>CM031240.1:796753885-797340420 GCA_018340775.1 Taxus wallichiana var. yunnanensis | reverse complement strand
CATGATGGTGAAATAATATTTTTCACAACACTTTGGTGCATCAGGTCTGCAGGTAGTTTTTCTCAGGCATAAGTGGAGTACAAAATCAAAAATCTGATTTTTTAGGGATAAAATGGAATAATAAAGACATGATACCCCACCATTGGATTCAAAAGTCCATTTCAATTCAGATCATATAAAATTTTTCCAAAAAATTCCATTAGGAGCTCAAGTTATCACTATTACAAGTTCAGGACTTAGCCAAATTTTTGGGAGGACACGTGTCAGCACCAGGAGCCTGGCGGGATTTTGTGTCCCTCACATCCCCAAGGTTAGGGACATCAAGGTTGGAAAATTTTCTCCCAGCCCCCTTGAAGCCCTCTCAGCCCTCATATGACCTCTTGGACCCTCATGTGACCTCCAGACTGAAAGTTCACCCCATGGGTGCTTTTTGGAGCATCCATTCCTCGCCGTTGGATCGGGCGCCACGTGTCACCTCCAGGACCACCATGGAAACTGATTTCCCTTATATACCTGAGGTGGGGACATCAGACCTTGAAAAATTCACCCAGCCCCTATGGGGAGTCATTTGGACACCCACGTGACCGAGTTTTATCCCCGAGTGCATTTTTGGAGCATCCATTCCCTATCGTTGGATCGGGCACCACGTGTCACCTCCAGGACCACCGTGGAAACTGATGTCCCTTATGTACCTGAGGTGGGGGACATAAGACATGGAAAAATGTTCCCATCCCCCATAGGGAGTCATTTGGACACCCATGTGACCAATTTCCAGCCCCAAGTGCTTTAAAGCAGCTTTTTCCACCTTCATTCCCGCGCTGCATCGGATCGCCGCCACGTGTCGTCCTCTTGACCACCATGGAATTTGATGTCCCTCACATCCCTAAGGTTAGGACATCAATTAATGAAAAATTTTCCCAAGCTTCTCCTTCCATGATTTCAAAAATTTAAAATTTTCTCAAGTGCAGTGCTTCCCTTGCTTCTATTTCTTCCGCACATGTGACAATCTTCATCCTTCCTCTCGCAACATTCTACCATCATTCGCCACCATTGAAAATGCTTAGACCTGCTCAACCCAAGAATGAAACACATTCCCAAAGCTATGTGCAGGTCTCGAAAGGATTTTTCATCAAAACAAGAAGGAGAAATGAAGAACAAGAGGAAGAAAATAAGTGAAAATCTCCATAGCCTAAAAATGAAGATCTGAAGAAATATTACAAGTTGGTGCATGAAACAAAAACCATTTGTTTTTGTTCATTCCTTTTCCCAAGACCATAAAAAATACACCTTCAAACTCCCCCTCATGTGATACAGAGCATCCACAATGAAGAAATCTCTTTTCGGCTCAACGAAGAAAGAAGTGGGATTTCCCATCAAACCGGTTGCCGGATTGAAGTAAGATCACACGTGAAGCACCAGAAGAAAAAACCCACATAAAAAATATAATTTTCTTCACAAATGGAGGAGAAAACCAGACCTGCAATTTTGAGGTCCATTAATGGCTGCTGTACCCAAAAGCACTGCTAAGGTCCGAAAATTAAAACTTTAAAATCTCCTAGATTATTAAGCGGCGGGCCCAAAATTTTAGAGGGATGATATTGGGAAAAAACCCATATCAAAAAAACTTCATTCCATGTCATCCGACTCTTAGAGGAAACTTTATAAAATATCAGCAGTCTACTACATAGGAACTACTATTTTGGGAAAGTCATCAACAGAAGAACCTGCGAAGGAGATGAAGATATTGGAGGTGCACTATAGCTGAGAATTCACCAGAACGGAAATTTTTGGCACTTACTAAAAATAGTAAGTGGGCCCTCGAGCACCTACTAAAAATAGAAATTTGATCCAAAGAAGTGAGGAATGCAGGGAGAAAGGGGAATCAAGGTCACAACACTCAGCTAAGGATCGAGGGAGTTACTTTTTTCACACTTACTAAAAATAGTAAGTTACACTCAAAGAGAAGTTTTGGCACAATGGGATGTACAAGGATAATCATTTAGGGGGACATCATTGTTTGGGAGCATCCTAGCCATTTTTCATAGGGAATTCAAGATCCACCTTAGTTCATTCAACTGGGTGAGCATTCGGGAGCTAATTTGGAGGAGTTTCACAGTGTGCAAGGAGTTCGAAGATTCAGAGTTTCACTACATTTGGAGCTTTCCATCAACGAGGATCAACGGACTTCATCGGGTGACATCTCCTCTTCTTCTCTCTCTCTCTCTCTTTCTCTCTCCTCTTCCCCCAACTTTCTCTCACTTTCAAATGTTCTAATTCTTCGTTGGGGTTTGCACTTTTTGATATGCCTTTAAGTCACTTAAAAGTGACTTTAGAAACATAATGTAAATTAAGTCACCTTGCTATTATAAAAGGGACTTAAATATTTAAAGTGGAATATGAATAGTCTTAAGTCATATTAAGGCATATGGAGGGTCATGAGGAAGACGATAAGTCACCTCTCATTCTATAAATTGTAATGCCATTCCCATTTCAAAGGGTTGGTGATTGATCTTGTAAACTCAAGAGTATATTGCACCTTGAGAGAACAAAGGAGATAGCCATTTTCTTCTATCCCCCTTCTCAATTTCTTCCATTTCTCCACTATGTACAAATTTTGTTTGAGCTTCAATAAAAGAAGAAGGAGTTTTTTAGCTTTCTTTGACTAAGGGTTTATTGATACTTTGTGTTCATTAAATTCTATTTAGTCTTGTTTGTTTTTGCAGATTTGTTTTCTTCAAAATGCATGTGATGAAAGTTTCTAACTAGTGTGTGTGTGCAAGAATCTGATTTTCTACTTGCAACATTAGTTCTCCTACCTCTTTCTCACTCCCTTTCCCACTTCCAGACAAAGTTCTTCCCTAGCAAGAGATTGCAGCTTTTTCACAGGTCATGGAGTGTCCCCTGTTGGATCCCGGTCAAAAGGCCACCACAAAAATCCACCTTTTCATGCATGCATGCATATATGGTAGCTGCACCAGTTAAGTAGAGGGACTTAGATTCCCTAGAGCATTGGCAAGAAATCCACAAGTTTGTCCACCCAAAAATTTTTTTCTCGCCAACAGTTTTTGGCACCCACCGTGGGGCAAATTTAGCAACATCTACACCCAATATACGACCGCAAGGTCTGAAAAAAAAAATAAAAATCAGATTTCAAAGGAAAATCATTTTTGAAGGTGACTCATCAAGGAACAAACCCCTATCACGTTCATTTCCCACATCATGAAGAAATTTCAGATTGGAGTGAAGTACCAATGAGTGATAGTGAAGAAGAAGAAGAAGATGTCTTCCCGAAAAAGAAGATCATTGATCAGCCATGGTTCCAGACTAGTGTTGAAAAAGGAAAGAAGAAAGAACCTGTCATCGATGAAGAAGAATGGATTCAAAGGAGACATAAGATAAGGTGTGAAGTTTGAGAATATGCCAAATTCTTGCAAGAGATGAATGAGAAACTTGAAGCAGCCCATAGTGAGAAAGAAGAAGAGGATAATTATCCTATAGAGGAAACCCCTGAAGATCATTCGTACCATAGGGTTTTCATACCTGAAAGGTTCTTGAATGCCACTGAAGAAAATCATATCCTTGAGCCTTCCGATGAAGATAAAATCAGCATTCAAGAAGATGACAAAAGACAAGATGGTGCAAGATCCACTGAAGAAGATTTTTGCAATCTCACACAACTCACTACAAAATTGAGAACTTTGTCCTTCTTCCACCATTCTCTAGATGAATTCATTGCATATGGTGATGAAGAAATGAACATGTTGAAAAGAGAATATGTGGAAATACTTGAGAGCATAATAAAAGGAAATTTTGAACCCAAAGTCTTTGATGAAATTTGGAGGTATGCTTTAGCTCTACAGAGAAGATATGAACATTTGAAACTCCACATCAAATGGAGGAAGAAGATGAGATGCACCCTATGGAAGAAGACTTGGATTTCTGCCCATACTATGAGGTTTTCATTCCAAAATATTCTTGGATGCTTCTGAAGAAGATCTTGTCATGGAATCTCCCAATGAAAGCCAAAGCAACGTCATGGAGAAAGAAGTTGAAGAGACAAAGATAGGATCACCATTCAGAAATTCCATTTGGCTCAAGTCACAGCCCATGGGGGGAATAATATATTCAATAAAGGAAGATCCTTGCTGCATAATGGATGATCCAATGCTCTCCAAAGACTCCACCAATGATGAAGAAGATGGTCAATTCAAAGTAAGCATGGATGATCTCTTTTCAAGTTTTTATCTTTCAATTGATGATGAAATGGAGAGATGTGAAGAAGTGAAAGAAACTCAGCCAACATCATGGCCCAAAAATGATGAATTCAAGATGGTCATAGATAATCCTCCTTCCTATTTTGATTCCTCAAGTGACGTAAAATGTTGCATGAAGAAATGAAGGAAGTCAAAGAATCAAACTCTCTCCCGATGCAATCATGGATGATCAAATGGAAGAAGCCCACTCTATTTTCAAACCCAAGGAGAATGAACAATTTAAACACAACCTCTACTCACTGGGAGAAGAATCATCATCATGGTGAAAACATAGCCTTTCATCTTTCACCTGAGCAAGAAGATTCGATAATGGATGGTCAAGATATAGCTGAAAATTCTTCTCATACTATTGTCCCAACATGGTTCTCTACTTCTTACCAAGAAGAAGATGATATGGATTTTGAGCTTGAAGGAGCACCCTTCCCATGAAGCTTGGATATCTTCTCCTTATCAGTAGGTGTCATGAATCAAGTATGCCCGTATTTTGCAAGAAAGTGAATCTTTGGCAATGCAAAGCATGGAAGAGGTGAATGAGGATGTTTCAAATGAATCATGGGCCCGTATGGATCATATTTTTAGCCATCTCCTTGAGGCACAACAAGAAGATTCTTCCAATGAAGATAAAAATGATCCTATGGAAATTTTAGAAGAACTATCTATACAAGATATCTTGAAGGTTGTAGAAGAAACTGAGGATCCTCAAATCAGTCTTGAACTCCTAACCCGGGCCATGGAGATACAAGAAAAGTATGAGTCAATTTGTGCTTCCTATTTTGGTGCACCAATTTTTGATGTTGAAATGGAGCAATGGGATAAGCTTGATGACTTCTCTAATACTTTGGTTGATGAGAATAAACATGAAAACATGCATTTTTCTTCCACATTGTGTGAAGAAGTTCATGAGTGCAAAAGAAGAAAAGTTCATGTATCTCCTTTGGACATCTCCATTTTGAAGACAACACCTCCGCCATGGAAGAAGATAACAGGGAAAACATTGAGCTGATTTGCATTGAAGAGATTTTTTCGAACATGGAAAAATCAGCTTTGGGGCAGTGATGAGATGCTCGATGGAGAATCATCTATATGGATAAACATGGAAGGAAACTAGCACATGATGAAACTGATTTCAGAAGGGATGAAGGCAAAGTGGAATTTCCAAGCAAGGACCTAAGCATCAAGAACCTCACATGGAATCACTCCTACCAAGTACACAAATAATTGTGAAAGCACATGGCTTTCATAAGTAGCTGAGGAGGGGAGGCTACTTTCTGGAACCCATCAACGGCTTTGCAGAACATCATCACTCAGTGTTGCCCACTCAGGGGTAACTTTTGAGAAATGAAAAGTGCTTCAGTGAAAGTGGGTTGTCCCCCACCTTGTACCATAGGTGATTTTAGGTGTGTTTCCCTTTTTTTTGTGTGTGTTTCCCTTCCTGTTGTGTGTCATGTGTTTCCTTTCTTTTTTTTGTGTGTGTGTGTGTTTCTTCTTCTTCTCTCTCTCTCTCTTTTGTAAGTTGTACATGACTCCACAGGCCCAATGGATAAGGCACTGGTCAACAAACTATATGGTCTAAAATTGAGATTCTAGATTCCCATGTCATGTCTTTCACTATGCTCAGTCCATGTCATGTCCCCAAGCTAGAGCCATTGTTGTCGTGTAAATGTGCAACAGGGAAATTGACAATTTCCAAGCACGACAACGATACCCCAATGTTAATTTTTTCAAGTCCCATCATTCCAAGACACCCTGGTCTATCCAATCAGTCCAAATGACCTCCTAAATAATGTAATCTCATCCCCTAGGTGATTTAGGTAAGTCTATTCATTCCCCCTAGGTGATTTTAGGGAGTTCTGAAAAGATACTATCTTCTTGGCAGTATTGGGAAGGGCTATCACTGGCCTTCCCAGGAATGGATCAACCCTAGAGAAAAAAAAAGGAAAAATTCAACATGGAGGTGAATGAAGACCTTAAAACATCATGGAAATGATTTTGGAAGGTTTGGGAAGTTTTGAAAGACTTGGAGTAGTCTGAGTAAAAACAAGGTTCACAAGCCTAAAGGTACATGTGCCTAAAAATATTGTTGGGCTTCAAAAGAAGATTTGGGAGCTCGGATGGAGTTAGAAGAAAAAAAATATATCTCCAAAAAATAGGATTCCAAGACCTACATGATGGTGAAATAATATTTTTCACAACACTTTGGCACATCATAGGTCTGCAGGCAGTTTTTCTCAGGCATAGTGGAGTACAAAAATCAAAAATCTGATTTTTAGGGATCAAATGGAATAATAAAGACATGATACCCCCACCATTGGATTCAATAAGGCCATTTTCAAGTTAGATCATATAAAATTTTTCCAAAAAGGTCCATTGGGAGCTCAAGTTATCACTATTACAAGTTCAGGACTTAGCCAAATTTTTTGGGAGGACAAGTGTCAACACCAGAGCCTGGCGGGATTTTGTGTCCCTCATGTCCCCAAGGTCAGGGACATAAAGGTTGGAAAATTTGATCCCATCCCCCCCTTGAAGCCCTCTCAGCCCTCATATGACCTCTTGGACCCTCATATGACCCTCTGACTTGATAGTTCACCCCCCCAGGTGCATTTTTGGAGCATCCATTCCCTGCCGTTGGATCGGTGCCACGTGTCACCTCCAGACCACCGTGGAAACTGATGTCCCTTATGCACCTGAGGTGGGGGACATCAGACCTTGAAAATTCTCCCAGCCCCTATGGGGAGTCATTTGACACCCACGTGACCGAGTTTCAGCCCCCAGGTGCATTTTTGGAGCATCCATTCCCTATCGTTGGATCGGGTGCCACGTGTCACCTCCAAGACCACCATGGAAACTGATGTCCCTTATGTACCTGAGGTGGGGGACATCATACATGGAAAAATTTCCCATCCCCCATAGGGAGTCATTTGGACACCCATGTGACCAATTTCCAGCCCCAAGTGCTTTAAAGCAGCTTTTTCCACCTTCATTCCCTGTTGCCGTCGGATCGCCGCCATGTGTCGTCCTCTTGACCACCATGGAATTTGATGTCCCTCACATCCCTAAGGTTAGGGACATAAAGTAATGAAAAATTCACCCAAGCTTCTCCTTCCATGATTTCAAAAATTCAAAAAATCTAATCCAAGTGCTCACTTGCTTTAAGCTTTACTTCCACTCCCATGCACAGACAATCTTCATCCTTCCTCTGCAACATTCTACCATCATTACACCATTGAAAATGCTCAGACCTGCTCAACCCAAGAACTGAAACACATTCCCCATAGATATGTGCAGGTCTTAAAAGGATTTTTCATCAAAACGAGAAGGAGAAATGAAGAACAAGAGGAAGAAAATAGTGAAAATCTCCATAGCCTAAAAACGAAGATCTGAAGAAATATTGCAAGCCGGTGCATGAAACAAAAACCATTTTTTTATTCATTCCTTTTCCCAAGACCATAAAAAATACACCTTCAAACTCCCCCTCATGTGATAGAGCATCCACAATGAAGAAATCTCCTTTCGGCTCAACGAAGAAAGAAGTGGGATTTCCGTCAAACTAGTTGCTGGATTGAAGTAAGATCACACGTGAAGCACCGAAGAAAAAAACCCACATCAAAAATATAATTTTATTTCAAAAAGAGGAGAAAACCAGACCTGCAATTTTGAGGTCCATTAATGGTTGTCGTACCTAGAAGCACTGCCAGGGTCGAAAATTAAAACTTTAAAATCTCCTGGATTATTAAGCGGGTGGGCCCGAAATTTTAGAGGGATGATATTGGGAAAAAACCCATATCAAAAAACTTCATTCCATGTCAATCCAACTCTCAAAGGCCAACTTTCTAAAAATAGTAAGTCTACTACATAGGAACTGCTATTTCGGGAAAGTCATTAACAGAAGAACCTGCGAAGGAGATGAAGATATCGGAGGTGCACTATAACTGAGAATTCACTAGAATGGAAATTTTTGGCACTTACTAAAAATAGTAAGTGGGCCCTCAAGCACCTGCTAAAAATAGAAATTTGATCCAAAGAAGTGAGGAATGCAGGGAGAAAGGGGAATCAAGGTCACAACACTCAGCTAAGGATCGAGGGAGTTACTTTTTTCACACTTACTAAAAATAGTAAGTTACACTCAAAGAGAAGTTTTGGCACAATGGGATGTACAAGGATAATCATTCAGGGGGACATCATTTTTCGGGAGCATCCTAGCCATTTTTCATAGGGAATTGAGATCCACCTTAGTTCATTCAACTGGGTGAGCATTCGGGAGCTAATTTGGAGGAGTTTCACAGTGTGCAAGGAGTTTGAAGATTCAGAGTTTCACTGCATTTGGAGCTTTCCATCAATGAGGATCAACGGACTTCATCGAGTGACATCTACTCTTCTTCTTCTCTCTCTCTCTCTCTCTCTCTCTCTCCTCCCCCAACTTTCTCTCACTTTCAAATGTTCTAATTCTTCATTGGGGTTTGCACTTTTTGATATGCCTTTAAGTCACTTAAAAGTGACTTTAGAAACATAATGTAAATTAAGTCACCTTGCTATTATAAAAGGGACTTAAATATTTAAAGTGGAATATGAATAGTCTTAAGTCATATTAAGGCATATGGAGGGTCATGAGGAAGACGATAAGTCACCTCTCATTCTATAAATTGTAACGCCATTCCCATTGCAAAGGGTTGGTGATTGATCTTGTAAACTCAAGAGTATATTGCACCTTGAGAGAACAAAGGAGATAGCCAAATTCTTCCATTCCCCTCATTCTCAAATTTCTTCCATTTCTCACACTATGTACAACTTTGTTTGAGCAATCAATAAAGAAGAAGGAGTTTTAGCTTTCTTTGACTAAGGGGTTTATTTGATACTTTGTGATCAATAAATTCTATTTGGTCTTGTTGTTTTGCAGAGTTTTTTCTTCCCATCAAATGCATGTGTTGAAGTTTCTAACTAGTGTGTGTGCAAGAATATGATTTTCTACTTGCAACATTAGTTCTCCTACCCAGTAAATCCACACTTTCTCGTGCATGCATATACACAATAGCCTACACCACTTAAGTAGAGGGACTTAGATTCCCAGAGCGTTGGCAAGAAATCCACAAGGATGTTTGGTACATCAAGTATAGTAATAATAATATAATTCTTTGAAGGAATTGAAAGAAATGGACTATATATTTTTTATGATTTTTCTTTTGCATCTTGTTATGTATCTCAAAGTTTGAATAATTCAAAACTATGGCATGAAAGGTTAGGACATGTCAATTATCGAAGCTTGTATGAAATGTCTAGATGTAATCTAGTTAAAGATTTTCATGTGTTGTCTTCAACTCATGCTTGTGAAGGGTGTTTATGAGTGAAACAAAGTGCTAAACCCTTTCACTTACATCCTGAGGAGAGTTCCTCTTCACCACTAGAAATCATTCATAGTGATGTTAGAGGACCTCTTGAAGTAGCTTCGTTAAATGGTTCTTTGTATGTTGTGACATTTATTTATGATTTCACTAGGATGATTTGGACATATTTTCTTAAAAATAAATCTGATGTATTTGGAAAATTTAAGGAATTTAAAGCATTTGTTGAAAATTCATCAAATTATAAAATTAAGAGGCTTAGAATAGATAATGGGGGTGAATATGTTAGCAAGGCATTTGAAAATTCTGTATTGATTGTGGTATTAAAAGAGAATTAACTTCTCCCCATTCTCCCCAGTCTAATGGTGTTACATAATGGAAAACAACTATTTTAGATATAGGTCGCATGATGCTTCATTCGGTTGGTATTTCCAAATTTTCGGGGCATAAGCAATGAACACGATAGTATATATCCTAAATATGGTTCCTACTAAATACATTTACCATTTGACCCCCTTAGAAAAGTGGTCAAATTAAAAACCTGATGTATCACATTTAAAAGTGTTTGATAGTCCTACATTCATTGTTGTTTCTCAAGCACAATATGTAACCAATTTATTGAAAAAGTTTAATATGATTGATTGTAAGCCAATTTCTACACCTATGGAAGTTGGAATGAAACTTGATCCTAAACCCGCATGTGAAAAAATTTGACCGCTTCAGAGTATAGGTAGTTAGTTGGTAGTTTGATTTATCTAACTAACACTAGACTAAATATTTCCTATACAGTAGGAATTGCTTCAAGGTTTATATAGGAGCCTTATAGAGATCATTGGAATCTTGAAAAAATAATTATTAGATATATTAAGGGAACAATCAATTATGGGTTGCATTATAATAAGGATAAAAATGCTAACTTGTATGGATTTTGTGATTTGGATCATGTTGGTGATGTATTAGATAAAAATCTACTCGCTAATGTGTTTAAATTTGATGCGCAGTGTCATTACTTGGTGCAAGAAAATCAGCCAATTGTTTCTATCTCTTTAATTGAAGTCGAGTATAGAATTGAAATGGAAGCTACGAAAGAGGCTCTATGTCTGAAGAGGTTTTTCAATGAGATAAAGATGAATGATCAAGGTAGTGTTCCTTTGTTCTGCGACAACCAGGGCACCATAGCTCTTGCACATAATCTAGTACATCATCGTAGGAAGAAACACATTGAGGTACATACACACTTCATCTATGAGAGTGTTCTAAGTGGTGTGATAGATCTCAAGTTTGTGTCGACTAAGGAACAAAGTTCATGTGCGACATCTTCACAAAGCCCCCGAGTCTTTGCAAAGTTTTGCCACATCCGTGAAAAACTTGGATAGTTGAAGTTTCCAAGTGAGGGGGAGTGTGCATGAAAATTTCACCTCCTAATGGATCTTGGTATTTGTAAAATTAAAAATACATTGTAATAAAGACCTTAGGGAAAATGTAAAAAACCTTCAAGAAAGTGTCAAAGACCTTCAGGCATGTATATACCTCCTTAACTTTTGTTTTAGAAAGAATTGTAGAAAGACCTTAAAAGCGGTCTTGATGAAACTCTTAAGTGTTATTGAGTTTATCTAAGTAACAATCTAGTGTAAGCATATTGTAAAGGAGGTCCTTGGTTATAAAAGGCTCCTATATGCTTGGTTTCAAGTAAAATTTATGAGAACTTGTGAGAATAGGTAAAACTCACAAATCATACTTAACCACCGATCATGGGATGATCTTTGGGATTCCAAATCCTTTTGTACCAAAATGTAACTTTAGTATGATGAATATGTTATAATTACTTCAACCTCTATGCTAGCATAAAACCTTTATGGTTTAAGGATTGCAAATCTTGTAGTGTACCATAGGAAGGTAATCTATTGGCATATGTTATCCCACTTAACATTAAGGGTGAGTGTTAGAACATAATGGTTAAGTGGGATGACCACCCCTTAATTAATATGGGTCGAACATTATATTATAGGTTAAATACTTAATAATATTTATATTATTAATATTCAAACCTTGGAATATATGTCAACCGAATTGGTTGAAAGGGTGAATCGGGAGACATACCTGATCACCTCATATAAAAAAGGACTTGGGTCCTCATTTGATATATAGAAGAAATATATCAAAGGTGTGTAAATCAATATTAATTGATTTGGTTTTTACCCTTGTGATTAGGGTTAGTAAGGAGGAGGTTTCTACTAGATGTAATTAGGTTCTCTAAAATAAATGTTACTTTTAACAATGGTGTTTTTTTATTATTATTGGAAAATAGTTTTTTGAAAGGGACTATACCCTTGAGAACAAAAGAGGGCCTAAAAGCCAGAATAACAATGAGAACCAGAACAAAAAGGATCAAAATCCAAATATGACAATGAAGTCCAACATAGCCAGAGAGCAGCTACCCCAACAAAACAAAACCAGTACAAACACAGTAGAAAAGTAGCTAAAGGACAACAAAAAACAACAATATTTACAAAGAAAAGCAGCAGAAGCACCCATAGTTACTTCTTGGTAGCTTGATATTCTGCCAAGATTTGAACATCCCCAAAGTCGTCATGTGGGCAGAGTCAGTTATATCCAGCTGATCAATGGTCCTTTTGCTTTCCTTATCAGTGCCCCAAAGCGATGCCAGAACCCCGCTGAGATTGGAAACACTGTGGACATGTTGTTCAATGAACTCTTCAATTGCACTAAAAATGGCCATACTATAGTCATGGTGAGTTTTGGCCTTCCCTAAACGGGAGTCTAAAGAGTTCAGTTTCTTGTATATATCTTCCATCTGGCTATTATCCATAGCCCCCTCCTCCTCCTTCTTCCTCTTGCCTTTCTGTTTTGCCAAGTTTTTAACCTCCTCCTTCAACAGCTTCATGTCAGCTTCTAAGGCTTCCAGCTTTTTGCAGAGCTCTCCATATGTGCATCCTGAGAACTAGCACTGCTGATATGCAAGAGGTTGTGGGAAATTTCAAGCTCTTGAGGACCCTTCTCCACAGCAGGGGTATCAAGGTTCAGTCTCCTAGAGGACCTGGTAATAGGTCTGGTCGAAGTGGAAGCGAAGGGGGTGGGAGCAGCGGTGGTGGGAATGGAAGATGGAGCCGGAAGACCGGCAGAGGGTAACAATGGTGTTGTACCTTTGGGGTTTTCACTATAAATCATGTGTTCTAGGTTATTTACATTCGTAAGTATTTATTTAATTATCATGCAATATAGTTTATTAATGTGATTTTATTTATTCATTTTAATGTTGCATAATATATTAATTTTTAATATTTAAGTTGATTAAACTGTTGTCATTCAAATCCTCAAATTCCGTCCGAATCAACTGCAAAAACACACTTTTATAGTCACTATGGCACCTAAGTGAGCACTTGGAGTGGCTACAAGGGGTAGAAAACAAAAGGAAGTTGAAATTGAAGTTGAAGACACCCTTGAAAGCTGATTTTTAGAGATGCAATATCCAGAAGGGTTTTTATGGGCCGCAATTGGGAGTCACACATTCGGCACTACAAAGTAAGTGATTATAACCATAGAACTAAGGACAAAAAAGATGAATTGGATAAGTTATTGGTGGTAAAACTACTATGAGAATAGAAAACGATATGGTTGTATATGACAATGCAGGGGAAAAATTATTGTCAAATGTAGGATTTTGTAGCTTTATGAACTCCCTATTTTGGAAAACTAGAAAATTTATATCAATGGTTGATGAACTAAGAGTCCATGAGGACTTCTTTTACTTTTTGGGTGATGAATGAGGCTTATCGTGCCCCTGATTAGGATGCCGACATGATTAAGAAGTTCAGGCACCAAGGTCGTAATGATCTCATTGACAAGGAGGGAATAGAAGCAACCAATAAAGCACTAGGTTACATGAAGGGAGGGAATGTAATGGATATACCCAAGTTGCAAAATTACCTTGTTATTCAAGTGGAAGTACATCTCCTCACTAAGTTGAAAAATCAAGAGCATTGGTCACAAGTAAATAAGGCATGGTTGCACATTACAAAGAAGATGATAGAAGGAGTAGTCTACAATTTGGCTAGTTTTATTACTGAGACTATTTTTGAAGAGGCACACCAAGGAGAGAAGATACATTTTGGTGCAATGATTCTGTCTATTGTATTTGTAGAAATTGGAGTGCCGATGGGCCAAAAGATAAAATTTGGTAATACCCAGAGGAGAAGAAATCTCTTACAGAGAGATTTATGAAGTATACCTTTGATGTATCCATGAGGAGACCCTATAAGAAGAGAAAATGACTTTGATATAAACACCTATGCACTACGTTTGAACAAGAATGTATAATACCTAAGGATCTTCCTTTGGTATTAGACAAACATGTTCAATTTGCCATGTATCAACACTTTTGCATAGGGCATTTTGACATGAAGGATGGAAAGTGGAGCCCTTGGTGCAAGCTCCCCTATGCCTTCACTACGCACACTACTTTTAGGGCATCAAGTACATAGGTTCTCAAATGCATGAAGGTTTATCTTTAATGCGAAAAAGTGGATTGTGACTATTTTACACTCTTGCATATTAAGAAGTTGATTTCAGATGATATTCATATCAGTTCTATGAGCTTAGCAATTGGGAAGGATGGAGTGGCTAAGGTATATATCTACCTTAAGACTAAATTGGAGAATGGGAAATATGTAGAGAATGAATTCAAGCTCCCGAGTTACCCAAGGGAAAACATACAATGGGTACCTGCAGGATGAGGAGAAAACTTTTCCCCTTGGAGATGAAGGAGAAGAAGAGGAGGAAGAAGTGAAGGAGGATAGTGGTGGCTTGGAGCATGGAAGAAGGAGGAAACCCATTGTAGGGGAGAAAAAGAGTGCATAAGAAAACCCTCCTTTACAAAAAGGAGATAGGCACCGAAGAACAACAATACAGGAGAGTGTTGAGAAGAAAAAGGACTCAAGGATGGGGCCATCATAGCCACCTAGGAGGTCACCAAGAAATTCTTCGATGAAGGTAGAACCGATGAATAAAAGTGCATAGGTATATCCCTATAGAGGATGATGAGGGTGAGCAATCAGAGGAAAATGCATAGAAGTCTCCGAGTTAATGTTGAGGATGTAGAGGATCCTCAAGAAGAAGAATTGAGACATGATACAAAGGAGTTGAAAGAGAAAGAGATAAGCAGTGGCGTCGTTGAGACAAAGATAGATGAAGATAAGGGAGAGCCATCTGGTGAGCCTATTGATACACAAACTGATGGAGGACCAAGTGCTAGATTTGGGAGTACCCATTCGAACAGGTAGCACGTCGGGAAGGAGAAGGATGAAGGAACATATGAGACTCCTATAGCTGGATATAAATGATCCTACCAAGATTATTTGCACTAGGTTCCAAAGTACATTGGAACTTAAGGAGCTATATGGCTGGGAGTTGATGGATTCAGAGATGGTGACCACACACGAGAGAATAAATTTTCATGGAGTATGTAGACTCATATAGATGAGCTTGATTTTTATGTGTGTGAAGAATCATGTGTCACAAAGAATGAAGAAAGTGCCACACTCACATCATGTAACTATCAATTCTACTCAAATGTTAGATGAGAAGGTAAGCATTAATGACAAAGGTATCTGCAAAGGTTGCACGCTGGAACATAGATAAAGAGGAAAATATTCGGGTATTTATTAGAAGATAGAAAATATAAGGATAATGAGATAAAGCATCTTACTGAGAAGAGAAAGAGAAAGATGAGTTGAAAGAGCATATAAATTTCTTGAAATGGAAGAGAAGATTGGGGATGAGATCCTGAAGGTCGAGACCAAGTATGAGAAAGGTGGTTCAGAGAGTTCCCCTCTCTGGTTTACATTATTTATGAACATTAGTTCATATGGTGTTGGATGAGGTTCCAGTTCACATGCTAAAACCTAAGGATGCTACAACATAGATAGAAGAAGGCCAAGGCAACAATATCATGAAAAATTACTAGTTATGAATCTATACTATGAAGATCTTGAAGGATGAATTAAAAAAGGAAAATATGACATTAAACATGTGTGCAGATTCTAAAATCATAATTAGGACAAGGAATATGGAAGAAGAGAATTAGGTCCTCAAAGCGATGAAGAATGAGACACTTGGGTGTGAGGAGAGGCTCACTTTGATAGTAGAGAAGTGCGATGTGCTTGTAGTAGCCCAAGACCCTCACAAGGAAAAGATCAAGGAAATTGGAAAATTGATAGCGTGCAATGAATGGATGTCATGGATGGGATGGTCTCAAGCCTAGATAATGTTCTCATAGTATTGCAGAATGAAGGTGAGAACATGAATTTGGATGAGATAGATGGGGTACTTGCAGACATCCTAAACAAAAATAAGGCACTGAGTGATTGGAATGAGCTTGAAGTAGAGATCAAAGTTGAATATCTAGAGTTAATCCTATCTGTAGAGGGATAGAGTGCCCAAGTATTCTTTTATTCTTTTTGTATAATTATTATTTCATTCCTTATTCTTTATTCATGGAAGATAAATCATGGTTACCCATTATGGGGGTAGAAATGAAGTAAGTGTGGGGTAATGTTGGGATGATAAACTACAACCTAAGTATTGAAGGCACATAAGGATTGGGTACATAGACATAGGGCACGTAGGTGTGCATGGAAGTATAGTGGAACAAGGTGCACCTGGGAAACATGAAGTTAATACTTATCCATTTTTAGTATGAGGCTAAATATAGATGTTGAGTGTGGAGCATGTTTTGTTAGAATACTTGGAAAATAGGCAAAGGCTGATTTGGACAGTGGAAGATCAATCAACATGCATAGTTTTGGGGCTATTAATAGGATTAGAATTGTAGTTATTATTAGATAATATATTATTAGTGAGCTTGCATGATTTTGTAATTATCTTGTAGTGGCGCATGGCTATTCTTAGCATGTAGCCTATTTTGAGAGTGCATGAGTAGTGAAGGAAAATTCCCCACTACATATAAATATGTATTTATTTGCATGGTTTATGGTGTCAGTTATGTAATAAAGTTATGTTTTTGGTTCATGAGTGCACATGACTTATGGTGTCATCATTATGTATGTATTCGACTTCTATGTTTTACATTAATTAATACAATGGATCTTTGTGGTTGGATATTAGTTGTTCACATAGATGTGACTAGTTCTTTCATGGTAAACCCGATCTTGATTCTCATATGTTATTCTTGCATATGGTTATGATCTATATCTGTTTATGGTTTATCACTGTATTGTTATTATGGATCTGGAATATATGCATGTGTTTATCATGCTAACTCCTTGACAAAGCTTCCATAAAAGAGGGACTGGTACCCTTGCGTGCTTTGAGGTGAGCACTCAGGTTTTCTTGGGTGATGTGCCAACACACCTTGGGCTGTTTGGTAAAATAAAATACTACAACATCAATCAAATAACAAGAAATAAATCCATTATCATCATGGTAATAAATTAAGGCACACATTATGTCCTTCTTTAGGGCCCTCCTTACTTCCACTAAAGCCTCTATATTTAATGCTCGAGATCAGAATAATATCATAATTTTTATTATCCTACTGGATGTTTGGAAAAATAAGTAAATAATGGCTCCCATCTCATTATAAGAAGTTAGGGTAGTGGTCATCACAATGGAAAGAGATAACACACCCGAGATAATGGATTTCCTATAGTATTTTTTTCAATAATTCTAGGACATTGGTGGCCTTGATGTGACAATGGTGGTTGAATAATCCATAAAATATAAGAGGATTTCAAAGGACCTAAACTACTCCTTCATGACCTTGATTATAAAGAAGGAGCAACCATTTTCCTTTGCTAACTTTGGGAAAATCTGGCTATGCAATGTTACTTAGAAGATAATTTCCAAAGTCATAACATCCAAAATTTAAAATAGTTTTCTAAGCCTCATCTCACCTAAACAAGGGGGATTTATCCTAGGAATAATAATTTCTAATGGTGTCATCATTATGAATGAGCTTATGTAGTTATTAAACAATGGTCACCACAAGGTAATGATAATTAAAATTGACATATGTAAGGCTTATGATTGAGTCAACTAGATTTCTCATGATGGTTATTTATATGTTTGGATTCTCATCTCAAATACGTGAATATATTTTTAGATGCATCTCAAGCCCACACTTTTTTGATTATAATAAATGAAACTCCAAATTTATTATTTCCTCCATCTTGGGGGATTTTCCAAGATCATCCTCTATCCTTTTCTTTATTACTTATCATGGCGAGAGGCTTTAGGAGATCCATTTTTGCTACTGCGGATTAATAGTAAATTATGAAGTCAAGGCTACATATGATCTACATCCTTTTTGCCATCAACAATATACAAATGTTACCCATCATTTTGGTCAAGATGAAAGAATGGAATATTGATCCTTCAAGGATATCTTGGATACTTACTCAATGGAATCTCGGTAGGAGATAAATAAAAAACAACTCTCAAACTTTATTCTTCAACACTTTATAATGTATACATATTAAAATTTGTAACATCTTGGGATTCAAAATTAAAATGGTGACACATAAATATTTGGATATCCCTCTCTTCAAGCGATGATAGAAAAATAGATTTTGGTGATCCCTAATACACTCTTTCAACTTGATATAAAATTCTTAGAGGGGACAATAATTGTCTCTCATCTTTGGAAGAAAATCTAATCAAAGTGGTCTTAGATTCCTTTCCCATTTATATTAATTTTGTTATGAAGATGCTTGTGGGGGTATACAAGAAATTGTTCAACAATACTAGAATTTATTATGGCAAGGAACTAGGAAATCTAATAAACCCCACTCTTCAAGTAGTATATAATTTGGACATTCAATTTGAGTTAGGTATACTTGTCATTTACATGCATTGTTATGTTATTTCTACTTTAATACAATGTCTTTATCTTCTTAAATGGTTAGGATCTGACTCGAGGTAGGTCCCCTAACGATCGAAAACTACTAACATCTCTCTAAGTGTGATTGTCTATAGGTTAAGATTCATATTTTGAAGAGTTTTTATTCACTTTTTCAATAAAGAACCCATAGTTTTTCCTTTCCTTATTAATGGAAGAATAATCCCATAATTTTTAGTAGAATTGAGTTGGTGATTTTTATATCAACTAATACATCTTGTAGGTGATCTAAATCAAGGCCTATATTTTGGAAAGCTTGATGGGATCATTTTGGTTGTGGGTTAATCTTTTCATTTTTTTAAATCTAACAAATTTTTCTTTCATTTAAATTTAGTTTGATGTTGTTTTTCCCTAATGTTTCTGTTATAGATCTAACATTTGATTTTGTAGATATTCCAAAAATCCAAAAAATAATTGGTCGTGAGACCTATCAGAATCTATGTGACTATGTTGCGAGTGTCTACCAAAAAATCTAACAAGTATGGTTGTAGGGTAGTTACTGTAACTACAATCTGTTTCTATAATTTGGTTTATGTTAAAAACCTTAAAAACTCTTATTTTTTATTTAGGGAATGAATACACACTAGATATAGTTCAAATTTGGGTAAATATCCATCCACATAATCTGTGGGAATTAATTCGACATAAACCACGAAACTCATTGTGAGGAGTACCACAAGAACCTTGAAGTAGCTGGCACATTGAGAGGACTTGTTGGTGAAAAGGGTCAATGAATGAACCTGATTGACTAGTTTCACTCGTGAGGTAGCACCAAGATTGTTTACGGTGATGACCCCATATTTATTTATGAAATGGGGTACTCATTATATAGTAGAAAGTACTCGTTTAGATAACATTTGGAATTTAGAGAGAGATACCTACATAAGCAACTAAACAAACCAGGCCCATATTCAACCTCAATATAAAAACATTACCAAATTCATCAAAATATTGCACTTCAATTTACACTATATCTAAGTCACATCTCGCAACTATTTATGTCATCTACAGAGTCTACCACACTACCATATTTGTTTTTTTCATTTTATTCCAAGTCATGATTTTTCTTGGTCTTATTCGTAACTATGATTGTGCCACGATTATTCATCATATATTTTCTTATAGCTA
Source organism: Taxus wallichiana var. yunnanensis (assembly GCA_018340775.1). NCBI lineage: Eukaryota > Viridiplantae > Streptophyta > Pinopsida > Cupressales > Taxaceae > Taxus > Taxus wallichiana. Next base: position 797,320,747 of record CM031240.1, on the reverse strand, counting down.
TTCATAACTACAACTTGCCTACAACTTTCTAGAAACACGGTCCTTCATTTTGCATTCTATTCTACATTCCTAATTTTTCATAGATACAATCATAACTATGACTACTTCTATGATTTTAATCTTGATCCATCCGTTATAACATTAGTATTGTCATACTTCTCACATTTTATTTAATCTTTAGCTCATTTTTTTCTTGGTTACCACTCACACATAAAAGGAATGATAAATAGATTGTTCCAAGCCACAAAGAACTCATATGCTAATAAAACACCACACTCAATAAGATGAAAGTAATTCACCATAATAAATTTACAAAAACCTTTGCAAACAAATGAGCAACAATATCATATATTATTATGGAACTCTATGAAGTACAATGAGAAGAGTCCTTGCTTGTATAGGAAAGGAAAGAACTATTCAATGTCATAAGTCAAGGAAAGAACTAGTCATCAAAGAAATAGTCAATACCATAGATCAAGGAAACAAGTATACCTAACAACTAGATAATATCTTCCCGATATCTAAATGAGATAAAAGAAATATCCACACATAAATAAAATAGAAGATAAATAAAGTACCTAGGTGAATATGAGATAAGGTAAATACCTACTCTAACATCCTCCTCAAGTGAAGCTAAGGACACAAAATAAAAGTGTCATATCCACAATATGAGTCTCGACAACTAGGATTGATCGAGGTACTCATGTATAATATATCCCTAAAGAAATATCGAACCAAATGTAGGAAATGAACCTTCCGAAGGAAAGAGAAAGAAGAAGAAGAAGGAAGATGTTCTTGTAAACACCCCTAAGAACAACTTCCGAAATCCCAAGCATGCCACACAACTCAAAGTAGTGAGGTGATTTGAAGTCTTCAGTAAATATGTCGACAAATTTTTATTGAATTGGAATGTACTCCAAATAAATAACTCCATCCCGAATGTGCTGACAAATGAAGTGTATGTGTATCTCAATATACTTGGTCCATTGTTTCTCAACAAACATGTGAGAAATATGAATTACAATTTGGTTATCACACTAAAGTACAATTGGTGAATCCTTTGGGAATCCAAACTCTATCAATGAATTTCAAATCCATAGAATTTGTGGACTCTCTCTGTAACTTCTTCCTTGTACTCTACTTTTGAATATGAGAGTGCAATAAACTATTGATTTTGGCACACATAAGTAATTAGAGAAGAACCAAGACAAATAAGGTATCCAAAAGTAGAAATCATGTCATCAATAAAACCTTCCTAATCCAAATTTGTATATCCTACCAATCGAGTATAACCCCTAGTATAATGTAGTATAAAGTGGGAAGTGCCCTCCAAATAGTGCAAAATCATTTTAGCAACTTGTTAGTGACTAATATGAGGATATTGTGCAAACCAAGATACAAGCCCTACTATAAATGAAATATCAAGGTAAGTATTTGTTAACTACATGAGAATTCCAATCAGATTCCTATACAATTTAGGATCACAAAGTGAAGTGGTACATGTAGAAGTAAGGGTAAACCAAGACTGAAAAGGATATGGAGTTGGCTTGCAATAAGCCAATCAAAATGTGTAAGAAGATCATGGGTGTAATTTTTTGACTCAAATGAATCTTTTAATCTATTTGAGAAATATGTAAACCAAGGAAATAATTCAATAACCCAAGATATGTCATGTCAATCTGCATGGAAAGACCCCTCGAATAGTCCGAATGTGGGAATAAGAGTTGTGAGTAGGTAAAATATCATCAAAATACAAGAAAAGTATCACAATTTCCTCGCCAACATGCTTGAGATATACTATAGGATTAGAGTGGCGAAAAAAACAAGTAGATAGAAGAAAAGAATCTATCTTCTCATACCAAGCCCAAGGGCGTGTTTGAGATCATAGAGATACAATGGAGTTTACAAACAAGAGGAGAGTCATGAAAAATACATCAAGTTGCTTCATGTATATTTCCTCTTGTAAATATCCATGTAAGAAGACACTCTTCACGTCCATATATTATATGGGCCACCCTTACGATACATCACTAGCAAGTATAAGGTGTACATAATCCATCTTGGCAATGGGTACAAAGTCTCAGAGTAATCAATATCTTAACCTTGTGAAAAAACATTTGTAACAAGATGAGCCTTATCCATATCAATGGACCCATCAATTGTGTATTTGGTGTGGTATACCCAATCAAACCTAATCATATTTATTTGTTTAGGAAGATATACAAAATACCAAGTATTATTCTTCATCAAAGAAGAATACTCGAAATTTAATTGCATCATCCCACTCCCGTATCCCATGAGCTTGTGAAAATGACCGTGGATCTTCATAAACATCTTGAAAAAAATTCCAAAACCTTTAGAATGTGCATGATGATGCCTAGTGGGGAAAATATTGTATGAAAGGTGTTTCACGAGAAATTTTAGTATGAGACCACTTAGGCATAGTGAAAAAATCAATGGGAACATGATCCTCGTAGGAATCTATAACCTCCTCGAAACCTCATTAGAGAAGTATTATCCAAAATACCCCTCTTAGGGTTAAATTGTTAAGTTGCATATTCATTCGATTTGGGAAGATATAAATTGTTAAAATGTGGGGAAAATCAATGTTTGGGACATTCTTGGACCCTGGAATATTGGCCAAGTATGAAGGTGCATAGGCACGCAAGGCAAAAGCATGTAAGAGAAAGGTTTAAGGAAGCACATAGCACACGTGACGCATGAAAGGAGGTTTGGGACTTAGTCAATTTGAGCACCCAAGGCTAGAACATGTGAAAAGCATGACTAGTTGTGTGTGGATAAGGTGCTTGAGCGACGTGACGAGTTGCGCAGATAGGGGCATGCCTTGGATGGAATCTTCTAGAAGAACATCATGAGATAAAGTGGAAAGCTCAGGCCTAGAGAAGCATGCTCGCATGAAGGACCACATTGACACTTGGCACCAGATTTGAGGGTGTTGGAGGGCGAGTTGGTAGTATAGGAAAGTGATAAATACAAGTGCTACGGAGTAAAAGATATACGAGTTTGAGATATAGTGGGTTAGAGAGAGTGCGAGTTTGAGAGACAGCATGGGCGAGCTCTACATAATTACTGCAAGGACTCTGTTAGTGGATAGTTGCATCAAGGAGAGAATGTACTAGGCATGAAGTTGTAAATTTTCTTTTGATAGCTTAGTTACATAAGTCCAGTGAAATGCATGACTGTGGTCTACTTCTCTGTGACACTCTGTAATGGTTCAATGAATGTAATGAGGTTACCTGATATAATATATACATGAATATCAATGGTTCTAATGCATATTTCTCTCTTATGAGTTCTCTTTCCTTTCATGCTAAGTATGAATGCTTGTATATTTCTTTTTGTCATAATACATGTTCTAGATTCTATTAAAGCACTCGGTCTAAAGTGACTATAAGGATCTAGAGGCCATTCTGAGCCCTATGGTTCTTGTATGTCTTAACTTCCCTCTTGGAAACTCTTACACTAATCATAGATGATGTTTCCCACTAAACTCACATAAAAGAGAGACTCAGGTACCCGCACGTGCCTCGGGTGAGTGCTCGACTTTCACTTTGGGTGATAGGTCGGCACACATGGGGTTCCTTTATTTTTGATAGGAGTAAAAATGACTACATATGAGTTGTGTGCCGATGGTTTTGATAGTGCCCCACTACCACTACATCGTGTCTCGTGCCACTCCACGATGCGAGAATGAAAGCATGTACACTTGCTCCTACAGCCGTATTGGACCCGGTGGTTACAGTGGATCAGGTGGTCTGGAGGCGGAGGACCTAGGGAATTAGGTGGTAGAGGAAACTTTGGAGGGAACTAAGGCTTTGACTCAGAGGGCATGGGACCCCAACCACCACCTCATGTATTATTTGAAATGTCTTTACATTTTCTAGATTACGGGGCATTGAGGATCTTTATGGAACATGTTCACAAGATGTGAACCGACATAGAGAACGAAGGGTATCACAAACCTAGAAAGGAGAAGGCTATTCATTTTACAACCATGTTGCAAGAGCACGCACATAGCTGGTATAGGAAGTATGACCCTCATCAAATGGTGGACTACACTACTTTAAATAATGCATTCTTGGCGGAGTTCCACATTCACGAGTTTGAGTGGAGAAAAGAGCATCAGCACTTTGAAGGAGATTCAACAAGGAATGGCGAGAGAGTGTGTGGGAGTATGATGCATGTGCTTTAAGACTCTCTTGTCTAAACTATCATATGATATTCACCCTTCACAACATACTCAATGGTTTGTTGGAGGATTGATCACTCCTTTTCAAAGGGCCTTATCTCATAAAAATTTTCTGAGACTGTGTGAGGCATTGGAGGCTACCCCTACACGCGAGAAGTTGTGCAGTAGTGTTGATACTGGTGTTAACCCATTCTTGGAGGCTCAGATTACTACTATGGCCAAGTAGTTGGAAAAATTATACGTGAACTCGGCCCATGAGACTCGCATGGTTTTGGTGCACACATATTGTGAAGTAAAGGGGCACGTTAAGGATAATTGCCCCCGAGTTCGGTGCACAATACTTATGACAATAGATTGTGAAATTTGTCATGGGGACCATGATGCAAGTAGATGTCCCTTGCTGCAACACACAATCAGGAAGAATGTATCTTGTTATTGCAAAATTTGCACCTCTATAACCCATGATACTAAGGACTATAGGCTCATTGATAAGATCCATGAGGCCATTGATAATGGGGTGTGCCAAACCAACATTGCTAGTAGTTATAAGGGTGATGATCATCCGTTATGAGGAGTGTGTAGATGAAGGTGCATGTGGAAAGGATTTTTGAGGAGGATTCCGTGGGTCAAGGTAACCACGGGAGGAGGAAGGAGTGAGTTCTTGCATGTGGAACATGTTTCAATTGTGGATCTATAGAACATTACAAATGTGAGTGCCCAGAACTGTTGTAGTGCTCATGGTGTGTGAAGAAGCATAAGTATGAGGAGTGCCCGAGAATTATTTAAGCATATGAATCAACACCGGAAGGAAAAGGGGCTACAATGGTGTTAGCATCAAGAAGGACAGACATATAGTGGATGCCTCGGGTAACACGGGATGCAGGTTTGGAACCTGTCTTGGTAACAACAAGGGTAGAAGGTGCATGTGCAAGAGAGGTACCAAGACATAAAAACCCTAGTTTCAAGGGAGGAGGTCATTCATGGAAAGTATCCAGACCCCGTGCATCAAAAGGAGATATATCAGGACACCATGGATGTTATTCAGAGCTTACAAGGGGAGATCTAGTGTCTAAAGGAGAAATCCAAGAGGGAGGAACAAGGAAGGAGAGTCGAGGTGCAAAGGATGACCTGGATGAGATCAAGGAGGTGTGTAAAATGCTAAGGTAGGAGAATATCATTCCCTTGCTAGGATCCTGGTTGAGAGAGAAGGTACCACGCGTCGGAGAAGAGAGCAAGAGATAGGTCTTGCACATGAACCTTCCCCTCACAGACCTTGACTATGACAAGGAGATTACATTGAATGCAATTATAGATGGATGGCTCCTCAGTAATATCCTCATTGACACAAGTGTAGAGGTTAATGTTCTGACTTTAGATGCATGGCATTAGATGGGAAGACCTACATTACAACCATCTTGAATGTGTTATATATGGAAAACAAGACTAAGGCAATGCCCATTGGTGTCTTGAAGGATGCAACTATTACTATCTAGGGAGCCAAGTTTACTAGGGACTTCAAAGTCTTGGCACTCGCTGAGGTAGATAATTTCCTAGCACTACTTGGGTGCCCTTGGTGTTACAAGAACAATGGACCTTTGGTTCAACAAAGGGTACATCAACTTCGAGAACAAGGAGGAATGGGTCATTATACCCTTGGTTAATGGGAAGTCAGCACCCTATATTGAACCATTGGGGGAAGAAGTTTTGGATAGGATATATGTGTGCTCAATCAGAGACCCTGAGATGATACACCCTACTAATGGGGTTATCCAATTTGAAGATGCTTAGTCAATGAGTGATACCACCAGCTTGGCATGTGACAATTAGGTGCATGGAACTTATGAATTGATGGGATGGTAGTTGAGAGGATCGGTGACCAAGGTAATAAAGGTGCACATGGTTAGGCACCTTGGAGGAAAAGAACTACCCAAGTATTCAGGAGGAGCCTTCCCTGAGATATTTCTACAGGAGGTGGAAGCTCAGTGGAAGGATGGAAAGGAACAAAGGGGATGTTAAGTTATGTCTTACTTGGCACAACAGCTTGGTGGTGGGCCACACATCAAGAGAGCCTTTTGGAGTGGCATGAGGTAAGAATTGCTCTCTCTGTTAGATTTTCTAGGAGTAATGTACCCACCATCATCAAAGACTACCATGGGAAGGAGCCCACCTCTTTCCATATCTAGGAGTGTGAACGGGTCTAGAGAGAAGGCGTGGAAGCTTTGCCACCATCCCTTTGGGTGCACAAGTTGTATTCTACACTATAGGGTTGCGCATGCGCATGGTATATTCATTCAGAGACACGCCACCAGACAAGGAATTGGTAAGAGCTCGGCTGACCTTATTCAAACCTTTGAGTATCGGAGTACCAAACCATCAGTTGATAAGGCCTTGTAAGATATCAAGTGCCTTACCATGGGAGATAGTGTCAGGATGGAAGATAGGTTGTTGGAATTACTAGGTGAACCAGGATCAGAGGCGTGCTTTGAAGAAGTAGAGGAAATAGAAGAGTTATAGCTTGAGTGCGCATGTTTGGAAAAGGAGAAGGGAAAGTTGGTATATGTGATTGATGGAGAGGAATCATAAAGCTTAGATGTTAGCCATTCTATAGGGATGTGTGAGGTAGTGGATAGTGCAGATACTCATGCACACGCCTACCATGAGCCTTTAAAAATGAAGAAAGTTAACATCGGTTCAAGAGAAGAACCTAAAGAAGCTATTATTGGAGATTACTGGTCGAGAGGGAAGTATCTAAGATCATTGATATGCTACATGAATTTGAGGATTTATTCCCACGTGGGTACCATGAGCTTAAAGGCATTCACCATTCCTTGGGGGAGATGAAGATAAAACTGAAGGATAGGTGCACACCCGGTTAGGAAAAGTCCCTACCAGATGAATCCCAATTTGTGTGTGAAGGTCAAGGAGGAGATAGACAAAATGATAGCTTCTAGGATCATTGAGGCAGTGGAAGAATCGAGTGGGTAAGTTTGATGGTAATCAACATCAAGAAGGATGGGTGGATTAGGATTTGTGTGGATTATAGGGAATTGAATGTAGTTTGTGTCATTGATCCCTTTCTGACCCCCTTCATTGAAGAAATTTTGGAAGGAGTCGTTGGGCGTGAGATCTATTCCTTTACGGATGGATTTTAGGGTACCACCAAGTCTAGATTGCAAAGGAGGACTAGGAGAAGACAACTTTCACCACCGAGTGGGGAAGTTTTGCATATATGGTCATGCCCTTTGGATTGAAGAATGCGCCTACTGTCTTTTCACACATAGTGGTGCAAGCATTCCAAGACTTCATCCATAAGTTTCTTCAGGTCTATTTGGATGATTGGACAATATATGGTCTGGTTAAGGACCATTGTGACAATTTGAGGTTAATGTTTGAGAGGTGTAGGTAGTTGAGGATATCCCTCAACATTAAGAAATGTGTGTTTGCTACACCCTTTGGGACTTTATTAGGACATATCATATGTAAGGAGGGCTTGCTGGTAGATCCCACTAAGGTTATAGTTATTGTGGGGTTAAGGGAGCCTACTAGCTAGAGTGCAGTGCATGGATTCCTTGGGCATATGAGCTATTACAAAAAATTCATTAAGGGATATGCCAAGATCACCATACCTTTAGAGGAGCTGCTTAGACATAAAAGTGCCTTCCATTGGGGAGAGGCAGCAAAGGGCATTTGATACATTAAAATATAGGCTTATCACCGTGCCTATTTTATGTTTTCCCTCTTAGGACAAGCCCTTCCATGTCCATGTAGATGCCTCAGGACTGCCATTGGAGCAGTGCTTGCACAACCAGGTGAAGGGATTGTTGATCATCCTCTATGTTTTGCAAGCAAGAAGCTGACACCAACAGAGAAAAACTATACCACAACCGAGCATGAGGCATTTTCAATGATCTATGCGCTCTTCAAGTTTAGATAGTATTGCTTGGCAACACCCTTTGTGTTTTACACTCGACCACATGGCATTAAAGTATTTAGTGAACAAGCCTGTTCTACAAGGACGCATATGTCGATGGGTGTTATTGTTTCAAGAGTTTGAATTCACCGTTGTAGTAAAGCCTGGAAAAAGCAACTATGGGCCTGATCATCTATCAAGAATTGATTTAGGGGAGGACACACAGAGTATTAAGGAAATAATGTCAGACACGCAACTATTTAGGTTACGTGCGCGCCCTCGATTTGGAAGAGATTGTAATATTTTTAAAGGAAGGTGTGGTGCGGATGGAATGAAGACATTGGAAAAAATAGTTGGCCATACGCGCCACGCCCTACATGTTAATCGTAGAGACTTATACAAGTTGGGATGTGATGAAGTTTTGCAGGTGTGTCTTAGAGCATGAGCTCCTCACCATCATGGAGGAAGCACAGGAGGAAGTGTGGGTGGGCATTATGTAGGTGATGCCACCACACAAGATATTAATGGTAGGATTATGGTGGGAAACCTTATACAAAGATTATAGAGATTATTGTAAAGTGTGTGACCATTGTCAGTGCATTGGAAAACTAGGAAGGAGAGATGAAATGCCTTTGCGCCCTATTCCTAGTGCGAAGCCTTTTGAAAAGTGGGTGATAGACTTTGTGGGACCTATTACACCAACAACGCATAGGACTGGGTCACGTTATGTCATCACTTACATGGATTATCTCACAAGGTGGGAAGAGGCAGCCCCAACTAAAGACTACTCAGAAAAACAATGGAAAGGTTCTTGTGGGAGAACATTATCACAAGATATGGATGCCCATTGAGTTTGACCAGTGATAGGGGTACACATTTCTTGAATGAGACCATGAGGATCCTATTATCAGAGTTCATGGTGGCTCATCACAAGACTACACCCTATCACCCACAAGCAAATGGAACCACGGAAGCATTCAACAAAATACTGAGTCATACCTTGACCAAAATTTGTGATGTCGGAAGACAAGATTGGGATGACAAAGTATCATAGTATTATGGGCTTACAGGACAACGTATAAAAGGCTAAACAAAGCCACACCATTTCAATTGGTGTTTGGCATGGAAGCTATTTTCGGTTGAATTTATGTTACCTTCTCTGAATAAGCAATAGGAGGGTTAGCCGATGAACAAGCATTGGAAGAAAGAATTGATGAGTTAATGAAGCTGGATGAGAGACGATCACTCGCCAGGTGGAGCCAAACAATAGAAAAAGAAAAGTAGAAGGCTTGGCATGATCACCACATTAGAAACAAGAAGTTTGAGGTTGGGAAGATGGTGTTACTATATGATTCTAAGTTTTGCGCCATCTTGGGAAGTTGAAAGTCCATTGGTTGGGTCCTTACACAATCTCGTACATCCTTGATTCGGGTGCATGCCGTTTCAAGCTACTGGATGGGATGAAGTTTCCTGGACACTTTAATGGGAGTAGGCTAAATCCCTACTATAAATAAGTCTTCTTGGTGTTTGTAAATAAGGTTTTTCTAGTTAGTTTAGAAGTTTCCTTTATGCTTTCCCTTTCTTGTGTTTCCCTTTCGCATTGTTGTTTTGTTTTGTGCCTTGGGCGCCGGTAACCTTATTGCTATTTTGAAAATTTGTGAGTACCAGAGGACCATGCATCATTTTAAGTGTGGGGTGGAGAAATGTGAAGGATCACATGATTAAGTACCAAGGAAGTTGTGTTGAAAATCCTTGTTGAATGGCCTAGTTGAAAGAGGTGTATGAGGAGAAAATATGGAAGAAGAATGGTTGGTGCCAGGATAAAGCTACTTGTAGATCCCACGTACTAAGGAGAAATCACATTTAAGCAACATGAGGTAGGTGAGAGCAAGAATCAGGACAAAAGTGCCTTTGGCATGGGTTACGTGCACGCAAGAGTCTCTTATCATGTTGGATTGGTTGCGCGCTAGAAGGTTGGAGGAGTTTTCACGCAAGGTTGGGTGCGTGAGTGAAAGTGCTGAAGACGGATTTGTTTGAAAAAGTTGCATTAAATGAACAAAGTATGGTGGTAGGTGAAGTAGCATTTAATGTTCAAAAAGAGAAAAAAATATAAGTAAAGGGTCGAGGCTCTTTCATTTTCACTTTGTGAAATAGAGAAAGGAGTGAGTTTTATAAACTAGGGTTTCTAGATTCGATCGTGTGAAGAAAGATCTGTGAGATTGAAGCGTGAGTAGCTAGTTTGAGTTTACAAACTAGAAGGAAGGGGGTCACACGGGCATGAAAAGAGTTGTGAGGAGACATTGTCTTGTGGAATTTTGATCCCAGTTAGGGTTTGACAAACTAGGGCATGGGTTCAAGAGTTTTATATCACAGATTTGAAATTAGAGGTTGGGAGAAGTGGAAGAATAGAGTAACAAGAAAGGAGTGGAGTGGTAAAAATACCTCAGACAATGGCACCCAAGAAAGGAAAGGGAAAGGGCAAGGTGAAACAATAAGAACCCGACGTAAACACAAACAAAGAATGGTATGTAGAGATGCAATACCTAGATGGGGTGATGATGGGGAAGGAGTGGGAATCCCACCTGAGAAATGTACCTGTAAGTGATTATAATCACCAAACAAACATGATAGAGAAGGAAATGACACTAAACTAGTTCACCCCACCGAAGTAAACAAACACCGAGGGCTTTCGATATACTGATGATGACGTTAAGGTCAAAATAGAGAAGCTAGGCTGTTGCAACTCTATGAGTTGCCCTATTTTGGAAAACCAGAGCGCCTGTACCAATGGTTAATGTCGTAGGTACATGAAGATTACTTCCACTTTGCAGGGTGTAAGATGCACATTACTCCCTAGCTTATCTCACAATTTACAGGCCTCATATGTGAGGGAGATAGCTTGGAAGATGACCTAGGTGATAAGGAGGCTATTCAGGAGACCATAACTGAATATGCCTGCAAGAAGGGGTCGAGGTATTATGACATTTCAGACATCAAGGACCCCATGATGAAAATGGCCATGCATCTGGTGACTAAGTTGAATGGCCAGGAGAGGTGGACCCAGTCATTGACAAATTTGGTTACATGTCTATAGGACAATGGTAGAAGGCACTATATACAACTTGTCTTCTTACATTAGCACAGAAATTGTCAGTTGCGTGAAGGATGGGGATAGAATCCTCTTCAGAAACATCTTCCTCACCATTGTATTTTTGGAGATTGGAGTGCCTGACGCACTAGACAAGTTTGTATGGGAGTACCTGATGAGGATCCTTCACTGTGAAGAGGTTTGAGAAGTATGCCTATGATATAATGACAACACCCCATAAGGCACGGTTGGAGAAATGGTATACATACCTAAGGAATGCATTTGGGGTAGAATGGAGAATCCCTGAACAAATCCCATTAGAGCCACTGAAAGGGAAGCCAAGAAAACTATTAACATTTCGCTTGGGAAATTTTAAGGATTAATAGATGAATCATGGAGCCCTTGGTGTAAGCTTCCCTTCACGTTCACTACTCAATACTTCCATGCAGGAGTGAACAGATTTAAAGAATCAAAGAAGTTAATACTAGAACTAGGTAGTCTAGATTGGGAGCATAGGGAGATGAGAAAGAAGTTGAATTACCTGACAAGCGGAAAGTGCACGTACATGGAGAGGTACATGTTTCATGAGATCGAAAATGACAAGGCCGATAACACTACCCATCACCGGGAGGATCCCACACACACATGTACCTCCCTATAAGGCCGAAGTTTGAGAAGGGTGCATATATGGAGAATGATGTCTCCATACCTAAGGATCCCATGGAGAGAAAGAAGCCTACACCCAAGAAGAGGCGAAGAGAAGATAAAGCACCAAGTGTGGCTTCGATCGCGAAGAAAGTGAGCATGCCAATAAAAAGTGCCAAGCCAAGCACTTACATATGGAGAAAGAAGTCCCTGGTGAAGGAAAAGACACTAGAAGTAGAGGCACCTAGGAAACCCCTCACCAAGGAAGAGTCACCTAAGGGAGAAGATAACGCTAGATCCCCTATTCAAGAGCCACCTCTCAGGAAAAAGAAGAGGGTAGATGAGGAAGCTAACTCGGAGGAAACCGATAAAGCATTGAGAAGTACATGGGCGGAAGAGGGGATGAGAGTGAAGAAGATGACAACAAGGAAGATGAGCCTGAAAAAGACTAGGAGCCACAAGTCTTCTAGCATCTACAACTCAAAAGAGGAGAGTGGAGATGAGAATCAGGAGTTCGTATTCACGTTTCTGCGAGGCACATAGGATGGAAGACATCGGAGACATGGAAAGGAATGAATATGTTGGTGGGGAAAAGTAGGGAGCAATAAGTTTTATGAAGGAGAAGATCACGAGGTGGCGAAAAGAAGCATGAGAAAATTCTCGAATTCTGGTAGACCAAGAGTTGGAGTGGGTAAGTGCAGGAAGTTGATGGACAAATATAGGGTCATCCGTGGACATCATATTGCAAATAACAACATAATATCAACTTGTAGGGATTATTAGCAATACATACACTCAAAATTAGACAAAATTATATTAATATGAATCGTAGCATCTGGAATCTAGTTTCTAAAATACTAATTTTTGTAAAAAATGGACAAGATTAGCTATATTAGACACTCAAAATTCAATGACTTGGTTTTTTTTTTTTAAAAACATTGATAAGATTATAGTCCGTTTGCCCACAATTTGGATGACCAAAAATTGATATATATATTTTTCCTTTAGTGAGAAGTTATATGCCACTATCTATCTTGGGATAGATTTTATTTTGTATTTTTTGAGTAATATTTTATTTTTTATGATTTTTTCCGTGAAAGTGGTATGAAAACATAAAGAAAACAGAGCACTTTTCGTTTGCCTGCCATAACTTCATCAAAATTTATTTAAATCAAATAATTTTTTTTTTGAACATGTATATAATTTCACCACGGTTGGGATGGTATAAGTTTTATCACATTCTGATAAGTGAAACAAATTTTGCAGTCTTAAACGTAGACATAAACATTCACAGGAAAAAAAGTGTCTTTAAAGACCTACTATTAGTAAAAATTATAAAATGATATTTATCCTCTTCTATTCACTTTAAAATCAGTATTTCTACAAAGCTAATAGTCTTCCCTATGGCAATGGTACCATTTTATGACATAATTTTTACTTTTCGGCATGGTTCAAGTCCATGAAAGACTAAATTTGATGTTTTGCTATTTTTAATGTAAAATTCGGATTTGATGTCCACTTAATTGTCCCCCAACTTGGTGCACTTACCCGAGTGTATCGTAGACATAGTGCTAAAGGAAGGGAAGGAGGAGAATATTGAAAAAGAGCATGATAGCCTAGGAGGAGGTCCTGCTCTAACAGTAAGTTTCCCCAAAGGTGCACGCTCGGGTAGGAGGACTCTTGATACGGAGCAGAGGCAAGTAATGGGCTACGTTGATGACATGAAGAAGGTGCTACATGCGTGATTCCAAAGCACTATACCCACTGAAAGGATTTTAGCCATGGGGTCTTTTGAAAAGAGAGGGCATACCCCATAACAAAGAAGATGCTCTCTTAGGCATTTGAGTCCCACATTGATGAGCTAGACTTGAAGTCTATCAGGGAGTGCTCATAACATTGCCAAAATCTAAGGGTCTAATCCCTTAGTGAATGCTCAGGAGCTCTCGGATGAGAAAGTCTACAACACACTCAACAAGGTCACAGTCGAGACGAGGCTAGACTCTTCACATGCAATGATAGGATAAGAGTATTGGAGGAAAAACTAGGGAAGAAGGAAGAGGAGTTGGTGGAGAAGACCCAAGAGCTTAAAGCAGGAAGAGTTGATCAACGCATAACTAAGGCATGAGTTAAAGGAAGAGAAGATAAAGGTGTAGGAAGTATACAATAAAATGGAGTCTATCAAGGGTGCCATCCTTTTAAAGCACCTAAGACTTAGTGCCACCCGCACAAAAGTACTCATCCCTTTTGGAATGTATAGAAGATCTAATGCGCGTCCTCACTATGGAGAGATGACCTTTGGCCCGGAGTCTATAGAAGAAGTGGCCACGTGCTTGAAGGAAGAGGATGGATGAATGTGGTAGTGTTCATTTCGAGTATATCCAAGTGCTCACATAAGTTAAGGTTACTACCTAATCTGCAGAGGTGCGTATGATACATGCGCAGACAAAGATAAGGTGGCAAGCTCCTTGGTCGCCACACTCGAAGTGGAGTTAAAAGAGTTCTAAGAAAAGAACAAGGGGAATAGGGTGGAAAGGGACAAAGTTCTGGCTGAAGTAGAAAGAAAATCAGAGGCAATTGAAGCCTTAAGGAGTTGATCAAGGCCCGACTAAAGGAACTATACCCTCAAATTACCAGGAGGATGGACAAGCTCAAAGACCTAGGAAAAGAGATGGAGCAGATCATGGACACTTTGGGCACCTAGGGAATTGGCCTGAGTTTTGACAAAGTGAGCACCCTGGTGGGCGACCTCTATCAGAAGGCACAAGGTGAGGTCGAAGTGTGGAATAAGCTAGAGGTAGACTTATGGAAGGATTTTCCTAGCTTGTTGAATTAATGCTCCCCCCATTCTTCATTCTTTCCCCAATTCTTTCATTCCCTTATTCTTTTGTAAAGTGTAAGATTATACATTGGTTCCCTAAGGCAGCATGCATCTTGGTTGAGTAAAGTGTTTCCAAGGACGGAGAATAGGCGTAGTGTGGGGTGATGTTGGACCCCTAGAATATTGGCCAAGTATGAAGGCACATAGGTGCACAAGGTCCCTAGTTATGGAAAGGCACAAGAAAAAAAGCGTGAGAAAGAAAGGTTTAAGGAAGCACATAGCACGCGCGATGCACAAAAGGAGGTTCGGGACTTAGTCAATTTGAGTGCCCAGGGTAGAACACATGAAAATCATGACCGGTTTGCATATGGATAAGTGCCGGCGAAGGACAAGAAGGATCATGCCTTGGATGGAATATTCTAGAAGAATATCATGAGATAAAGTGGAAAGCTTAGGCCTAGAGAAGCATGCTCGCATGAAGGACCACATTTGACACTTGGCACCGGATTTGAGGGTGTTGGAGGGTGAGTTGGCAGTATAGGAAAGTGATAAATACAAGTGCCTATGGAGTAAAAGATATATAGAAGTTTGAGATATAGTGGGTTAGAGAGAGTGTGAGTTTGAGAGACAACATGGGTGGAGCTCTACATAATTACTGCGAGGACTCTTAGTGGATAGTTGCATCAAGGAGAGAATGTACTAGGCATGAAGTTGTAATTTTTATATATTGTTGGGAAGTTAAACAAGATAAAGTTGATTATATAAAGAACTCAAATGAACCTTACAAATACTGCATATAATTGTTCCTGATGTAAAATATGGATCACATAATTCAATGCATTCCTTCAACCATAATTTTTGTATTCATGGAAGCCAAGAATACGAAGTTTCACACAAAATTTGAGAATTCAAACACAAAATCTCATGGTAAATTCTCAACAAAATAATAACAATCTCTAATCAAATATGCTCAAAATACACTCGGAGAACTGAAAAAAATCCCTAGATAAAGCAGATACAAATTAAATTTAAAACTATTTACCAAATCATGAAGGAAATCTCCATCAATCATGTGCTGTAGTTACCGAATTGTTACTATTTTAAACTAAGGTCTTGTGTAATTTAGAGATTAGTTAGCATAATTTTATAGCGAGAAATGTAGATAATTGACTCAAAACAATTCATCTTTAAACAAAGTAATAGTAATCACGAGAATAGATAGATTAATTCAATAAAATCCAATTCTTTAATAAGGGGACATAACACTATCACCTCAATATTTTCCAATGATAGACAGTGAAATTATCTTACCAAAAAGGTTTTGGAACAAGTGAACAAAGCTTGGGTATCTCGGAGTTAGTTGGGTTCAACAAGTACAAATAGGTTCTATCCTTTTTCTCTAAAGCTTAGAAAATTTTAACCCCCTTTATGCGAGAGTATTCTCAATGCATTTATACAATATAATCACTCACTCAGTTCTCATTTCCCCCAAAAAAACATGAATCTTCAAAGGAATATTCTATTCTATATTACCATATGGAAATATTTTATAAAATTGTGGTTCTTTTATTCTCTTAGAACAACTAGGATGCCACGTTGTCTTATTTACCCTTACACCTAGAAAAAAAAGTAAGCACATTTTATGGAAGCTCCTTAAACATTTAAAATACCTATGATGTGACCATTTATCACCTCCGATTTGAACATCAATTTTGGAATGTGCATAATGATCACCAGATCTCTGATTTGAGTAGTTCTCTGTGTGCAACCTTTTGTCACGTTTAAACATCTCTTCTTTCAGTTGATAGCCAATTGCTTCATCTTTACTTCCTTCGTGTGAGATGAGAAAGAAATATCTATTCATTTAATGGCAATTATTTCATCCAGTTTAGCTTGTTTACACCATTTTCATTATAAATTCAGCTTCATTTCTTCATTGGTGTGCATCCCCTTTCCATTTTTGATCAGTAAAATCTACTTTGGAACTCTACAAAATCACACAATTATGTTGTTCTACTTTCAACTTTGGAAAATGAAAAATTGATTGAAGATTAGAGCTTTAGTGATTGATTATCTAGTGCTATAGAAAGGAAATTGCAGAGAATAGGAAAGAATTCAAACTCCAAACACCAACAATTTTATCCTAGAAACCTCCAATGGAGGAAAACTAGTCGGGAAGGGAAAAAACTCTTTCTTCCCACTTTTATTGGTCAATTATAGAAAATTATAGATTACAAGAAGTAGAAAATGGAGACAAAAATGTAAACCTCTCCCTTCCTATGCTTTTTTGCTCTGTTTCTACACCTTTCTCCTACAATTCCACTCCAAACATTGAAGATCTTGCTCACTTTCTCTCATTAAACTTAAACCTTTTCTATTTTATCTCTTTGGATCTTTGAATGATCAATTCTCTTGCTCCTCCTTATATTTATAGCCTTCTCCCATGTCCTCTCTTATGCACTGGAGAATGGGAAAGGTCGGGGAGGGAAGAGACACAGTTGGGCACTTCAAATTCGCGTTCATTCATGCTCCATTCTTATTTTTTGTTCAAAAGTGTTAGACCACAACCTTGAGAAGAACAACGGTTCAAGACTACCACTCCTGGTTGGGTGGCGGTTTAGGACCCACCCTTGTAGGGTGGTGGTTCGTAACCACCTCTCTACTGCACAAAGTGAAGGTTATGTCTAGAACCCGTTTACCTCATTTCCTTTATTTTCTTCAATTATTCTTCTTGGTGCTAATGGAACTAATGAAATGGTGTGTTTTTCTAGATCCCTATGGATCATACCTCCCCTGCTTAGGAGGATTTTGGTCCCATAAAATATTAGTGGGGGAGTGGTAGAGGAATCAACTCCCTCTCTTTCTCCTTCGAGTACCACTTGGGTGTGCTTTGGTGTTTTATCTTGTCCAACCTGCAAGACTCCTATGGATCCCTGGTTTGATGCTCTCGAGTGCTACATCCTCCTCTAAGTTTCCTCAAGTACAATCCTCTTTGGAAGGAAGCTTCTTTATATGTTTCTTATTTGTCATGCATAGATGGCATTAGTAGGTGTGAGCTCTTGCAACTTGCTATCGCGTGCATCTACATGAAGTATGGCCTGAAGGTTTCTTTTCCAACCGATCAAGTATGGAAAAGGTCCCATACTATAGTGGTTTATTCCTTCTTGCTTATCTTTATCTCTTGAGATGGATTGTTGATCCTCTCCATGTACGTTGTTGTTATAGTCACCATTGTTCCTTGTATCTCCTCTTCTCCTTGTTGCCCCATGGTTAGGTCCAGTGAATTAATAGGTAGATATGGTGACTGCATAGTGGAAGTTTGTTTTGCTCCTTGAATGAGTAGTTCTGTGGTGGCTTCTTTTGTAAAAAATGACAAGTGTTATCCAAAATATTCATGCTCTCAAGTCCATTTTTCTTTTCTTCCAATGAAAGTAAACAAAACTGATGATTTTCTGAATAAGTCTTTGTGTTTGGTTGGCACTTACCATAGCCTTCTTTGATTTTCTCTGGTGTGCCCGGATGTTGAAACTGACTTTTCCTTGACCCATTTGTACCAGTTCTCCCTCCTTATGAACACAACATCCTGGCATACAAGTAAGGACTTTCGAAGACAACGTCAAATGCATCAAGTGGAATGATATCAACCTCTAATACATCAATATATTAGGTATTTATCCCAAACTGAAACTTACACTTTCTTGTAACTTGTATTTCTACACCCCTCTTCACCCATCCCAATGGGTATGGATGTGGATGCACGTAAGTCTCTAGGCCAAGTTGTTCTACAACCGCATCAGAAATAAGATTTGACTGAGAACTAAAATCTACTAAAGCGTTTACCTTAGTCTTCTTGATTTGGATTCTGATTTGGAAAAGCTTACTCATCTCTTCTTCTTCTTCTCCCTTATACATGTTAGTGGCCATGCATCCCAACCTTTCATCTACATCTGAATCATCCTCAATCTCCACCTCTCCTTCTGTTTTCACAAGTGGCCATGGATTTCTTGGAATCCTTGGTTCGGTGCTTTGGGTGTAATTCCGGATGCAACTTCCAACATGTGGCATCAGTATGTCCATTTATATCACAATTCTTACATAAATTATTAGGATCTTTACAAGTATGTAAAGTAGTAGCGGTATGTTTACCTTTCCATTTACCTCTATTACTTGTCTTCCCTTGTTCTTTTCCTGTTGATCTATTGACTAGTCTCCTTTGGCTCTGTTTCTCCTTGCTTCTTCTCATCATCAATGTAGTATGCTTGTATACAAGCTTCATTGAGATCCTTGGGCTTCATGGAGATTACCTTCCTCTGAAGGTGAGTGTGAAGTCCTCCCAAATACTTGGTCAGAATGTCCTCATCCTCCAAGTCCATATTAAGCAACATGGCTTGTCTCTAAAATTCCGTAGTGTAGTCTGCACATTTGCCACTACCCTTCCTAAAGTACTACCACTTAATCATCAAGTTAGTATTATGGCCAATAGGATAGAAGTTATCTCTAATCAATTCTTTAAAACCTTTCCAAGTATTGATAATAGGATGTTTCTTCTTCTCACAAGTGGCTAGATGGGTTTCCCACCAAACTAGAGCATGACCTTCCATTTTGAGACATGCAAAGGTGATCCTTTGTGCCTTAGTGACATTATGCACACTAAAATAGACTTCCAACTATTTTAGCCATTTATCAAGTAATTCTGCATCTACTTTTCCTTCAAAATTCTTTATTTCAACTTTTGTTTCAACTTTAAAAGGTGTATGAGCAGATTTTACCTTCTCACTTACAATTGGTGTCTCTTCTTCATGCTCTTCCCATTCTTCCTCTTCATGGATCTTTCGATACCAATTTTTTGGCTAGTGCTCAAACCACTGAGTCCATGGAATCTTTCTTAACCAAAGCCATCTTTTGTAGATTTGAAAGCTCTTCTTGTTTTCTATGCAACCTATCCATCATGGTCTCTAGCATTTCGACTCTATGGACCAAGTTCTCTTCCTCCATTTGAGCTTGAATTCTTTGTTTCCACTTCTTTGTAGAAATATTTGGCTCACAAGGTAAAACTTCTTCACCTTTGGACCTTGTCACTGTCATACAAATCACAAGAAAGAATCGAATTCCACAGTCCTAGATATATAATCAGCTCTGATACCAAAATGATCCGTAAACTTCTACTTTGGAACTCTATGAAATCACACAATTATGTTGTTCTACTTTCAACTTTGGAAAATGACAGATTGATTGAAGATTAGAGATTTAGTGATTGATTATCTAGTGCTATAGAAAGGAAATTATAGAGAATAGGAAAGAATTCAAACTCCAAACACCAACAATTTTATCCTGGAAACCTCCAATGGAGGAAAACTAGTTAGGAAGGGAAAAATGCTCTTTCTTCCCACTTTTATTGGTCAATTATAGACAATTACAGATTACAAGAAGTAGAAAATGGAGACAACAATGTAAACCTCTCCCTTCCTATGCTTTCTTGCTTTTTCTACACCTTGCTCCTATAATTCCACTCCAACACTAAAGATCTTGCTCACTTTCTCTCATTAAACTTAAACCTTTTCTCTTTGATCTCTTTGGATCTCCGAATGCCCAATTCTCTTGCTCCTCCTTGTATTTATAGCCTTCTCCCATGTCCTCCCATGCACTAGAGAATGGGAAAGGTCAGGGAGGGAAGAGACATAATCGTGCACTTTAAATTTGCATCCATTCATATTCTATTATTCTTTTTGTTCAAAAAGTGTTAGGACCCTTTGCCTTGTGCATACGGTGGTCTCGGGACCACTTCCTAGCAGGCAGGAGGTGGTCACAGGACCACCCCCTACGGGGTGAGTGGTGATTCTACAACAATGACTCTTTGCACAAAGTGAAGGTTCTATTTAGAACCTCCATTTACCTCATTTCCTTTATTTTATTTAATTCTCCTTCTTGGTGTTGATGGAATTGATGAAGTGGTGTGTTTGGATCACTTTTAGACTTTAAAAGCTACTGCAAATATTTTTGTTGGTGTAATGGAAAGAGTAGTTGTGGCAACTAGTTTGAAAGAAATATCCTTAGAAGATTTAAATCAAATCTTCGATTTAACTGGCCTAGATGAAGCATTTTTCAAGGCTTTGTTTGAAATTATAGACCCAGGGGATAACAAAGGGCCCTTGACATATCAAGAGGTTTGGCTTTCCCTTCTCTTGAGATTGATTAAGATCAATCCTATTTTTTCAACTTTCCAGTCTATGTATTATCATCTCTTCTGGTGGGAGCACCAAAATCCGCCAGAATAATTGAAGAAATTATGGATTAAGAGGAGGCCCTTTGTGACGAGGGGATGGCTGGATACAAGTGTCCCTTTCTATGTAATGAAGTATTTGTGCTGAAAGAGGTTCCCTGAGAGTCTTATGTACTTTATGACAAGACTTCGATTGATATTGTGCTAGTCATTTCTCATAAAGTGGAAGAATTGGAGCAAAGGATCTCTTCTTTACAAAAAGGTCCAGCAAGACATGTACCACCTCAACAATCTACAATACCAATGCCATTAACAAGAGAAAATAATGGGAAACAAGACCTCAACCCCCACTTTTCATTTTGGATGAGGAGAAAGCAGATCCTTCATCTCCTCAGCATTCCAAGGCATCACTTTCTACTACAAAATAAGGTATGGGCAAGTCTTCTCTCCATCCTTCAATTCACTCGGTGCGGTGTGATTATTTGATGGAGAGAAAGTTGTCATGGAATTTTCTTGTTCCTCTTGAAAGAGAACATTCACCTTTCACAAGGAGATGTAAGGGTAATTCTAGTTCCAAGTCCCTTGGTCCACTGAGTCCCCTGAGCTTTAATACTTGATCTTCCGGCCACTCCAAATGCTTCTTCTCATCCTATTCCTAATCAATCTAATTCTTACAAGGAAAATGGGAAGATGACATTTCCTAAAAATCGTTTAGATCTTATGGATCGGGTATCTTCTTATCATAAGAAGATAAAGATAAGAAATATCATGGATGGCCCTAGGATGACTTTTGAATCATTGATGAAGATGAGGATGTCTAAAAATTTGGTTGGGTCAGTTGTATTTTCTCAAACAACTCAAGGCTTAGAGGAGTTTATACCGAGGAAGAACAAGCTATTAAATAAAATTCCCCATTTACAAAATATTTCAAAGTAGAAGTAGAGGATGACTGAATGTTTTTCTTTTCTTAGTGTCTTTTTGATATAGTATTTTAAAATGAATGTATCGTTCATCGGAAAGGGGCATTATAGAATCCCCATTTTGATTTTTCCACAATACAGAAAACTCAAACTATTACATCAATACACATGTTTGATAATAGATTTACAATTCTATCAAAGACATAAAAGTCTACTATATTGCATCAAATTACATTCATGTCTAAAAACAACAATTTCAAAGTGATATTCAGTTTTCATGAAACAAGAGTAATAATTGAAATAAGATGAAAATAAAGTTTCAAAGAAAAAACAAGCCTAAGCTTGCTCATCAGTCTTCACATATGAATCTTCATCTCCATCATATTTCTCTTCCTTTGTTGCCTCTCCATGTAGGCATCATACCTTTGAAATAGTGGCATTATCTCCTCTTCATCAGGTCTAGTGTGATACTTGTATATCAAGTGATTCTTATTCAATATATCACTACACTCAAACATCCTTGGTCCAGATTCCCTTAACCCTTTATTCAACTCTGTGATCTTATTCTCCACCAAAGTGATCCTTTTGACAACATCATAGGAACATGGTTCTTATTTAATATGTTTGTCAAAGGATTGAACCAAGACATCAACCCCAAATTCCCATAAACCATTTTTTGTTGATCAGATACCATTTTTCCAAGTATACAATCTATATCATCAATGGTCTTGTCTACCCTTTCCTTCTTAGTTGCCAACCTTTCTCTGATTTGATTAAGAGTTTCCACCTGTCCTTGCCAAGTCTTCCATTACATATTGAGTCCCTTTTTCCTCTAGTGGCACTATTCCCTCTTTTTCCAGTAAGTCTTCATCAAGCTGGTTGATTCTTTCTAATTTAGGGAAAATTCCTTCCCAATAGAACAACTCATTATCACACTCTCCAACAACTTCAACAATATCATTAAGTAATTTATAAATTTTTGCATACTTGTCAGTTGTTTTTCAATGACTTTCTTACCATCTTGAGATAAGTTTTCTATCCACTTATCTACGGCCTCAACCTTTTTGTAGCCTTTTCAATCTTTTCCAATATTTTAGGAGTGATGTCAGTAACAACTTATTTTGTCTGTCCTACCAGTCTATACAAGCATGAGGTTAATGTTTTTACTTGTTCTTTTAATTACTTTTTGGATGCCTTATCCTCATCAACCTTTTGGAACATACCTTCAACTGCTTCTAAAACTCCATGTTTCAATGATTCCCTAGAAGGCTTTCCCAACTGGATATGTTGAATGTCATAATCACTCTTAGTGATATCATATTTTTTTCCCCTGATGAGGGGTTACAACCTCCAAAGTTATGAATCCATACTTGATCTATTCTTGTATTGGTAAATTTTTTTCTTTCTTTGAATACTCCGTGGGATTTGGAATTGATATAATAGTGATATTCTGACTTCTTTTGGAGTAATTTCATTTTCCCTTTGTTGAATAATTCCTCCCAATAATCTAGCCATAGAGACATTTCCTTTCTTCCCATTTTGTGGAGTTTCATAATATAACACCAGTTCTTTTGATGTTTCTTTAACTTTTATTATTTGCTTTTAATGATCAAGTGTGACATAATTTGATTTCTCCTTACTCTATTCTTGATCATGTAATCGAGTGCCATCTTCTATTTTTTACTACTTATTTCTCCTTGTCCTAATTCTTTTTGTCCATGAGAACCACATTTTCAATTGAAACTTCCTTTGGATCCCTAGGAGAAGTAACCAATGCACATGTATCTATGTTCTTTGTTGAGGTGTCTATAGTTTCTTTTGGAACATCTTGATCCATACTTGCGATTTTGATGGATCACTGTTCTTCACAATGTCTTCACCCCATGTTGGTGGATATTTAATGGATGATACCTCTTGAGGTTGTTCTTCAACTCCTTTATGGATTGTTGGCACGAGTTTCCAATTATAATTTCGATCTTTATCTTTCTCAAGATGAATCGATAATGTCTACTCATTTCCTTTGATACCTCGATTATAGCTCCTATAAAATTTGTCTCTTGAAGGAGCTCACTTCATGTTCCTTTACTTTAAACATTTTGGGGTTGGCCCTTCATGCTTGATCGATGCTTCCTAGGGATCTTGAAAATGCACATCACGTTCAAGATTTTTATATCTTCAGTTGTATGAATCTCAACATTTACATCAACCATTTCTAAATCAGGAACATCTTCAAACAATTCAACTATATCATCATCTATTTTTTATGACTTTTCAGATTCCTTACTTTCTGGTTTATTTTGTACATGTTCCTTCTTAACTTCAACTGACTGACCAGGCATCTGAGTACTACCAATTGTCTCTAGAACATTTTCAATTGGGGAGGAAAATGCTACCATACCAGGAAACTTCACACCATGAGTAGATTGCACATTTTCAGGAGTCTGGGATGACAATGTTTGATGAGAAAATGAAGCAACAACCTTCTTTTGATCTTCAGTCAAGACAAGGGGCTCAATTACTTCAAGTTTTGTATGCTTATGTTTTCTTGATACATGGTCACCAACATCCCTTGTCAAAGGTTATTCTGACACCACCTTAACCTTCTTCTTGGCTCTCTCAAAGTTCTTGACATTTGGTGCTTCTCTTTCCTTAGCACTATATGATTTGGCTTGAATGTCTACACCTATTAGAGACCCTCAAATATTCTTTCCAGAGTCCAAACATCCTAGAAAAACTTCGAGGGAGTATTTTATGTGATCAAGTCCTTCCTCTTTGATTGAAATTGTACTGCATAAATTATAGGGTCATAATGCATGGCTTTTAGAAGTATTCCTTCAGATTTTGGACCAACATAGGCTTTGAGGTACCATTTTTTCTAGTTGGTGATGCCCATTCATAAATGTTTTCTATGGTGGGCTTTTTTTGCGGGTAACTAAGGGGCTTACCCTTTTAGAGGATCTATTTTACTTGCTCCCTCTTTCGGTGGGATAATACATCCTTCCAAAATATTCAAATCCCATAACTCATTTAACACCTTGGTGCTTTGTAGAGTAAATCCAAACGTTTGATAGTTAACCAATTCTTCTCAAAGCACATTACGAGATCCTTATATAAGGGCAATATCATTCCTTTTATTTCAAATCAATGGAACTATTTGCTTTTGATTCTAGTTTTGGTCATGGTAGTATTGTCCCACTATATCCTTGTCATCTATAATTCCCCTGTGGGATTACAAAAATGTTGAAATTAATAATCTGTCTTGATGAAATTCTAGAAAATTCCCTTAATTTGAATTCTTCCTCATCTAGATAGTTCATCCAATCATCTTTAAAGTGAGACTCATGTTCACCATCACTAATAACCCATCAAATATCATAGTTGGATCTTGGTGTGAATTTCTTCATTCCAAATCTTTCCATCTCTTCCTCCACTAATCTAGCTTTTATTATGCTTTAGCATGAATACCGCAAATTTGGATGGGGAATTTGATGCTTGAATTGTGCATTTTGGCAATCTGTTTATGCACAAAATTTAATTGTCTTGATAATTCCATTAATTCCCATTCGTCACTTACATATCTGGGTAATTTACAAGGTTTTCCATCGAATCCACTTACCCTCAGTATGTGAAGAACCTTTATTTTATGAAAAACAACCATATTCCTGAAATGTTGCCCTAGTAATAACATACAACCTATACTTCTCCCATTTTGGATTGAGAAGACGAGGTCATAGGGACAATAAAAGCATTATTCACCAACCTTACATTTCCCTTCCAATTCTTCTTAATTGTGGATATGCATCATATATCTTGTAACCATCAAAACTAGCTTGTAGTGAGAGTCTAAAATGATTTAAAACAAGAAATGTTGTATATAAAATATAACATCATATGCAAATCAATATTAGTTGAACTACCTTTAGTAATCTTTACCAGCATTGTCAAAAACTTAGCATGAATAGATGTCAAGTAAAATTTCCCAAATGTAACTTTCCTTGTTCCTCTAAGATGACCATTATGAAAGGGCACATCTATTCATGAAAATCATTAACTCCCTCAAGCCCTGCCATCCTACTTAATAACACAATTAAGTCCTCAAATTATTCAACAAACATTGCCTTGGTCAACCTCTTAGGATTCTTTTTACAAATGTGTTTTTTTATTTCAACCATCGGGCATTTAACATTGTAGCATACTCATCTCGTCTTGCTTCATAATTGATTTGTGATTCAACCGTAGCAATTATTGGTTGATCTAGATTTGGCAACCCTAGAATTTCTTTGAAGGCTTCCAATATTAAATTTATCACTCTTTCTCCACTTCCATCCAATACCTCTCTTGTTTCTGGGTTGTAATTCTCTACACACAACCATACGAGCTCAGAGCATGTATAGAAGGTGGGAAAGTAGCTGCTAGGGAAATGTGTAGGAAATTTCTAAATACTATAGATCAGGAAATAACTATTCAATACCATAGATCAAGGAAATAACTATACCTAACAACTAGATAATATCCCTCTAATATCTAAATAAATAAAAATAAATATCCACACACATAAGTGGGTTAGGATGAATCAATAAAGGTAAATAAAGTACCTAGGTGAACATGAGCTAAGGTAAAAGGAACAATAAAAGATTATACTAAGGTAAGAATACAAATGCTAATCAAACACCATGATCTATAAGATGAAAGCAATTCGCTTTAATAACTTTACATAAAACCTTTCCAATCAAAAGAGCAACAATATCATATATTATTATGGAACTCAATGAAATACAATGAGAATGGTCCTTACTTATATAGGAAAGGAATAAATATCTAAGAACCATTCAAGGTCGAGATCAAGCCATAAATCAAGGAAATAACTAGTCATCAAAGAACTAGTCAAGACCATAGATTTAGGAGAGAACTGACATCAAGGATCTAGTCAATACCATAGATCAAGGAAAGAAATATACCTAACAACTAGATAATATCTCCTAATATCTAAATAAGATAAAATAAATATCCACACACATAAGTGGGTGGGGATAAATACAATAAAGGTAAATAAAGTACCTAGTGAACATGAGCTAAGATAAATACCTACTCTAACAACTACCATCCATTTACTTTTGTTTGGGTCACTCAATCTTCTCCGGAAATCCTCCAAGTCAGCATTTAACAACTTCATGTCCATGACCTTATCTAGATCACTAGTAATACTGGAATTCACGTGAAACCCTGATGTTAGATACTTCATCTTATATAATTCATCCTTCCTTCAATTCCAACTTGAATATTAAGAATTGAATGGGGTAAAACAAGCACTTATTTTTTTGAGAGCTCTGTGAATTTATCTTCTTCTTGCGTGCTCTGAATTATTTTTCTCAAATTATTTGCTTCTCGAGTTAGTTACTTCACCAATTTTCATAGCTAGGGAATCCAAATATTCGCATGCAATGATAAAATTTGAAATACTTGGAAGCTTTTAATGATTCTACCTTGATTCATGAAAATAACACATTAATGGTGGAAATCATAAATGCTTTATACTCCAACCATCGATATTTCTTTCTTTATTTGAATATGGATCGTCCATGTGGATTAACTTGGTCTCTTGTGGGGTTAGGGAGTCTATTTGCACATTAGCATTACTTTTCAAATTGGTGCAAACCTATAATCTTGACCCACACCCCCACTTTTCCACTTTTAATAAGGAGTTTCCATGTGTTTTACTTGAATAATGGTGGAGCCATGGAACTTACTTACATTTTATCCAAAAACTTTTGTAAGTGTAGGCGCATTTTGACCGAGCCTCTATCTTTGAATTTTATTGAGATCTTGACACATGTCTCAATCTTAGACATAACAGAATGCGGGGCTCTTTTGCACATTTGTTTGTTCTCCCTGCTGGATGCAAGATTGACAATATGACCGATACCTAGCTCTTTTAACTTTGTTGGAAATATGGCACATGTCTTTGGCAGTCTCAAAAATATCAAGGAATGCATCTTTGGCCCAAAACCCCACTCCAGTCATGTTTTGACATGTAAACCATTTTGGCCTCGAGGCCAAACTTGCACTTTGCAGTTACTATGTAAATGATGTAGCTTTGCAAACCAAGTCCATTATGGTGCAGCTAATGGAAGCATGCCACCTATTATCGGATGGACGGAGAAAATGTGAAATTTTCATTGGAATTCAAAGGACAACATACAAGGAAGATTTTCAAGATTAAACCTCGATCCATGATCAATTTTTTCACAAGGAGTTTTCAGAGGAAACAGGATTATTACATTCCTCAATCAAAAATAGGATTCATGCCTAAACATAAGGTTTTCATTCACATTCAACATGATTATATCTTCAAGCATACATTTTTACATGGGCAAACCAGTCAAAGAATTTTTTTCAAAGGCATACACTGGATAAAAGGGTGAGATTAAATCAAGCACTAACACGGCTCTCGACTCGGGGATGGGCACCCCCTGTGGGTGCCACAAGAAAAAAACTAACCAAACATAAAATAGACAAGTTCCTAGATCCATTGGGTTATGGAGTCATTTAAAAAACATGCACAAGGCCAAACTAAACCAACATACCTCAAAAATACACTGAGATACCGAGGAAATCTGGTCACTATAGACTAGGAGAACAAAAAGGGAAACAAAAAAAAACAAAAAAAAAAAGGACTATACACTATACAAAAATTCATACCTTGATTGTGATCAATCCAGGAAGTGCTTTAGATGCCTGCCATTAACAGGAAACTCTAGCAAATCTCCATCTAGGTCTTTCGGGAAAATGTGTGCTCACCAATTCTTATGTCAATAGAAGTAAGGACCCATCCATAAGGCATCAAATTTACCATGTTTTCCTTTATCCTCATGTTTATTGTCCCATAACAAAACAAGATCTCCAACATTGAAAGTTCTAGGAGTCACCTTTTTATCAAATAATTTCTTGAGTTTCTCTCTTGAATTTAAGGTGTCTTTGGTGAGACTCCTTCTTTCTTCATCCAACTCCATTATCTGATTAATCCTTTCTTCATAGGGGTTCACCTCTTCATTCAAGTTGTTGTATGAAATGATAAGAATACAATTGCATATGTAGGGAAAAATATCTTGAACTCCATAAACTAATTCAAAGGGACTCTTCCTAGTAGCTCTTTTAGCGTAGTAATTCTATCTACCCATAAAGAAAATTTCAACTACTCACCCCATTTTATTTTATTAATCTCCAATGTCCTCCTAATTATCTTGAGTAGATTCTTATTGCTTGACTCAACTTGACCATTCCCTTGTGGATTGTAATTGGATGCATATGTTAGATTAATTCCATATTCTTGGCACATAGTTACTAATGGATTATCCCTAAAACTCATAGCATTATCAACAACTATTTTTGTAGGCACTCCAAACCTACAGATTATATGATTCAGGATGAAATCCATGACTATTTGGTGAGTTTCCTTTTTGTTGGGGATGGCTTCAACCCACTTGGTGAAATAATCTATGGCTACTAAGTATCCATTTATGCCCTACACTTGAGGGATCTGAGATCTATCCAATAAATTCCATGCCCCATTATTTGAAAGGAGCTTCTATTGAAACTAGTTGTAAGGGTAGAGCACCTATGAAGATTTCATCCTTCCTGAAAACCTTTGACAACTTTCACACTTCTTGACCAATAAGGATGTACATATTTGAAAAGTGTGGGCCACCAAGTAACTTTGCCCTCAAGATCTTGTGAGTAGTCACTCTTCCAAGAAAAGTGGCCCCACACACTCCCCCATGGAATTATGCAATAATTTTGGGAGCTTCTTCCTCTATGATACATCTCAAAAGGACCCCCTTAGGATTCTTCCAAGCCAACCCATAATCAGTTATGATGTATTTTTGGGAGGATAATTTGAGTGTTCTTCTTTTATTTTTGTCCAAATGACCTAGACACTCCAAATTCTGAGGTAAAATATTATGTCCTTGTACCATGTGGAATTAATCATTTTTTCTTGAACATCCATGGTTCCTTCCTCAATTTCATTAATTTCCATAACCTAAAGGTTACTCTTTGCCATCATATTTGTAAGGCCCAAACCTCTAACCAACTTGGTGGTTTGTATATCCATGTCATATTCTTGTAGCTTATTTACCCAATGACGTCTTTTTGCTAAAAATTCCATTTTTGATAAAATTCCTTAACCATAGTATGGGAACATAGGCTACAATATTAGAACTCAGAATATAAGGCCTAAAAATTTTAGTTGCTCTTACCAAAGCAAAATCCTACTTCTCCATGATGGTATATTTTAATTCAGCACCTTGTAAAGCCTTACTAAAAAAGGCAATAGGCCTTTCATTTCCTTCTTCATCATCCTTTTGTAATAATATAGATGCAATAGTATTTTCAGATGCAAAAGAAAAAATCTAAAAATCCTTTTTATAATCAAGGGGCTTCAATCTTTGGAGCATTCTTTAATGCTTCTTTTATTCCAGTGAAATCTTGGAGAGATCCTTCTTCCCATTGAATGATTTGGTCCTTTTTAGCATGCTTGTAATGGGGATAGTCATTTCAAAAAAATTAGAAATGAATCTCCTGATAAATTTTATTTGACCAAAGAAGGATTGAATTCCTTTCTTAGTTTTAGGGACAAGAACCTTACCAATTGCTTCCACCCTCTCAGGATCAATCATAACCCTTATTTTGACACAATGTGCCCCAAAATTTTTCTTTTGAACTCCAAAATGGAACTTTTTAGGATTCAATGAGATGCCATATTCTCTACATCTTATCAACATCTTCTCCACATGTTTTAAATGGTCACTTCTCTTTCTAGAAAATATTGTCACATCATCTTGATAAACTGTAATAAAATAATTGATGTAGCTTAAGAATGCAACATCCATGGCTCTTTGGAAAGTATCCCTAACATTCATCAGACAAATGACATTCTTACATAGACATAAGTACCCCAAGGAGTGGTAAAAGAAGTTTTAATTATTTCTGATTACTTCACAACTACTTGGTTGTACCCTGAGAATCCATCCAATGTAGAAAGAAACTTAGATCCTAGTGACCAATTGTAGCATGTTATCCATATTAGGAAATGGATAGTTGTCTTTGATTGAGGCCTTATTCAAATTTCTAAAATCCACACACAACCTTATGTCTCCATTTTTATTTCTTACTGGCACTAAGTTTGCCACCCATGAAGAATATCTTGTAGGTTGTATTATCCCTCCATCCCTTAACTTTTTTAACTCTTCTTGCATCTTAAGGGAGAGTAGTGGATTGATTGGCCTCTTTTTTTCCTAAATGGTTTAGCATTAGGTTCTAAAGGTATTTCATGTTGAAATAAATCTTCCTATATGCTTTCAATTCTGAGTAAGACCATGTTAAGCTAGTCTTGATATTTTTTTAACAATTCAACATAGGACTGATTTTCTTACTCAAATTACTTCCTATCCAAACTTTCTTGGGATTTTCTTTAGTTCCCAAATTGAATTATTCAACATCCCTTGAAGAAGAGATGTGTCTATGAACCACCTTGTCAACATTATCAAAATTTGATTCTAAAGAAACCAACCCTTTAGGAATGGTATTGGTTTTTAACTAAATGATATCCTTGCCAAACAAGGTTTCTTTACCATCACAAATAAACCATTGGTTCCCATCCATACACTGATTGGTAAATTATCCTTCATTCTACAAAACCTTTGAACTTGGGAATCATCTTCAAATACTTGCCAATGTTTCACATTATCAGGAACATATGGTCTTGACAATACTTCAATATCATAATCACAATAAGGAGAAACAATGTAATTTTCAAACCTAGATCCAAGCACTTCTAACCTATTTGCTGCAACATTCTGAGTTCTATCATGATATAATATGTTAAAGGAGTCAAACATCTCAATAAAATCCCATACTACATGTTTATATTGTTTCATCCTTTGATTTTTGTAGCATACAATTTTCTAACTTGTTTGACTACTAGCTCAGAGTCTCCTTTAACAACTATGTCTTTTATACCATATCTCCAAGAAATCCTCAAACCAAAAGTAATGCCTCATACTCTGCAATATTATTTGTGCATTCAAATTTTAGTTTAAAGGAAAAATTAAAAATATCTTGGCCTAGAGATACAAGCACAACCCTGACCCATTCCCATATTGGAGAAAGATCCATCAAACATCAAGGTCCAAGGGGCACCAACTTGTTCAAAGCATTTACTTTCATTAATACTATGCTCCTCAAAGTCTGCATATCCAAAAAAGTTATCAACATCAACATCAGTAAACAAAACTTCATAAGATGCATTATTAGGATCTTCAATTATATGTAACATCTTCTTTTCCCCATATAGCTTCACCAAACTCCCCTCTACTGGTATAGTGGTGTAAGACATATCCATTTGTACACTTCCACCAACACTGGCAACCCACTTTCTTGACAACAACATACCCCATTTAGTAGGGCAGTCCACAATGACTACATTCATGGTTAAATACTTACCAGGATAAGATGCCAATTGCACTACTAAACCCTTCACATACCCTATCACTGGTACTTCCTTGAATCCATAACAGTGCATTTTCCAAAGGCTGTTGTTATTTTGATATCTAGCTCATTCATGACTTCAAGGGGCATCACATTACATGAAGCTCCTGAATCAAACATGCAGTTATGAATAAGTTTGTTTTTAATAATCAAAGTGGTGTAGAAGGGATCAACATCAAGCTGGGACTCAACAAGGGAAGTGCCTAAATATAATTTAGGAGATTCTCCCAAACTTTCCAATGCTTGTGGCACTTCAATTCTGTAATTATATGGGGAAGATCAACACTATTAACATCCTTTCCCATAGACTTTTCTTCCTCCTTGAATCCCAAGTACTCAAATGCCATACTTCTATGCTCAGGGATCCTAGGAAACTCAATAATAGGTACAATAACTTTGATCGACTCAAAATTTGAGCCATATCACATGGGGTGTACTTGGGTAATGTTGTATTGAGAGGAAGGGTGATTGATTTCTCTTGTGGAATAAGGTTCTTCATGGCTTGAGCTTGGACAGGGTACTAGATTTATTGGAATTTGTTGGGCCTTTATTTGGCATATATTTCTTTGGGGAATCCTTTGGGATATTAGTGAGTATGGGAGTATTTGGTTTGGCCTATGGTCCTCCATTTCAATAGTCCCATTTCTTAAATTATACTCCTTCTCTTGGCCACCACTGTATTCATTAACAAATGTCTATCCTCCTCAGAAGGGATTCCACCATCATATTTCTTAATCATCAATGTCCTTAAGTATTCAAAATCATGATTAGGAAATTCAAAAGCATGAACCATATCAACTTCAATATTACTAGTAGAAGGAAGAGGAGACACCCGGTCTATACAGTCCAAAAAAAATTCCACATTTATTGCACTTAGTAATTTGGTAGAAGTGGCTCCTTGTTGTGGACTGTCAAGGCACTCCATCATGCACACATCACCAAAATTATCATCATCATCAACCTCTTCAATTTCTTCATTAATATCACATGGGAATGTGGTAAGAAACACATGTCACACAACTCAATAACATGGTTATCTTCTACCATGGAAAATCTAATAGTTTGAAGGATCAGGGACCAATTTTTTCTCCCTTGGATGTGGTTGTTTATTCCTGATCCCATAGGCCCTTTTCCTCTCTCGTCTCGATATATGTGGTTGTTTATTTCTTGATCCCATATGCCCTTTTCCTCTCTCATCTGATATATGATCACCTCTAGGATGATTACCAAATCTACCTTAACCTTAAGTTTTGTGTAAGAAATATGTCCTATTCCCTTATCCTCTCTAGAAATTTTGTAGGAGATTTATTTCACTACTCCTACTAAAGTCTTAACTACCTCTTCCAAATCAACTCCCTTACTAGCTTGAGGATTTTCAAGATTTACTAACTTGACACCATCCCTCTTAGGAGGTTTCCCTATTGCCTTAATATTATTCTCAATTTTCACTGCCATAGAGAAATATTGTCTCAAATTCCTAGGGTTTTTATCCCTCAAATAATATGCAACTTTCTTATCAAAGGAATCAGATTATTTTATTAGACAAGATTCATCACTTGGCCTTAAAATTATAGGAATTTTGGTCAAGGTTTTGTTGAATCTAGTATTAAAATATTGGACAGGTTCATTGGGATTCTTCTTTATGTTTTCAAATTTAGATAGGAGAAATATAGGATTAGTCTTATCCCCATATTGTGACCTAAATGCATTTTTCATTTTAGTCCATGAATCAATTAAATTATCTGGTAAGGATTTATACCAATCACGAGCATCCTCTTCTAAGGTGTGAATGAAAAATTTGACATACACATCCTCATGTTCAATCTCAAAATCCTCCATAATATTAACAAAAGTATAAGGTGTTGGTCACCAGTAATAGCATTATTTCCTTGAAATTTAGTCAAGCATGTTCCTCACTTCTTGTGGATTGCATTAGGATAATCCACCATACCATGGAAATCTATAGGTCTAAAAATATTTACAACAAATAGGGGTCTAGGTGGAGGTTGAGCCATATTATTTTCAAGAGGTGTCCCAATAGGAGGATTAAAACAGTGTGGGACAAGAGGTCTTTGAGGCAATGGGGTATGATCTTAAAAGTTGTACTCATCTTTCATATACCTTATATCTACCCCAGCGTGACGACCTATCACCTAGTATGCTCTAGGTGCTCACCCGAGGCATGCAAGGTGTTGAGCCGCTCCTTTATGTGAATTTCATGAGAATATTCTTCCATTAATTTAGGATGGGTTGTAGGAACAGAAATATACGCATTTACTCAAAAGTAGAAAGTCTGAGATACTAGATCCAAGCACGATGTACCATAAATGGAAATAAACATTGTAATAAACATAAAGAAGCTAGATCTGATCCATAAAAACATGAATAACAAAAGGGTTTATACCCATAAACAAAGATACTTCAGAATAACACATCATATATTGATTTATAAACATTTACAGTAGCCTCATTACATCACAAGGGTCATCTAGACCAAATATATCAAGAAATACCATCTCAAATCCCTACAAGATACTTTGTACTAGAAAACCCTAGCTATGTTCTTCCATCTCAGCTCTGGTTTCAGACCCAAGCACCTACATTTATGCATGGAATCATCCTTTCCTAGCCTCTCTCTAACACTAACAAAAAAACTAACTATAACAATGGAAGCTCCCAACACCACAACCCACAACATTCTTTTAGCACTTCGTTGCCTCTCCAACTCTGTTTATTTTAGACCCAAGCACTCCTTTAAATAGAATCTAGATTCACCACCATAATTTCTTGCATCAAAAGATCACATGCCAAGTGGAAGTGTGGTCCTCCATGATCAAGGGATTATGCCACTTCAAAGGCCTACACTAACTATAATCATCCTCCGGGAATATTCCCTATGTGGAATATTATTTTATTAACCTCAAGGATTCGGGATGAAACCTTATCCATTCATCACACCTACTCAAGACCTGACGTTTTTCTCCTGTAATACCACCTTTGAAATGTGGCTAAGTCCCAAACCCTCTTCTACTTTCGTGCACCAACCTTTTCTCCCACACGCCTTTCCTTGAGTGCCTTCCTACTCACTTGCCTTGCGCATGTGTGATCCTTATGCCTTGGGAATTATCCAATTCAAGGCCCAACATTACCCCACACCACATGTAGTATCCGTCCTCGGAAACACTCTGCTATTTCACCAACGAATAAATAATAGGAGAAATGAAATAATATGCAATTGAATAGAGAATAGAAGGATCCTGCTACTGCTACATGAGGAGTGGGAAGTCTTTCTTCACAGATGCTCCAATTTTATCCCAACCATCTACCTCACTTAGATTAAATCTGAAATTATTTTCCTCCTTGAACTTGTTGACCACGCTTTGAAATTACTGCATTGTGAAGGAAAAGGGTAGTTTACACCAAGGGCTTTTTGTTCCATCAGTCAAAGTAAATATACCTATGTAGAAGTGCTGGTATACAACAAACTCAGCCTCACCATCCACCAAAGATGGTAGTTGCTCCAGGGATTATCCATCTACCTTGAATGCATCGTGCATTCTCTTATACCACTTCTCTAAGCACGCTTTGTATGGTGTAGTCATCAAGTCACAAGTGTAGGATTCGAACCTCTTCACGGGAGGGGTTCTCATCAGGGTATTCCCATACATAGTTGTTTGGCCATCGGGCACTCCAATATCTGAAAACAAAAATGGTAAGGAGAACATTACCACATATAATCTTATCTCCATCATGTGCCACATATATAATCTCCTCTGCAATGAAGGCCGAGAGGTTGTAGATTTTTCCTTCTAAAATCTTCTTACAAATGTTCAACCATCTCTTGTTCACTTGTGTCCAATGCTCTGTCCATTCAGCTTGGTAAGTAGATGCACAACCATCTTCATAGTTGGGTTTGTGATCTTTCTAATGTCAAAGTAGTACAAACCCTTCTTATACTCGTACTTTGTGGTTGTCTCCTTGATGGTGTCCTTGTCATCCAAATCATCCTCCATTGATTCTCCTATGCATATAAGTCTAGTGTACTTTGAAATTAACTAGGGAAGTTAGGTGCATTCTTCTTCCTACAAAGTAGAAATAATCCTCATGTACATGTGACATCAACCACTGGTACAACCTATTGGGTTTACCAAAATAGGGAAACTCATAGAGTTGCAGGAGTCTAGCCTTCTCCAACGTGGTTTTCACTGAGTCGTCATAAACATGTTTATCATCCTGTGTCCTTTCTCCAGTCAAACAAACTAACTCCAATGCCATCTCCTTTTCTGTGGTATCTATTCTATGGTTATAATCACTTATGGCCATCTTACACACATGAGAAACCCACTCCATTCCCATCAAATGCCATCTGGGTACTGCATTTTTGCGTACCATTCTTCGTTAAAACTTGTTGATACAATAGGTTTTCCTTTTCTCTTTCCCTTGCCCTTCTTCGGTGAAACATTAGATCCCTTGGTGCCATTTCTTCTCATTCGGTCCTTGTGATCTCTTCCTTCCTTATTTACCTAACTTTTCTTAGTCCTATGGCTTTAATCCTCTGTAAAAACTCCAAATCCCGTGCCCTAGCTCTACAAACCCTAACCTAGAAAATATTCCTTCCACAAGATGACATAACACCCATGGGAATCCTCCAAACACACTTCTCCCCCATGCCCATGTACTCCCTTTCCACTCTGGTTTAAAAATCCATTGAATCTTCTACTATGCATGCAAATCTCCACAAATTTTTCTTCGCAAGGATGCCTAGTTCACAAGATCTTTTCAACACAAACACAAGGTAAAAGAATAACTCACCCCGACCTTCTATTTATAGCTTTTTTTCCCCTACAAAATCTGATGCCACCTACCAATGTATAAACACATTAAAGTCATATTTTTCCAACAACATCCCTCCACACATTTTTTCCACTTGCTTTCCCTCCATGCACAAACTCGGGTGAAAATTTTACGTAACCTTCTAACGAGAAAGACTTCTTTGACAACAGACTAACTTGAACGAACCCCCATGTCGAAGTATGTCAATCTATGTGTCCTTTATCAATCTCTTGCCTTCACCTACCTCATGTTGCTTTTGCACTTTTTACCCTTATACGTGGTTTTCTCAAAGCCTTTTGACACCAATCTTCTCTAATGATCACCTCTCTTTGCGTGCACTTTTCTGAACCCACGTGCTTTTGATTTTCTCACTTGGGCCACCTATGCACATCACGCCAACAATTATCCTTTAAAACCTTCCAACCCACACTAAATAGATGCATGTTCCTTTGTGCATATAAAAACCTTTTAAAAAGTAACATGCTCTTTGGTGCACAAACGCGCCCAAAACAAAAAGACAAAGCAAAGCGACGAAAAAGGAAAAAAAAAAAAGAAAGGAAATTATAAGCTAGATGAATATAATTCCTTATTTACAAACACAAAGAATACTTATTTATAGTAGGGCTTCAACCTAATCCCATTGAAATACCCTAGAAACTATGTTCTATTTAATGCTTGTAACTAAAGAAGCACCAGAATCAAGTATATAAGATATAATATATGACCCCAACCAATGGACTTTGAGCTTCCCAGGATGGCACAAAAACTTAGAATCATAAAGTAGAACCATTTACCCAACCTCAAACTACTTATTATTGATGTGTCTATCATGTCATGCCTTCTTCCTAGATTTTTCCATTCTTTGGCTCCATCATGCTATTCAGACGCCTTTCATCCAAATAACTACATTAACTTGTCAATAATTTCCTCAAGCACTTTTTCATTAGTTAAACCTCTATCATGAAAAATACGTAGCGATAGTAACATGAATTCAATAGGTAACACAACCTCCATGCAAACACCAATTGAAAAGGTGTGGCCTTGTTTTGTCTTTTATAGGTAGTTTGATATGACCATAATATGATAGAAACTTTATTGTCCAGTCCTTTCTCCTAACATCACAAATCTTGGTTAACATATGACTCAAAATTTTGTTAAAATATTTCATTTGTCACATTAGCTTGTAGGTGATAAGGGGTAGTCTTGTTATTGGCCACCATGAATTATGCCAATAAGATTCTAACTGTCTCATTTAGGAAATGAGTGCCCTATCACTTGTTAAACTCAACGGGAATCCATACCTACTGATTATATTTTCCCACAAGAATATAGCTGCTATTACCACCTTGATCCTTTCAGGAGCCACTTCTACCCACCATGTAAGCTAGTATGTGAATGTAATGATATAGCATGAATTTGTCCATTGCATGGCTAGGGAAATAAGGCCTACAAATTCAATTACCCACTTATCAAATGGCTCTGCAATGGTGATAGGCATTAATGACATTTCATCTCTTTTCCCTAGTTTACCAAGGTGTTGGCAATGGTCACAGGCCTAATGATGCTCGATCTGGTCCTTGTAAACCATTTCCCACCAAAGGTCAGCTAAAAGTATATTATGCACGGTCACATTCCCCACATAGTTTCCTCTTGGAATTCCACCATGAGCCTCTTCCATGATTACAATGTGCTCATGCTCTAGCAAGAACAAGCATAAAACATCGTCATGGCCTAGCTTGTATAATTCTCCACCAATTAACATATAGGTGTGGAGCATATGGCTAACTACTTCCTTTCTAATGCCTTCATCCCTTCTGGTGCCCCACTTGTTTGTAGGAACAACGCAATATCTTCCAAGTCAGAGGGCGTGCGCTACATCCTAAATAATTGTGTATCTAGCATCGTATCCTCAATTTCTATGCATCCTTAGCCAAAGTAATTATTGACAAATGATCAAGTCCTAAATTACTTCTCCCTAGTTTCACCATAAGCGTAAAATCAAACTCGACACAATAGTATCCAACGACATATGTGACTTTTCAAAATGGGCTTGTTCACTAAGTAATTGAATGCCATGTGGTCTGTGTAGAAAATAAAATGAGTTGCTAGCAAATACTTCCTAGACTTGTGCAATGTGTAGATCATTGATAATGCCTCATGCTTTGTCTTTGGTATAATTTTTTTGTTGGAGTAAGCTTCCTACTAGCAAAGCACAAGGGATGATTAACAATCCCCTTTCTAGGCTTTGTTAAGACTACCCCAATCACCATTTCGTATTCATAAACATGTACATGAAAAGGTTTACCCCAAGAAGGAAAACGTAGAATGGGCACGGTGGTAATATTTTACTTCAACGTTTCAAATTCCACTGTTGTGTCACTCCCCAAAAATAGGAATATCCACTATTATGTTTCAATAACTTTTCCACAGCACAAAAATATAGGAATATCCCTTGATGAATTTCTATAGTACCTTGTATGCATTGGGAACCCATGCATCGCACTTTGACAAATAGGTTACTCGAATACTACTATAAAAACAACTTTTGTGAGGTCTACTCGTAAGCCTTCTTTACAAATAATGTGTCTCAAAATGTGCCAAAAGGGGTGGAAAAAACACACTTCTTAATATTTAGGAGATGCTCAATCGCATGCATCTCTCAAAGATCAACCGTAGATTATCACAATTTTTTTAAATAATCCCTAAATCATCCAGTCATCCAAATAGACTTGAAGAAACTTGTGAATGGAGTCCTACAACACCTGAAACACAATGCGGGAAAACATAACGAGCACGTTCTTGAGTCCAAAAGGAAATAATGTATAGGAAAAGCTTCCCCATTTAGTGGTGAAAGTTGTCTTCTCTTGGTATTATTTTGAAATTTGAACTTGGTGATATCCTAAAACCCCATCTCAGAAACGAATATATCTCATGCTCGGAAACTCCTTCTACTATCACCTCGGTGAATAGGGTTGGGAAAGGATTAATTACACACACCTGAATTCAAATTCCTATTGTCAACAAAAATCTTTATTCTCTAATATTTTTAAATAATGAGGACCATTAGGTTTACCCATTTAGTTTCTTTAATGGATTTTATGATCCCAGATGCTATCATCTTATCAATCTCCTCCTTAACTTTGAAGCATAGATTTGATTCATCCTGTAAGGTCTCTTCGAATCGGGTGTGCACTATCCTTTAACTTGATTTAAATTTCAACTAGAGAGGGTGAAATCCTTTAAGTTCATGGTACTGTGTAGAAAAATCCTGAAAATCATGCAGAAGCTCAATAATTTTTGAGACCTCTTGGTCCATCTAGTAGTCCCCAATAATAGCTTCCTTTGGTTTTGCTTCCATACCAATGTTAACCTTCTTTGTCTTCGATGGCTTATGGTAAGTGCGTGCTTTCTCGGTATTATCTAATACTTCACATGTACCTTCTGTATGGCTAACATCCAAGTTCTCCACCTCTTCATCATCTATCAAGTAGACCAACTTTCCTTTCACCTTCTCCGGGAAGGCGCTTAAGCCATTCTTCCTTTGATTCTTCCTCCATGAAGTGCACCCCAAATCTGGTTCACCTAACAACTCTAGAATTTTGTCCTCCATTATGACAATGTCTCCCAAGGTAAGGCACTTGACTACCTGCGATGCCTCAATCACCAATGGCTTAGTACTCACGATATTCAAATTTACGAACAAGATCCATCATCAAATCCTTACGGTTCCATGTCTAATGTTGCAACTTTGAATGAATATACCATTCGTGCTCATAGCCTTGTAAGGTAGAATAGAACTTATGCACCCATAGGGAAGGGGTAAAGCTTCTACGCCTCCCATCCAAGTCTTCACACTCCTAAAACTGAAATGAGGTGTATCCCTTCCCATCATAGTCACAAATTTGAGAAGGTGCATTGCTTCAGAGAAACCTAATAGAGAGTGTGATTCTCACTTCGCGCCACTCTAGAAGATTATCTCGATGTGTCACCCACCAATATGTTGTTGTTACATGCAAAGTATAGGTAAGAATATTCCTTCTCTCCACTTGACACCTCCACTGGGTCTCCATTTCACACGAAATACATCAAGGTTGGCTTCCCAGTGTACCATGGAAACTACTTTCCTCCCAAGTTCCTAGCTAAGCACTCTCTAATAACTCAAGCCCCGGTATCCTTTAAATGCCTTCCAACCAAATCGCATGTCCCATGCACCCAATTGTCAGAGAGGAAACACTTGGTTGTATCATTTATGGATTATGCATCATCCCATTGAATGACTCCTTCCTTTGATAGATGAATGAATTATGGGTCCCTGATGGTGTGCATGTATATCTTTTTAAAGTATTCTTCACCCAATGGCTCCACATATGGTGCAGAACATCCATTAGTTAATGGAATGATCACACACTCTTCCTTTTTCTCAAAAATAATGTAGGCCTTAATGAAATGCAATTCAACATTTTTGCATAACACTAAGGGAGCCCAAGTAATGCTAGGAAACTATCAGCCTCGGCAAGCTCTAGGACCTTAAAGTCTCAGTAAAATTTTCCCCTTGAATAATAATGGATGCACCTTTTAACACCCCTAGAGGCATGGCCTTTTTCCTATTAGCCATGTATAACACATTCGAAGATGGATGTAATAGGGGGCCTCCCCTTTTTATTCCATGCATCTAGAGTAAGGACATTGACCTCTCGTCATGTATCAATTAATATATTACTCAGGAGCCACCCATCAACAACTACATTCAGTGTGATATCCTTGTCATAATCAATGCTATGAGGACGTAGGTTAGCATGTAAGACTTGTCTCTCATACCCTCCTCGAGTTCACAATACCTTCTCCCTTATCCATTCCCTAATATGGGAATAATGTTCTCCTTAGAAACATTTGACACACTTACCTAACCTCATCAATATCTTCTTTGAGGAACCTCAACATTCTTCTTATGTTCCAATCCGCAATTTCTCCTTTAGACTGGATCTCTCCTTGAAAACTACTTATCACCTACATGGTTTCTTGGTACACCTCCTTTGGTGGGTAGGATCGGGATATTTCCCATGTAACAATTCTTCTCTTGTGATAGGGGCCTCTGCTTTGGTTCCTCTCAGAACATCACGCAACCTCAACACGTGTAGTGACTAAAACAAACTCAAGCTCGAGTTAAGTACTACCTTTGGCATCCATTATGGGTCGGTCCTCTTTACACTCACCATCTCCATGCATTTTCCTTCTTCTAATTTTTTATCATGTGGTCATACAACTCTAGGCATTCTTCATACTTTAGTTTGTTTCCACACCATCAACATTGTAACAATTTTGGATACTTGCACTTGTAATGCTCCGTGGATCCACAGTTATAGAAGGTTTCACGAGGAAATTCACTTCCTCCTCCTCTGTAATTGCCATAGCCTCTAATTCCTCCCCCTGAAAGCATCTTCCATGGCCTCCTCCATTCGTGTTACCTTCATAATGATGACCATCATCCTTGGAGCCACTTGTAATATTGGTCTAATGCACACCAAGATCAATGGCATCATGGATTTGGTATATCAATCTGCAATCCTTGATGTCATGAGTAGTAGAGGTGTAAATATTGCAATAGCAAGACACATTCTTACAAATTGCATGCTGCAAAAATGAGCATCTGCTTGCATCATGATCTTTGTGGAAAATATCACAATCTACTAACATGGCACACTCTGAATTTCATGGGAAACTGTCCTTTGTGTGTCCCTCTACTTCATAATCCATGCACCATAAGCCACTACGAGTCTCATGAGCTGAGTTCACAAACAATTGTTCTAGTTTGTTTTCCATGGCAGCAATCGTGGCTTCAAGAAATGGGATAATTCTGGTATCAACATTCCCAGCAGCGTCGATGTGTAAGGAAGCCTCAAGGCCTCACTCGGATCTATGAAGGTTTATGTAAAAGCACCCACATGAACAATGTGATCGGTCCTCTGATGAACCACTAAGCATGTTGTGAAGGATGAATTTCATAAGACAACTTAGATAGGATATTTTTGAACAAGTGTCATACTCCCACACACTCTCTACCATACCTTGCTATATTTCCTTCAATGCAATGATGCTTGTCTATTTGAACTCAGGAATGTGAAACTCTATCAAGAATTTAGTGAGCAATGCAAAGTATAACCAACCACCGTCGATGGGGTCATACTTATGGTACTAGATATGTGCACACCCTTGTAATGTAGTTGTGAAATGAATTTCCTTCCTCTCCAGGGAAGAGATGCCCTTAGTGTGCTATAGTAAATCACATTTGTGCACATGCTTAGAAACGTCTTCCACACCATTATATCTAGGTAAGTGAAGTGACATCTTTTAAAACACTGCTAATGGTGTTGTGGACCTTGCCCACTAGATCTAGAACCTTGACCTCCTCCTAAATTTCCTCCACCACC
This sequence comes from Taxus wallichiana var. yunnanensis, assembly GCA_018340775.1. Taxonomy (NCBI): domain Eukaryota; kingdom Viridiplantae; phylum Streptophyta; class Pinopsida; order Cupressales; family Taxaceae; genus Taxus; species Taxus wallichiana. The sequence goes on along the minus strand of CM031240.1, from coordinate 797,277,130 downwards.
AACACCACTAGATCCACTAGCTCCTATCCCTCTAGATTCTCTATATATTCTTCTTATCGAAGGTAAGGGGCATGACGCAATTGTAATTTGCCGTCCGCATTACCATGCTAAACTTCATCTTGGACTGTCTATAATACTAAACCACTCCTAGATGTGTTTCCCATGCCACTTATAGATGTGATACCAAAGTTTTAAACCTCCACCTTTCCTAAAAGATGTGCAGAAAAATACCTCAAAAAATAGGAAATGTTTGTGCAGCCATAGATGGGTGTAATGTAAAATAATATATACCTGAAGCTATTTTCTCACCAACACCAACTAAACTAGAAGTACTTATCTTAGATACATTGGAAAACTAAGCACTAGAGTTTGGTCACCATGTGGGCTAAGATATGCACCTACGACTCTCCTTTCTCCATATGACAAGCTCTCACTAGAAACCAAGAGGGTTTCTCTCCCATGCTTTCCAAGATGGGGTATTACATTGCTTAGGTCCCACGCCCTTCGCGCTAACCTCAAATCCTTCATGCAACATATATATCCATAAGTACATCACAATGACAACTTCACACTATCTTTCAAACTCCCTTTCTTGTGCTAGATTTGTACTTTAGCTGCCTCTCCTCTCTCTCTTCCTCCACTGCAAGGTCTGCCATCTCTACCACACTAGCTTCTGCACCCCATGCCTAGCGAGAGTTTATCTAGCCATAGGAAATTATTCTAAGCTCAAAGTAATAATCAAGATCTTGATGGATAATGTCAAAGTAGGTAAGAAAGTTCCTCTAGGTTCTCACTAGAACTCAAACTCAAAATCTCCGGATAAGAATAAGTTGATATTGCATACTCCAACGTGTAATTAGTCAACAAACCTTTCCACTAACGATAAAAAACATGAGTCAAGTTAGGAAAACATCCTATAATTGCTTATATTCCTCCACGGGTCCAAATAGGAGGTCTATAGTACAACTTGTCCTTGATACATATGCTAAGAGTCATTCATACAACTCTACTAGGAAACAACGAGAAGAATGTATGATAGAGCTCATGATACTGGAGTTCTCCTCCACCCATTTACATACATATAACTTAGATCTAATATTGAACCTTTGATAAAACTCATCCTTCATGATTTTAAGCCGAGTCTCAACACTTTATCAAGGTCAAATGCTCTATCATCACTTATTATTCTTGCAATGATAACTTCAAAAGAGGTCCAAAAATGGAACAAAAATGTAATCATATTTCATATACCTTCTATCGCCCCAAGCACATTGGCCTATCACCTAGTATGCCCTGCCTTTATATGATCTTCACAAGAATGTTCTGCCATTAATTGAGGATGGGTTAGGGTATAAATATATGCATTTACTCAAAAATAGAAAGTACAAATACCAGTTCAGAGGCGATGTACCATAAATGGAAATAAACATTGTAATAAGCATAAAGAAGCTAGATATGATCCATAACAACATGAATAATATAAGGGTGTATACCCATAAACAAAGATATCTAGAATAATACATCATATATTGATTTATAAACATTTACATTAGCCTCATTACATCACAAGGGTCATCCAAACTCGAATATATCAAGTAATACCATCTCAAAGCCCTACAAGATACTCTGCACAAAAAACCCTAGCTATGTTCTTCCATCTTAGCTTTGGTTTTAGACCCGAGCACCTACATCTATGCATGGCATCATCCTTTCCTAGCCTCTCTCTAACACTAACAACAAAAACTAACTATAACAATGGTATCTCCCAACACCACAACCCACAACATTCTTTTAGCACTTCATTGCCTCTCCAACTTTGTTTATTTTGGACCCAAGCACTCCTTTAAATAGAATATGGATTCACTGCCATAGTTTCACCCATGAGCAGATCACATGCCAAGTGGAAGTGTGGTCCTCCATGATCGAGTGCTTATGCCAACTTGCAAAGGCCTCCACTAACTATAATGATCTTCTCCGAGAATATTCCCTATGTGGAATATTCTTTTCTTGACCTCCAAGGCTCCAGGATGGCACCTTATCCATTCATCATGCCTACTCAGGCCCTCACATGTTTCTCCTATGATACCACCTTCAAAATGTGGCTAAGTCCCCAAACCCTCTTCTTCTACGTGCCAAACTTTTCTCCCACATGCCTTTCCTTGAGTGCCTTCCTACTTGCTTGCCTTGCGCAGGCGCACTCATTTTCCTTGGGACTTATCCAATTTAGGGCCAAACAAAAGTACTAGTCCTTTAATGATTCAGTCTCACAAAACACCCTATTACTTCTAAGCAACAAAGGAGGGAGATGAGGAATACCCTTATTAGTTGAAAATGAAGGACCCTCTCTAGCTAGAGTGTACAAATTTATGTAAGGACTGTTTGATTTAGAATTGTTTGAAGAACTAGAATAGTCTTCTATCAAAGGTTAGTCACCCTCAATAATAGGCACCACTTTCTCTTCTAACCTTTGATCACCCAAGGCTCTCGACTTGTTTCTTCATTGGATTTTTCCTTCCTATCCTTAGAAGAAAATTTCTAGTAGGATCTGTTTGAAGGACCTTCTTCCTTCCAACTTTACAGATCTTAATGACAGATTGCAATATTTTGAAACTTGAGGCACTGGTATTTACCAAAATTTTTGGACAATGTGGAGTCGCCACTAAGGTCTTGTACCTTAGATGTGAAAATCATTGTAAACAACTTGCCAACTGAAACTTAATGATCAATCTCAACAAATCTTGGAAAATCTTAGCATCCTTTATCAATATTTACCCCTAGCCAAGTCAAATTTAATGGAAATCTTGCTTAGACTAGGAAAATATCAAGCAAATAGTTTTTGATTAAGCCCATTTTTGTAAAATCAACAAAGGATGATGTCTAGATCATGTATTTGCATCTAAACATATGGAATACATTACCATAGATTGATGTTCCTTATTATTTAAAAAAATTCCTCGACAATGGCACCATGAGGGTGTTGGTACCCAAATTGATCCCTCCTTATAAGCCAAACAACATCAACGAGCTAAACAGGATGCTTAGAGGAAGACAGACAGGATTTGAGTCATTTTGTAGCTAGGGATGGATCTGATAGCCTCTTTTTCACTCTAACTTGGGGGATATTGGATAACACCTCACTAAGGGTATGACCTACCCTACTACTTTAGGTTCTTCCTACAACCAGGGTGAGAGGACCCATTTTGTAACTTGTATTTATGAAAGAAATGAATAGAACAACAATATTTGGACTCTCTTTCTCAGGGATATGAAAAGGAAACCTCAAGAAGATATGGTCAATGTAGACATCATCTAACTCTCACGAGTTTTCACACTAGAAAATACATATATCTTCTAAAAGAGGCTCAGGTTACTAAAGACAGTTGTAAATTCTAACTTTCTCTTAGCATACTTTGGATAAAGGGTGAACAAATTTGACAAATCTCCATAGTATTTATGCATTAACAATGCAAGTAGGGGTAATTTAGGTGGATCTTATGGTTATTGGTTGTAATTTTGATGTATTATTGGGAAGTTAAATAGGATAAAGTTGATTATACAAAGAACTCAAATGAACCTTACAAATATTGCATACAATTGTTCCTGATGTAAAATATGGATCACATAGTCCAAAGCATTCCTTCAACTAGAAGGTTTGTATTCATGGAAGCCCAAGAATACAGGATTTCACACAAACTTTGAGAATTCAAACACAAAATCTCATGGTAAATTCTCAACAAAATACTAACAATCTCTGATCAAATATGCTCCAAATACAAACAAGAATCAAACAAATCCCTAGATAAAATAGATACAAATTAAATTTAAAACTTTTTACCACATCATAAAGGAAAGATCTATCAATCCCTGTAATTGTAGTTACCAAATTGTTACTATTTTAAACTAAGGCCTTGTGTAATTCAGAGAGATTAATTAGCATAAGATTGCAACAGAAATGCAGACAATTGATTCAAAACAATTCATCTTGAAACAAAGTAACAATTCTCATGAGAATACACACAGATTAATTCAATAAACTCCAATTATTTAATAAGGGGACACAACACTATGACCTCAATATTTTCCAATGACTATACAATGCAATCATCTTGGTGAGAAGGTTTTGGAACATGTGAACAAAGCTTGGGTATCTCAAAGTTGGTTTAGTTTCAACAAGTACAAATAGGTTCTCTCCTTTTTCTCTAAAGCTTAGAAAATTTAACCCCCTTTATGTGAGAGTATTCTCAATGCATTTATACAATACAATCACTCACTTAGTTCTTAGTTTCCCCCCCAAAAACATGAATCTTCAAAGGAATATTCTATTATATATTGCAAGTAATTCTAGTTCTTTTATTCTCTCAGAACAACTGGGATGCCACGTTGTCTTATTTACCCTTACACCTAGAAAAACAAGTAAGCACATTTTATGGCAGTTCCTCAAACATTTCAAATACCTATGATGTGACCATTTATCAGCCTCTAGTTTCAAACATTAGTTTTGGAATGTGCATAATGACCACTAGATCTCTGATTTGTAGAGAAGGGTTTAAGGACTTAACCTTATTTTGTGATTTAACATCACATGGAAAACATGTGAAGGCTCAAGTAGGTGTGATGAGTGGATAAGGTGCCAGCTTAGAGTCTTAGAGCTCAAGGAAAGAATATTCCATGAAGGGAATATTATGGGATAAGAATCATTACAATTAGTGGAGGTTTATCAGGGTTTGGTGAGTTGGTGAAGGCACTCGATCATGGAGGACCACATTTCCACCTAGCATGTGATTTTCTCATGGGTGAACTATGGTAGTGAAGGAAGGATCTAGATTCTATTTAAAGGAGTGCTTGGGTTTGAAATGAAGAGAGGTTTTGGAGGCAACAAAGTACTGCAAGAATGTTACGGGTTATGATTTTGGGAGTTATCATTGTTGTTGTAGTTTTTTTTTGTTGTTAGTATTAGAGAGAGGCTAGGAAAGGATGATGTTATGCATAGATGTAGGCACTGTCAAGTCTGAAACCAAAGTTGAGATGGAAGAACATAGCTAGGGTTTTTTGTGCAAAGTATTTTTGTAGGGTTGGGATGTTATTCCTTGATGTATATGGTCTGATATGACCCTTTTTGATGTAATATGGCTACTATGAATGATTATAATCAATATATGAAGCTTTGTTCCAAATATATGTGTTTATAGACCAAACCCTAGTGTGTTTTCATGTTGTTTATGGTTAGATCTGATTCTATTATGTTGTTGTGATGTTTATGTTTATCTCATGGTGCATTTGTGCTTAGAACTAGTTCCACTACCTCTATTATTAGATTACATGCATGTTTCTATTCTGTAAAATCATTCCTCCATTAATGGTGAAACATTCTCACAAGGCTCACATAAAGGAGGGCTCAAGTGCACCCTCGTGCACACCTTGGGTGAGCACCCAACACTTGGGTGATAGGTCAACACACTTGGGGTTTAAAAGAGGAGTTAGAGGTAAACAATGACTACATTTTGGTTCCATTATCGGGACCTCTTTTGAAGTTGTTGTGAGAATGATGTATGATGATGGAGCATCTGACCTTGGACAATTGAGACCTAGCTTAAAAACAAGGATGAGTTTTCTCAGAGGTTCAACACTAGATCTTTTTTGATGCACATAAATGGGTGGAGGAGAACCTATATCATGAGCTCTATGAGACATTTTTGTTGTTTCCCAAGTAGAGTTGTATGAATGGCTCTCAACATATGCATCAAGGATGAGTTGGTACTATAGACCTCATGTTTGGACCAGGAGGAATATCAATGGTTGCAAGATGTTGATCTGACTGGACTCGTGTTTTGATCACTAGTGGAGAGGTGTGTTGACTAGCTATACATTGGAATACGTGATCTCTACGTATTATTTCTTGGAGATTATTCTGAGTTTGAGTTCTTAAGGGAGCCAAGAGGATCATTCTTGCATGTTTATACCATTATCCATCAAGATCCTGATTATCACTTTGAGTTTGGAAGCATTTCCTATGGCTGGCTAAACTCTCGCTAGGCGTGGGGCATGGAAGCTGGTGTGGTGGAGATGGAGGACCTTATGATGGAAGATAGAGAGAGAGAGAGGAGAGACAACTCAAGTACAATGAAGCATGAGAAAGGGAGTGGTGAGAGAAGCGTGAAGTTTCTAGTGTGATGGAATTATGGAGGAAGACATTATGGGAAGGATTTGAGGTTCACATGGAGGGCATAAGACCGAGTAGTCTGTGTTACCCCATCATTGGAAAGTGACGGGTGAGAGAAACCCCTCGGATTTTATGAGATCTCATCATATGGAAAGAGGAGCCCAGGTGTGCATCTTAGCCCACCTAATGTGACCAAACCTTGGTGCACTTAGTTTTCAATATCCGAGAAAATTAATTCTAGTTCAGTTTGTGTTAGTGAGAAAGTAGCATTAGGTAGATATCATTTCACATTGCACCCATCTATGGCCACACAAAAATTTCTGGTGTTTGGAGGTATTTTTTAGCACATCATTTGGGCAAGGTGTGGGTTCACAAAGTTTGGGTATCACGTTTGGAAGTGGTGGGGAAACACATCTGGGAGTGGTTTGGTATCACAGACTATCATCAGGCACGTAATTTAGCCATGACAAAGTAGGGACTCAGAGTGCAACTACTTTAGGACCCTTACCTACTATGAGAGGAGGATCAAGTGGATCAGAGGAATAGGAGCTAGGATCTAGTGGATCTGGTGGTGGAGGAAACACATAGAGGGAATCAAGGTCTGGATCTGGTGGGCAAGGCCCACAACACCATCAACAAGTGTTTTATGAGATGTCACTCCATTTACCTAACTACAAGGGCATTGAAGATGCCACAGAGCATGTACACAAGTGTGATTTTATATCTCGCATGAAGGGCATCACTTCCCCAAAGTGGAAAGTAAGTCAGTTTGTAACTACATTGCAAGGGCACGCACATAGCATGTACCGTAAGTATGACCCCATTAATGGTGGTGGATTATACCACATTGTGTGATGACTTCTTGGAAGAGTTTCACATTCCTAAGTTCAAATAAAAGAGCATCAAGCGTGTTGAAGGAAATCCAACAAGGTATGGCAGAGAGCGTGTGGGAGTATGATGCACATTTTAAGACTCTCCTATCAAATTTATCCTATGATATCCATCCATCCCAACATGCACAATGGTTTTTCAGGGCTTGATCATGCCCTTTAGGTGAGCCCTTTCACACAAAAATTTCATGGATCCACGTGAGGCCTTGGAGGTTAATTTGTGTGCATTGAGGCCATGGGGAGCATTGACACTAGCATGAGTCCATTTTTGGAAGCTCATATTGCTTCCATGGCTAAACAACTTGAGAATTTGTTGTGAATTTTCTCATGAAACATGTGGTGGAATTTGGTGCATGGATTGTGAAGTGGAGGGGCACATGAAGGATAGCATTTACCCATGAAAGATGTGTGCATGCCATGTTAGTAGATTGTGAAATATGTCACAAAGATCATGATGCAAGTAGATGCATTTTGTTGTAATGCGTGATCCATAAGAATGTGTCCTATTATTATAAAATTTTCACATCCACTACTCATGATACAAGGACTATCAATTGATAGACCAAATCCATGACACCATTGATCTCGGTGTGCGCCAAACTAGCATTGGGAGTAGTTATAAGGCTAAGGATCATCAATATGAAGGGGCATGTGGATGGAGGAGGTCAAGGAAGAGGTTTTCATGGAGGCTTCAGAGGCTATAATGGTCATGGAGGAAGAGGTGACTTTCCCGTGGGACCTGTTACAATTGTGGATCAATGAACACTACAAGCATGAGTGCCCTGATTTTTTGTAAAGTGCTCATGGTGTGGGAAGAAACACAAGTATGAATAATTCCCTAGAGTTGTATGATCACATGAGCAAGAACCTAGAAAGAAGGAAAAAGGCATGGGGATGGTGAGTGTAAAGAGGACCAACCCACAATGGATGTCGAGGGTAGTGCTTAACTCTAAGCTAGAGCCTGTTTTGGTCACTACATACACGCTGAGGCTGCACACGATTTGAGAGGAACCAAAGAAGAGGCCTCTTATCACAAGAGAAGAAGTGTTACATGGGAAATATCCTAATCCTACCCACCAGAAGGAGGTGTACCAAGAAACCATGGAGGTGATTAGGAGTTTTACAAGGAGAAATATAGTGTCTGAAGGAGCAATCATGCAAGTTAGAGTAGAAGAAGAGTTGAGGTTCCTCAACAGGATATGGATGAGGTTAGGGAAGTGTGTCAGATGTTGTGGTAAGAGAAACATTATTCCTCTGTTGGGAGAATGGCTGAGAGAAAAGGTATCGCATGCTTTGGAGGAGGAATGAGAGACAAGTCCTACATGCTAACCTACCTCCTCACAACATTGATTATGATAAGGAGATCACACTAAATGCAATTTGTTGATGGGTGGATCCTGAGTAATATATTGATTGACACATAGGCATGGAGGTCAATGTCCTTACTCTAGATGCATGGAATCAAATGGGAGGCCCCCATTGCATCCATCTTCAAATGTGTTGTACATGGCTAATAGGAAAAGGCCATGCCTCTAGGAGTGTTGAAAGGTGCATCCATAACTATTCAAGGGGAAAAGTTTACTAGAGATTTTGAGGTTCTAGAGCTTGCTGAGGCTGATAGTTTCCCAACATTACTTGGGTGCCCTTGGTGTTATGCAAACAATGTTGACCTACATTTCAATAAGGGCTACATTAGTTTTGAGAACAAGGAGGAGCATGTGATCATTCCATTGACTGATGGATGGTCTGTGCCTTATGTGGAACCATTGGGTGAAGAAGACTTAAACAAGATATATGTGCACACCATCAGGGACCCAAAGTTCATTCAACCATCAAAGGAAGGGGTCATTCAATGGGATGATGCATAGTTATATGAGTGATACAACCAATGTTTCTTGTGATAATTGGGGCATGGGACATATGAGTTGGTTGGAAGGCATCTGAAGGATACTGGAACTTGAGTTGTTAGAGTGTGCTTAGTTAGGAACTTGGGAGGAAGGAAGTTGCCACGATACACTAGGGAGGGAAACCCTGATGTATTTCTATGTGAAATGGAGATCCAGTGGAAGTGTCAAGTGGAGAGAAGGAATATTCTTACCTATACCTTGCGTGGAACAATGATGACACATTGGTGGGTGACCCATCGAGACAACCTTTTAGAATGGATGCAAAGTGAGAATCACCCTCTATAAGGTTTCTTGAAGCAATGCACCATCTCAAATTTGTGACTATGATGGGAAGGGATCCACCTCATGCCATGTTCTGGAGTGTGAGAAGACTTGGATGGGAGGCAGAAGCTTTACCCCCTTCCTATGGGTGCATAAGTTTTATTCCACCTTGTAAGGTTTACGCACATACCTGGTACATCCATTTGAGTTACATCATCAAATGGGGAATTGGCAAGAGAGATGAAATGAATATCATCCATAATTTTGAGTACTAATCCCTAAGAAATCGGTGAATGAGGCACTGCAGGTAGTTAAGTGCCTTACCTTGGGAGATTGTGCCATGGTCGAGGACCAAATTTTGGAGTTTAAAGGAGAACCTGAGTTGGGGGCACTTGCTTTCATTGAAGAAGAAGTGGAAGAAGTACAACTTGAGAGTGCATCATAGAGAAAGAAAAGGGTAAGTTGGTGTACCTAGTGGATGGCGAAGGAGATGGAGAATTTTCATGTTAAGCATTCAAAAGGAATGCATGAGATCCTAGATAAGGTAGATGAGAAAGCACACACCTACCATGAACCCTTGAAAACAAAGAAGGTTAACATTAGTACCAAAGTAGAGCCCAAGGAAGTTGTTATTGGAGACTACGGACATACCAGGAGGTTTCAAAAGTGGTTGAATTATTGTGTGATTTCCAAGACTTGTTCCTGTATGTGGTACCATGAGTTAAAAGGGGTTCATCCTTTGTTGGGAGAAATGTGGATCAAGTTGAAAGAAGGTGTGTGCCCCATCAGAAATGGCCCTACAAAATGAACCTGAATTTATGCGTAAAGGTTAAGGAGGAAATTTGACAAGATGATAGAGTCTAGAATTATTGAGGCTATTGAGGAATCTGAGTGGGTAAGCCCCATGGTCATTAGTATAAAAAAGGATGGAAGAATAAGGATATGTGTAGACTATAGGGATCTTAATGTTGCATGTGTCATAGATCCTTTCCCAACCCCATTTACTGAAGAGATTCTAGAAGGTGTAGCTAGGAAAGAGATCTATTCTTTTACAAATGGATTCTTGGGTTATCACTAGGTGAGAATTGCAAAGGAAGACCAGAGAAAACAAATTTCACCACTAAATGGGGAAGTTTTTCTTATACAATCATGCCTTTTGGATTGAAGAATGCACCTTCTCTATGTTTTTGCATTGTTGTGCAGGCCTTTCAAGACTTCATCCATAAATTTTTGCAAGTTTACCTGGATGACTAGATGGTGTATGGGTTAGTCAAAGATCATTGTGAAAATATACGGTTGATGTTTGAGAGATGCAGTAGTTGAGCATCTCCCTAAATATTAAGAAATGTGTTTTTCCACTCCTTTTGGCACGTTGTTGGGACACATTATTATTTGCAAAGAAGGCTTACTAGTAGAACATGCAAAGGTTGTTGTTATAGTAGGATTGGAGGATCCTACCATTCAAAGTGTGGTGCATGGGTTCCTAGGGCATACAAGGTACTACAGAAATTCATCAAGGGATATGCCTAGATTTCCATGCCCCTAGAAGAGTTATTAAAACATAAAAGTAAATTCTATTGGGGAGAGGCACAATAGGTAGAATTTGACACGTTGAAGGAGAAGCTTACCACCATGCCCATTTTACGCTTTCCCTCTTGGGATAGGCCTTTTCATGTGCATGTTGATGCATCCGGTAAGATGGAAATCGGAGTAGTGGTCTTAAGCACAACTTGAGAGAGGGATTTTGACCATCCCTTTTGTTTTTTATAGAAGAATTTTACCCACATAACAAAATTATACTACCACAGAGCGTGAGGCATTATCAATGATCTACACTACACAAATTTAGGTAGTATTTTCTAGCAATGCCTTTTATTTTCTACATAGACCACATGGAATTAAAGTACTTGGTGAACAAGCCCATTTTGCAAGGGCACATATGCCGGTGGATCTTATTGTTTTAGGAGTTTGAATTTACGGTTGTGGTAAAACCAAGGAAGAGTAATTTGGGACTTGACCATCTATCTTGGATTGACTTAGGAGAGGATGTACAAAGCATCAAGGGCACAATGTCGATGCATAATTTTTTAGATAGTAGCGTGTACCCTCCGAATTTGAGGATATTGTTATTTTCCTATGGATGGGTGTAGTGCTAGAATGAATGAAGGACTTGGAGAAAAAACAATTAGCTAGACGCGTCGCATCCTATATGTTGATCAGAGGAGACCCATACAAACAATGCTGAGATGAGGTCTTGCGCCGATGTGTGCTAGAGCATAAACATGTTGCAATCATGGAAGAAGCTCATGGTGGCATTGCAGGAGGTCACTATGTTGGGAATGTGACCGCGTGTAAGATCCTATTGGTAGGCCTTTGGTGGGAAATGATTTATAAATATTATATTGAGTATTGCAAGGCTTGTGACCATTTCCAACACCTTGGTAAACCAAGACGAAGAGATGAAATGCCACTAAGACCTATTTCTAGTAAAACCATTTGAAAAATGGGAAATTGACTTTGTGGGCCCTATTTCCCTAGCCACGTGAAGGACAAGTTTGTTCTAAATTATCACTTACACAAATTATCTTACAAGTTTTGCAGAGAACGACACCTACAAAGGATTGCATACAATGGTCACAACAACTAGGTTCTTATGGGAGAACATAATCAACATATATGGATGCTCGTTGAGTTTAATGAGTGATAGGGGTACACATTTCTTAAATGAGACTGTTTGAATCTTGTTGATAGAGTTTATGGTGGTGCATCACAAAACTACCCCTATCACCCTCAAAGTTAATGGAAATACTAAGGCATTTAACAAAATATTGATTGATGTGTTAACAAATATTTGTTATGTGGAAGAAGAGACTCAGATTATAAAGTCCTTGCATTGTTATGGGAATATAGATTGACTTACAAAAGTTTGAACAAGGGCACACCTTTTTCAATAGGTGTTTGGTGCGAGAGGAAGTTCTACTTGTAGAATTCATGTTGCCATCTCTATGTATTGCATGCGCAAGAGGATTAGTGGAGAACAAGCATTAGAGGAGCATTGATAAGTTTATGGAGTTGGATGATAAGTGTGCCATTTCTAGATGGATTTAGAAGATGGAAAAGTATGAGAAGGAAGGCATGGCATGATCATCATTTTAGGAACAAGAAGTTTGAGGTTGGGAAGATGGTTCTATTATATGATTCAATTTTTTTGTGCCATCCAGGAAAGCTCAAAGTGCATTAGTTGGGGCCATACATTATCACTTACATACTTGATTTGGGAACTTTCCAATTAGATGCACTTGATGGAACAAGGTTACCCAATTTATTTAACAAGATTAGGTTTAAGGTCTATTATAAATAAGTCTTGGTGCATTTGTAAATAAGGCAAGTATTGCTTTATATAGCTTAGGATTTCCCTTAATGCAATTTCCTTTCTTTGTGTTTCCTTTCTTCATCACTTGCTTTATCTTTTGGTTTGGTTTATTATGGGTGCACTTGCATGCCAGTATCTAGATAATTGTTGAAAGGGTTTTATGTGCATAGGACCCCAAATTTGTTTAGTGTAGGGTGGGAGGTGACAAAGGAGAGCCTTTGTGAAGAGTCTAGTAAGGATCAAGTGTTGAAAATGATGTGGATTGGAAGCCCTAAGGAGAAGCACATGGGTTTAGAAGATCACACTTAGCAAAAGTGTATATGGCTATATGGGTTCAAATTGATCTCCACGTACACTTGGCCTTATTTGTGAAGGAGAGTCACTAGATGATGACTTAGGTGACAAGGATGCCATCAAGGAGACAGTCGTGACATATGAAAATAAAATGGTTTTTACTATTTTTATATCAACTCGATCACTAACCTTGTCATAAGGATGACCGCACACCGGTCACTAAGTTGAATGAGAAAAAGAGGGGGATACGGATAAACAAGAGATGGTTGAATGTTTGCCACAATATTTTGAAGGAAATGGTCTACAACCTCTTGGCCTTCATTGCAAAGGATATCGTAGAATCCATGTGTGAACGAGACAAGATTATGTATGGTAATGTCCTCCTCACCATTGTGTTTTCATAAATTGGAGTGCCCGATGGGCCAAATAGCTATGTTTGGGAATACCTGGATGAGGACCCCTCCCCTGCTAAAATATTTGAAGCCTACACTTGTGAAACGATGATGACTACCCATAAAGTGCGCTTGGAGAAATGGTACAAATGAATGTGCGATGCATTCGAGGTAGAGTGGAGAATCCCTGAATAATTTCTGACATTGGTGGATGGAGAGGATGAGTTCATGGTATATTAGAAATTTTGTATCAGTAGGTTTAATCTGAAAGATGGCACCAAGAGTCGTTGGTGTAATTTTCCCTTCTCTTTCATAGTGCAATACTTTCATAGAGCACGGTCAACCGATTTAAAGAAGAAAATAAGCTTAGATTTTATCTAAGTGAGGTGGATCAAGATTATAGTGTGCTGCGCCAAACTTTGGTATATCCAAAAAGTGTGCCTATGTAGAAAAGTATGTCTCTCATGATGTACATATGTTGAAACCAGTGACACTCCCTATTGTGGGTAAGATAATGGCAAGGGTGTATGGGACCAAGTTTGAAAAGGGTGCATATGTTGAGGATGATGTACCCATCCGAAAAGATCCCATTGGGAGAAATAAATTAGTGCCAAAGAAGACATAATGAAAGGAGAATCCTTCACACAAGGTGCCGCCGAGTGTGCATACAATTCATACTCTTCAGAATAGGATTCAGGCGTGGGAACAAGAACTTACACTCGTAGGAATAAGTCTATCGTAAAAAGAGTCACCGAGAGGAAGACTCGCCAAGAAACCAAAGTCCCCTATATTACAGGAGTCGCCAATGAAGAGGAGAAGGAAATAATGGAGACCAATGAAACCCGTGAAGAATATGGGGAGTACATGGAAGCTGATAATCCTCCATGTACATTGTACATGAGTCTAATGAAGAAAGAAATGAAGAGGAGAAGGATGCTCGGGAGAAAGGAGGAAGTGAGGAAGTGGATATGCATGCTTGGAAGACCCCAACCCCAACCAAAGAATAGATAGATGACATAGTGGAAAAAGAGGTGGTGGGTATTATACATCACTTAGTGGAGCAAAAGGTAGAGTGAAGTGGGGACAAATTACTAAAGGAATCAGAGGAAAGAAAGCAAGAGCATAGGAAAGGAATATGGGAGCATGGGTGGATATCCTAGTCTAGCAGTTGTCATCCCTATAAAAGTTGCGCTCCGAAGGTAAATGTGTGATAACTTAGCGCAATGACACATGACTTACATTAATGATCCAAACAAGGTCCTATGCATGTAATTCCAAAGTTTGGTGCCCATAGACTAACTCCTTTATTGGTCATCTTTTGATGAAGAGAGTGCGTACCTGCGCACAAGGAAAATGCTATCCTAGGATTTTAATCCCATATTGATGAGCCCAAGTTCGAGATTAACAAAGATGAATTGATGAAGATGCCAGAAACTAAGCGGGAGAATCCTATTGTGGATTCCCAATAGCTATCTGATGAGCAGAGATATGTAATGCACTCAACAGGTATCTTTAGAGGTAGAAGCAAGATTATTCGACAAGAATGGAAAAATAAGATTCTTGGAGGATGAACTAGAGAAAAATAATGAGGAGATAATTGAGAGAGACGGGGAGATCAAACAGAAGGAATTGATCAATGAGTAGTTAAGGCGTGAGTTGAGGGAAGAAAAGGTGAAGGTGCAAAAGTTTACAAGAAGGTAGAGGTTATTTCAAATACCATTATCCTAAAGCACCCGGATCTGGCCCCTCCTAAATGAAGTACGAGTCAACCATTCAATTCTTGGAAGACTTGACACATTTACTAATAATGGAAAGGTAACCACTTGCATTGGAGTTGGAAGAGGAGGTGATGGCAATTTAGAAGGAAAAATAAAATTTTAGGATTGGGGAAACAATAAATCGATACTTGAGTTCCTTGCCTCTATGAAAAATGTGGCACGCATAGTTGTAGTTGTCTATGAAAACTGTGGAGATAGAGATAGAGTGGCGAGCATATTGGTCACTACCCATGAGGTGGAATTAAAGGAGTTTCAAGAGAAGAACAAAGGAAATAGGGTGAGAGCGGACAATATCTTGGATGAGGTAGAGAAGAAATCTGAGGTAATCGAAACCTTAAGGGTCTCAATCAAGAATAAAGTGAAGGATTTGTATCCCTAGGTGACTCGAGAGGATGGACGATACTTGAAAACCTTAGCAAGAAGATGGAAAACATTGTTGATACACTGAAGGCTAAGGGTGAAGAATTTTTCGGTTGATGAATTCATTACACTTATAGGGTGTATGCGTTACAACAGGAACAAAATGAAGTAGATGCTTGGAATAAAATTGAAGCATCCATGAAGAAATACTTTCCTCTCCTTATGCAGCAGTAGTGGGATCCTTTTATTCTCCTATTATTTATTTAGTTGTAGATTATTTCATTTCTCCTATTCTTTATTCTTTGGTGAAATAGTAGAGTGTTTCCGAGGATGGACAACATACGTAGTGTGGGGTAATGTTGGGCCCTGAATTGACTAAGTCCCAAAGAAAATGGGTCGGTTGCATGCAGGTGTAGTACAAGAGGAAGGTGCTCAGGGAAAAGCATGCAAGGGGAACCAGTTATGAAGGGTTTGAGTTGGAACTAGGGTGCACACAAGTAGAGAAGGGTTTAAGGACTTAGCCACATTTTGTGATTTAGCATCACATGGAAAACACATGAAGGCTCGAGTAGGCATGATGAGTGGATAAGGTGCCAACCTGGAGTCTTGGAGCTCAAGGAAAGAATATTCCATGAAGGGAATATTCTAGGATAAGAATCATTATAGTTAGTGGAGGCTTATCAGGGTTTGGTGAGATGGAAAAGGCACTCGATCATGGAGGACCACATTTCCACCTGGCATGTGATCTGCTCATGGGTGAACTATGATGGTGAAGGAAGGATCCAGATTCTATTTAAAGGAGTGCTTGGGTCTGAAATGAAGAGAGGTTTTGAAGGAAACGAAGTGTTGCAAGAATATTGTGGGTTGTGATTATGTGAGTTATCATTGTTGTTGCGGTTTGTTGTTCTTTTTGTTAGTATTAGAGAGAGGCTAGGAAAGGATAATGCTATGCATAGATGTAGGCACTTGGGTCTAAAACCAAATATGAGATGGAAGAACATAGCTAGAATTCTCTCGTGCGAGTATTTTGTAGGTTTTGGATGTTATTCCTTGATGTATATGGTCTGATATGACCCTTTTTGATGTAATATGGCTACTGTGAATGATTATAATCAATATATGAATCTTTGTTCCAAATATCTATGTTTAGAGACCAAACCCTACTATGTTTTCATGTTGTTTATGGTTCAGATCTGATTCGATTATGCCATTGTGATATTTATGTTTATCTCATGGTGCATTTGTGCTTAAGAACTAGTTCCACTACCTCTATATTAGGTCTTATGAATGTTTATGTTCTACAAATCATTCCTCCATTAATGGTGGGACATTCTCACAAGGCTCACATAAAGGAGGGGCTTGACACCCACACACATCTTGGGTAAGTGCCCATCACTTGGGTGATAGGCCAGATCACTTAGGGTACAAATGAGGAGTTAGAGATAAAAAATCACTATAACGAATTGCTTCATCTTTACTTCCTTCATGTGAGATGAGCAAGAAATCTCTATTCATTTAATGACAATGATTTTGTCAAGTTTAGATCATCTCCACCATTTTCATTATAAATTCAGCTTCATTTCTTCAATGGTGTGCATCCCCTTTCCTTTTTATCCTTGAAAAGCTACTGCGAAGATTTTTGTTGGTGTAATGCCAAGAGTAGCTGTGGCAACTAGTTTGAAAGAAATATCCTCAAAATATTTAAATCCAATCTTCAATTTAACTGACCCAGATGAAGCATTTTTGAGGCCTTATTTGAAATCACAGACCCAAGGGAAAACAAAGGGCCCTTGACATATCTAGAGTTTTGACTTTCCCTTTTCTTTAGATTGATTAAGATCAATTCTATTTTTTTATCTTTCCAGTCTATGTATTATCATGTCTTCTAGTGGGAGCACCAAAAGACACTAGAATAATTGAAGAAATTATGGATTGAGAGGATTCCCATTGTGATAGGGATGACTAGATACAAGTGTCCCTTTCTATGCAATGAAGGATTTGTGTTGAAATAAGTTCCTTGGGAGTCTTACGTACTTTATGACAAGACTTTGATTGATATTGTGCCTATCATTTCTCACAAAGTGGAAGAATTGGAGTGTTCGATCACTTCTTTGGAAAAAGGTCCAACAAGACCGATGCCACCTCAAAACTCTACAATACCAATGCCATCAGTGAGAGGAAATAAAGGGAAAATAAGCTCTCAGCCCCAATTGTCATTTTGGATGAGGAAAAAGCAGAGCCTTAATCTCCTTAGCATTCTAAGGCATCACTTTATACTACCAAGGAAGGTACAGAAAGTGTGGTCTCTAAACTTCCATTCACTTAGTGCAGCATGCTCCATTGATGGAGAAAAAGTTGTCGTGGCCTTTCTAGTTCCTCTCCCAAGAGAGTATCCACCTTTCACAAGGAGATGAAAGGGTAAGTCTAGTTTGAAGTCCCTTGTTCCACAGTACACAGGCTATAACACTTTCTCTTTCATCCACTCTAAATGCTTCTTCTTAGCCTATTCCTAATCAATCTAATTCTTATAAGGAAAAAGGGAAGACAACATTTCCTATATGTGGTTTAGATCTTCTAAACTGGGTATCTTCTAATCAAAAGAAGATAGAGTGAGGAATATCATGAATGGCCCCAAGATGACTGTTGAATCATTTATGGAGATGGGGATGTCTCGAAATGTTTCTAGGTCAGTTGTATTTTCTCTAAAAACTCAAGGATTAAAGTTTTTATAGAAAGGAATAATAGGTTGTTAGATAAAATTCCCCATTTACAGAAGATTTCAAAGTAGAAGTAGAGGATGACTGAATGTTTTTCTTTTCTTAGTCTCTTTTTGATGTAGTATTTGAAAATGTATGTATCTTTCATGGGAAGGGCCCCAATAGAATCCCCATTTTTCTTTTTCCACAATACAGAAAACTCAAACTGTTACATCAATACACATGCTTGATTAAAGCCTACATTCATGTGTGAAAAACAACAATTTTAAAGTGATATTCAGTTTTCATGAAACAAGAGTAATAATTGAAATAAGATGAAAAGAAAGTTTCAAAGAAAAAAAATCCTAAGCTTGCTCATCAGTATTCACATCTGAATCTTCATCTCTATCATCTTTCTCTTCCTTTGGCTACCTCTCCATGTAGGCATCATACCTTTGAAATAGTGGCATTATGTCCTCTTCATCAGGCTTGGTGTGATACTTGTATATCAAGTGATTCTTATTGAATATATCACTGCACTTAGACATCCTTAGTCCATATTCCCTTAACCCTTTATTCAACCCTATGATCTTATTCTCCACCAAAGTGATCCTTTTGACAACATCATAGGAACAATGTTCTTCTTTAATATGTCTGTCACAAAGGATTGAACCAAGAAATTAACCCCAAATTTCCATAAACCATTTTTTGTTGATCAAATACCATTTTTCCAAGTATACAATCTATATCATCAATGATCTTGTATTCCATTTCCTTCTCGGTTCCAACCTTTCATTGATTTATTCATAGTTTCCACCCTAATCGTTACAAAGTATTCCATTACATATTGAGTCCCTTTTTTTGTCTAGTGGCACTATTCCCTCTTTTTCCAATAAATCTTCACCAATCTGGTTGATGTTTTCTAATATAGGGAAAATTCCTTCCCAATAGAAAAATTCATTATCACATTCTCCAACACCTTCAACAATATCATTGAGTAATTTAGAAAGTTATTCATACCTATCATTTGTTTTTCCAATGACTTTCTTACCATCTTGAGATAAGTTTTCTATTCACTTATCTACGACCTCAACCTTTTTGTAGCCTTTTCAATCTTTTCCAATATTTCAGGAGTGATGTCGGTGACAAATTCTTCTATCTATCCTACTAGTCTATACAAGCATGCGGTTAATGTTTTTACTTGTTCTTTTAATTTATTTTTGGATGCGTTATTGTCATACACCTTTTAGAATAGACCTTTAATTAATTTTGAAACTCCATGTTTCAATGATTCCCTAAAAGGATTTCCCAACTTGATATGTTGAATGTTATAATCACTCTCAGTAATATCATATTTTGTTTTTACCTCGATGAGGGGTGCAACCTCCAAAGTTCTGAATCCATACTGATCTATTCTTGTCTTAGTAAAAGTTCTTGCTTTCTTTGAAGACTCATTGGGCTTTGGAATGGATATACTAGTGATACTTAGAGCTTATTTTGAAGTAATTTACTTTCCCCTTTGTTAAAGAACTCTTCCTAACAATCCAACCATAGGGATGCTTCATTTCTTCCCCTTCAGGAGTTCCAAAATATAACACCACTTCTTTTGATGTTTCTTTAACTTTTATTATTTGCTTTTCATGATCTAGTGTGACAACATGTTATTTCTCCTTACTCCGTTCTTGATATTATGACTAAGTTCCATCTTTTGGATTTTTGCTACCTATTGCTCCCTTGTCCACGATTCTTTTTTTCCACAAGAACAAAATTTTAATTGAAAATTCCTTTGGTTCTCCAGAGAAATAACCAATGCACTTGTATCATGTTCTTTTCTTGAGGTGTCTATAGTTTCTTTTGGAATATCTTCATCCATACTTGGGGTTTTGGTGCTCCACTTGTTCTTCACACAGTATCTTCACCCCATGTTGGTGATTTTTTAATGAATAATACCTCTTGAGACTATTCTTCAACTCCTATATGGCATGTTGGTTGAGTTTCTAATTGTAATTCCTGATATTTATCTTTACGAAAATATATCTCAACATGTCTACTCATTTCCTTTGATACCTCGATTATAGCTCCTTCTATAACATTTGTCTCTTGAAGGATCTCACTTCTGTTCCTTTATTTTCAAAATTTTAGGGTTGGCCCTTCATGCTTGCATTTGATGCTTAGTGGGGATCCTAAAAATTCAACTCATGTTCAAGATTTTATATCTTCAGTTGTATGAATCTCAACATTTACATTTACCATTTCTAAATTAGGCACATCTTCAAATAGTTCAACTATATCATCATCTAGTTTTGACAACTATTGATTCCTTACCTTTTGGTTTATTTTGTACATGTTCCTTCTTAACTTCAAATGATTGACCGGACATTTGAGTATTGCCAATTATCTACGAAACATTTTCAATTGGGGAGGAAAATGCTACCATAAAGGGAAACTTCACACCAGAGTAGATTGCACATTTTCAAGAATCTAAGATGACCATGTTTGATGAGCCAAAGAAGCAACAACCATATTTTGACCTTGATCAAGATAGGGGGTCCAATTTCTTCAAGTTCGTATGTTTATGTTTTCTTGATACATAATCGCTAACATCCCATTGGTGCTCATATTTGTCTCTCCCCATTTGCCATTAAAATTCCTTAATTTACGGTCTCTCACATATTGTCTTCCCATATTGCGCCTGAAAGGTCTCCACCTTCCTTTTGTTGCCATAATCAGTCCTTTCTGGACCGAGGATCATGTATAGATCCTAAATTGTTTCCTCGTTTCTCTGTTCATCTAAAAAGGTCTGTATTTGGGTGTAAAAACTCATCTTTGTCCCATTCTTTCTATTTTCCACAATGGGATTTGTTGTCCTTTTCCTTTTTCCCTAAATACTTGAAGAAAAATGAATGGATGTAGCTTAGAGGAATGTATTTGAGCCTTGTAACATTTCTAAATTCTCTGTCCTTGGAGAAAATTTCATCTCTGGGCTCAAATGGTTGTTTTTCCGCATTTTACTGGTTTGACGGGTGTTTCTCCCAGTCAAATTTACATCCTTGCATCAATAGGAAATGTGGCCTCTTTTGGTTAGACGTGGCTCGAGAAAGGTGCTCCAAAATTTTCATGAATCCCCTTAACTTAAAGAACCTTTCTACATGGAAGAATGATGCTCATTTGAAGATTTGCTTTTTTGATTGGCCTTGGACTTACGTTGGGAGGACATGTGGAGGTTTTCGCTACTTTTCCCGAGACTTAGAAAAATTTTTGTGCACTGGTACAATTTGGCGAACAGGGACATGTGGTGAGCCCGTGCTCATTTAGGGTCTCCGCTCTTGGGCACCATTTTGAAATTGTGCCATGAAGACATGTGGAGGCTTCCACTGGGTCTTCCCATACTTAGTCTTTTTCAAAAGGTTTGGAGAGGCCTAAGACATGTGGAGGGACCACACATGTTTGAGGACTGACCCTTGAATTTTATTTTAAAGAAGCGCCAAGAGGACACTTGGAGGCCTCCGCTCACTTTGCATTTTGCTTGGAATTTTCAACAAATGGCTAAAGGATATTTCCTCGGACCCTGACACATGGCACCTCCCACTGAGCTTTAAGCCTTCAAACAAATTTTTCTAGGCTAGGACACATGGTGAGCCCATACTCATTTAAGGTCTCAACTTTTGGGGACCATCTCAAGATGCGCCATTATGACACATGGCAGTTTGAAAAGTCAAAAGGCAGGCGGACCATCGAGGCAACTTGGATTTTTACCTTTTAAGGATTAAAACATCAAAATGGCTCGTAAGTCCGACAAAGGACAGGTAAAATTTTTATAGGAAGGTCAATGCTAGAGATGCGGACTTTCGGGGAAAATTGGAAAATTTTCCTTTCAGTAAAAAAAGGAACTAAAGTATAAAGGGAAGTGTGGTTCCGCTAGGACCACATCAGAGACTGAGAAGTGGAAGGGTGGAGCTATGGGGAAACTTGGAAAAAATATTTTTCCAAAAAGGAGGTGAAAGAGAATAATTTAGCTATGGTTCCTTTGGGACCCACATTAGGACACGTGTCGGGCTCATTTCTTAAGGGTGAGAGTCTTTGAGAAAAAGGTGAAAAATTTACATTTTTCCAAAAAGTTGTAAAAGGATAAAGAAATCCATGCAGACCCACTTTAAATTGGATCTCCCACGTGGACGGTCCAAATTCAAAATAGAAAATATCGATGGCGGTATAAGGCCTATATCTATTTTTCTGCCATTATTCTCTAAGAGCTCCTAGGGATGCGTATTATTATGGTTTTTATCATTTCTTGGAGTCTCCTACACACCAAATGAAGAGGAACATTAATCTGGTATCCTGGTTTGGTGGGGAAGGTCTATAAACGTCTCTCACCATTAAATATGCAATGATCATTGGATTCGACCGATTTTTCTTTCCTTGCACGCGAAACACCTATTGATATCTTGCACGGGTGAGGAAAATCCAGGGGACATCTTTTACCATTAAGATGAGATCTGACCTTTGGGCTTGATCCAATCTTCCATTTTCTCTTCCGAGGCATGTAAAGAACCAGATTTGATAAGGAAATAAACAAATTTAAAATCACTATGACTCCTAAAGCATGACAATAAGATTGTTTGTTAGCCTTTGAGGGTATCTTAGGTGTGATGAAACAAAGGTTGATAATGTTTAGTTAAGTTTTCCAATTTGAGCCTTCATTTTGGATCCTTGAAGTTTGTGTGAAAGTGCATATTTGGGCCTCCATTGAAGTAAATATTTTGGTTAAAGGAACATCCTAGCTATCCCAAAGCATTATGTTGTTCAAGCTTCCATTTTGTAAAATTTCTCAAGAATTTGGTGAATCAAGTTCATTTCTAGCTCACCTCCCACCAAACATTCATTTAAAAACAACTAATCATACCCATACTACCCTGTTTGTCATGGGTGTATACAAATGCATAATTTTTATTACCAAAACATGCAGAAACAATCAGTTTTCATTGTCGTTAGTGGCTTCGAACCTTGCTAAGAAAATATCTCAATTATCTAGAGTGACAATTCATGAGTGTTAGGTTTTGTTGCATTGATCATATTTTCTTCAAGGTCTTCTTAATAATTTCACAAGGAAGGATATATCCATCTCCTCCACAAATAGTAGGCTATAAAAGGGTCCTCTCACCCTGGTTGAAAGGCACAACCATAAAGTAGTGAGGATAGGTCAAATCATCTTGAGGGTGCTACCCATTTCTCCACATCTGAGTGACAAAGAGCAAGCTGCATTTCATCCTCGGCTACAAAATGACACACTATATGCTCTGCTTGTCTCTAAGCTTCCTACCAAACTTGTGATGCTGCTCAGCTTCTGAGGGAGAATCAATTTAGGTACCAACACCCAATTGGCATTGCTACGGGACTTTATTTCCATTACTAGGAACTAATCGAGTTCTTTGAGATAGATTTGTTGATCTTTTTCCCATTCGTATCTATTTGGCCTCAACAACACTGATTAACACTATTTACGGGGACATAGTGGTTACAATCCATATTAGAGCACTGTTTCCACACATAGTGCATTGGATTTCATTGATAAATCTAGGTAAAGAAAAGTCGATCATTCCATTTCCAGCTTCTAGTATTTACAAGCATTTGTGAGATCATATTTTAGTCCATTTTCACAACTAAGGTGGGAATCCTTAGTGGTGACTCTTATTGATCCGATTCTTAATGAGTACCCGTTGTGTCTTAACCTTTTTCAAGTGAGATTTGTTACTAATATTTACAAAGCTGGAAGGAAGAAGATATTTCTTTACTAGGGATCCTACTTGTACATTATTTCCAGAGCTAGGAAAAACAAATTGAAGGAAGAAAATCCTAGACAGTTGTAGGAAATCAACGAGAAAATAAAAGGGATCTCCATTGATGAAATTGATCGGCCTATCATTGAATACTTCCATTAGATTTCTTCTAAATTAGGTAGCCTCTTTGTGGAATTGAATTATCCAACTAGAGAGAGAGGCCTTTATTTGATTTTGAAAAGATTTCTTCTCATTCGCCCTTGTCTTTTTAGAAGTTGATAGGGTTTTCAAGAAACAAGGCCTTTAGGGGATATCCATTTTGAAATTTATACTCCCTGTGTTTTAAAGACCCACTTCCCCTTATCAATTTATCTCATGTCTAGGGTCACCTCCTCAAAACAACATGGCCCCGCCCCTACCCAGACTTCCATTTGTTGTAAACACCTTTGGTCCTATACATTTTATAGGGATGGCTGGTTATCCAAATATAGTTCCCAGGATGTAAGAAGTAGATTAGAAAACTTCCAAAGAAACAACACTATAGCTGGTGATCAACATCTAAATATTTTTATCAATATGATGGAAGACTTTGAGATTGAACATGAAGATGTATATATCAAATTATTTATCCATACTTCGGAGGAAGATGTCAGGGACTGGTACAAAGCTTTTCCAAATAATTCCATTGACTCTTGGACTAAGATGAACAATGCATTTAGATTGTAGTATGGTGATAGAGCTGACCCTAGGTTTCTTCTGTCAGAATTTGAAAACATCAAGAAGAATCCTAATGAGTTAGTACATGATTTCAACACAAGGTTTAACAAGACCTTGATGTGATTTCCTATTAGCTTAAGGCCATGTGATGAATCATGTTTGATCAAATATTTAGATGCATTTGATAAAAAGGCTGCTTACTACTTAAGGGAAAAAAACCCTACTAATTTGAGGTAGGCCTTCACCATGGCTCTGCAAATAGAGAACAACATCAAGGAAATTGGAAAGCCTCCAAAAAGGGAAGGTGTAAAACTAGTTAACCCAGAAAATCCTCAAACAAGTAAGGCTGCTGATTTGGAGGAAGTTGTGAAAACTTTGGCAGGGGTTGTCAAAGAAATATCATACAAATTAGCCCAGGAAGAAAAGGGAATTGGGAAAAGTTAACAAGTTCAGTACAAGCAACGAGGCCAAGATAGGTTTACAAATCATCATAGGAATGATTAGAGATTTGATGATAGAGGAAAGGGACATGTTAGATTTGGAAATAAACAATCCCAAGCTAGGGAAAATAGAATGGTACTTGATCCTTTGGCTGCTAGAGTTGCTGTAGTGGAGGAGATAGATGTCATTGATTGGTGTGACAGATGTTTCATGCCCCATGCTCCATGTGAGGAAGATCAACAAGAATAAGAAGAAGAAGTTGATGATGATAATGATGATGCATGCATGATGGAATGCTCTACAAGCTCATAGTAAGGAGAAACTTCAACTGAAGTGATAAGTGCTAGAAATGCTACTGATTTTTTGGATTGCATTCACTGGGTACCTATTCTTCCTCCCTCTCATACTTTAGAAGTAGTAGATACCTTGTACAAGCTTTTGAATATTTGAGAGCTTTAATGATAAAGAAGTATGATGGAGGAATACCATCCGAGAAGGACATGCGAGTTTTTGATGAACGTTGTTGTTGCCTAAGAGAAGGAGTATAACACAAGAAGTAGGGTTGTCAAAGGGATAGGGCATCAAACCAAGCCAAAAACTCCATTGCTTTCAAATATTCCTGAAGAGGCTCCTAATAAAGATGCATTTGCCAAGGGCCTTGCTGTCCCAAACAAAACTCATACCCCTCCTCATGCCCAAGTTGTCAAAAATATTGTGCCATCTAAAGAGTGTGTCAACCTTCCTTCTAATGCTACCTTGCCAAAGTCGTCCCTTATGATATTGGCCGGGTTTTGAGCTAGATCAAGATCTTAGTTCTAATTGTTGAGTTGTTTAGGATTCTTGAGCATAAGAAGAGGGCATTGTAGTATTTTGGATTGAAAGAAGAAAAGAGTGCCCCAAGTAGAAATGTAAATCTTGTGGGGACTCCTCGAATCATTGAAGAACTAGAAGCACCACCAGCATTAGAGGAGCTAGATGAACCACCTAAGGTTTATTTGGGGATATCCTTGGTAGATTCACGGCTAGATATGGATCCATTCTTTACCACTACGATCATTAAGGATAGACTTTGCACAACTATATGTTTGATTTTGGGGCATCATGCAATGTTATGCCTTTATAATTTATGAATGAATTGAACATCAAGGTGACAACAACATATGGGAAGTGCACTTCTATGGATTCCAGAGAGGTGCCAGTGGTGGGATGTGTGAAAGGTCTAGTGGTATAACTTATAGCCTATCCGGGAAGGAACTTGAAGCTTGATGTAGTTATTGTTGACTACCCAGCCAAGTGGGGTATGTTGTTGTCTAGAAAATGGGATGCAAGTGTTGGTGGGAGTGTTCAAATGGATATGTCCTATGCCACCATCCCAATTGAGGGCAACCTTGTCAAGTTGTATGGGGAAAAGAAGATGTTGCACCTTATTGAAGATCCTAACAATGCATCTTATGAAGTATTGTACACAAGTGTTGATGCTGATAACTTTGTAGGATTTGCTGATGGAAAAGAGCACAAGATTGAAGAATGCAAATGTCTTGAACAAGAAGGCTCTCCTAGAATTTATTGTTTGATGAAGCTTGCTCTAAGTTCGGGAATGGTGTTGGTGTTGTTGTGATATCCCAGTCGGGAAGAGTTTGTATTTTCCTTCAAACTCAACTTTGAGTGCACTAATAACATTTTTGAATATGAGGCACTGTTGCTAGGTCTCGAGGATTGCTTGGAAATATGGTGTTAAAGACATCATTGTCGAGGAGATTCATAATTAATTGTGAAGCAAGTCAAAAAACTTTATGCCACAAAAAATCAGTGAATGAAACAATACAAGCATATAGCTTGGGATCTCATTGAGATGTTTGATTCAATCAATATTGTGCATCATGATAAGAGGTTTAATAATTTGGAAAATGAACTTATAGTATTGGGATCTCAGTTTTATAGTTATACAAAGTATCCCCGTATTGTGAATATGATATTGAGGTGTTAACTAGGCCATCTGTACCTGACAACATTAAACATTGGAAAGTTTTTGATGATGATGCTTAGGTCCAAAGATTTCTACTGAGAACATAGGGAGTTTTTTGATCAAAATATTGATTGGGAGCCAATGGTGTGTGTAGCAGAGGGTAAAGAAACCTTGTTTGGCAAAGGCATCATCCAAATAAAGATTAATACCATTCCTAGAGGGCTGGTTGCTCTTGAATCCAACTTTGATAATGCTGATTGTATTATTAACAGATGCATAACAGCCTCGAGGATATTGAGGAGCATGACTTGGGTACAGAGGAGAAACCAAGGAAGATCTAGTTGGGAAACAATCTCAGCAAGGAGGAAAAAGGGTCTTATGTCCAATTGCTAAAAAATAGCAATATTCCATGGCTTGGAATTATTCTAGAATTAAAGGCATACAACGAGGATCTATTTCAACATGAGATTCCATTGGAGTCTAATGCAAAACCATTCGAGGAAGAAACAAAGGACAATCAATCCTCTCATATCTCTTAAAATAAAAGAGGAAGAAGAAGGCGAGGGATGGATGGATGGATTATTCATCCTACAAGGTATTCTTCTTGGGTTATGAACCTAGTACCGATCAGAAAAGAGTAATGGTGACATCAGGCTGTGTGTGGATTTCAGAAATTTGAACAGAGCATCAATGAAGGATACTTATCCTTTGCAAACATGGAGAACATGTTGTAGCTAGAGACCTGTTACGAGATACTTTCTACCCTGGAAGGTTTCTCTGGTTATAACCAAGTTGTGGTGAAGGAATTAGAAAGAATTAAAATAGCCTTTACCACTCCTTGGGGGACTTATGTATATGTTAGGATGCCCTTTGGTCTAATGAATGCTGGAGAAACTTTTCAAAGAGGAACAAATGTTGCTTTTTCTGGTTACATCAATGATTTTATTTCCATTTACCAGGATGATGTGACTATGTTTTCCAGAAATCGAGGTGATCACTTGCTACACTTGGAAAAGATGTTGATAATATGTAGAGAGTATGGCATTTCACTCAATCCAAAGAAGTGCCATTTTGGAGTGTAGAAGGCAAAGTTGCTTGGTCACATTATGTCACAAGAGGGGGTAATGATTGATCTAGAAAGGTTAGAGGCCATCAAAGCAAGGTCCCAATTTCAAGAACCAAGAAAGGGATTTAGTCCTTCTTTGGGTAGATAAACTTTATTATGAGATTCATATCAAACTTTGCTGAGTTGACCATTCCAATCATTGGCATGCTGGAGAAGGACCAAGCCATCAAATGGGAGAAGGATGCCATTCAATATTTCAATGGGATCAAAGAGGAATTAAAGCATGCCCCTATTTTAGTAGCTCCATATTATAAGAAGCCTTTCCAATTGTTTTCTTTTGCTTTAGAGAACACTATTGCATCTTTCTTGTTGCGGAAAGATGATGAAGGGGATGACAGGCCAATTGCCTTTTTTAGTAAGGCATTGCACAGGGCCGAGCTAAAGTACACTATTATGGAGAAACAAGCATTTTCCTTGGTAAAAGCAACAAAGGTTTTCAAGCCTTACATTTTGAGCTTTAAAATTGTTGCTTATGTTCCCCACACTATGGTGAAAGACATCTTATCAAAGATAGAAGTCTCAAGCAAAAGATGTAGATGGGTGAACAAGTTACAAGAATATGACATGGATATCCAAACCATGAAGTTGGTGAGAGGTTTGGGCTTGGCTAAGCTTATGGCTGAGAGAAACTTGCAAACTATTGAGGTAAATGAGGTAGAAGAAGGAAGGGTAGATGTCTTTGAAAAATTGATGAGTTAAGAGTGAGTACAGGGGATGTGATTTTTATCTCGGACCTTTATGTTTCCTTGAGTATTTGAGTAAGAATGAGAGAAGGGCTCTTAAGTTGGCTTCCCAGAAATATGTCATTACTAATTATGGGTTATCTTGGAAGAAACCTAAGGGAGTTCTCTTAAGGTGCATCATGAAGATGAAGCCCTAAGATAATTGTTGATCTCCATGGAGGAGTTTGTGAGGGGCATTTTGTTGGAAGAGTCATGACACACAAGATCATGAGGGATGATTATTGGTGGCGAATCTCTTCAATGATACAAATCTTTTGGTTAGAAGATGTGAGAGTTGTCAGCGCTTCTGCGGAATCTTTGAAAGCTTTAGGATCTCTACCTTTGTATCTGTATCAATTGAAGCTCTGTTCAAGCAATGGGAATGGATTTCATTGGTGAGATTTCAGACCCTTCAAGTTCTGGCCATAAGTGGATTCTTGTAGCCACTAATTACTTCACCAAGTGGGTGGAGGCAATCTCCACCAAAAGAGCAACACACCAAATTGTCATGGATTTTATGTTGAACCATATCATCTACGGGTTTAGGGTGCGAGTTAAAATTGTTGCTAAAGATGCCATGATATTGAGCTAAAAATTTGGTGGCAATGTGAAAATAATATGGGATTAGTTTTACATATGCCTCTAATTATAATCCCAAGGAAATGGACAAAGTGAGTCTAGTAATAAAAACTTCTTGAAGATTATCGAGAATAACCTTGAAGCTAAATAAGAGAAAATGGGGTGAAGCAGGTTAAAATTTGATGTGCAGGCTAACTGAATTATTGTTAAGAGAGCCACTAGAAAGAGTCCATTTGAGTTGGTGTATGGAACTCAGGCCCTTATACCCCTACATATGTAATTATCCTCGTATTCATTCAAAAGCGGAAGATCAAGAAGTGACTCCATATGATGCCCGCATTAACAGATTGTTGAACTTGATGAAGAAAGAAGGGCATATCGCTAGAGGCATGTAAAGTTAAGAGAAAATATGAAGAAGTTGTTCGACAAAGAAGGTCACCCCAAGAGCTTTCAATGTTGGAGATCTTGTCTTTGTTATGGGATAGCGAATCATGAAGATAAGGGAAAGCATGGAAAATTGGATATATTATAAATGGACCCTTACTCCATTGATATTATAATTGGTGAACATACCTTCTTCTGAAGGAATTGGATGGGGAATTGATTGAATTACTGTTAATGGTAGGCATTTGAAGCATTTCTTGGATTGATTCCCCGAGAATCAAGGTGAGCATCATCGTGCGAGTGTATAGTTTGTTGGTTTTTTTTTGTTTTCATGTTTTGGTTTGTTATGCCCCTAGTGGCCTGGTTTTGTTAGTTTCTTGGTTCATTTTTGGGGGATGGTTCTGGTTTAGTGCTTTACAAGCTGACTCCTTTTCCCAATGGATACTTTTGGAACTTGATGTACCTTTTTCTTATGGCACTTGCAGGGAGTGCCCATCCCGAACAGAGCTGATGTTGGTGCTTAGATTTGTCTCACCCCATTTGCCATTAAAATTCCTCAATTTACGGTCTCTATCACATTTTGTCTTCCTGTATTGTGCCTGAAAGGTCTCCACCTTCCTTTTGTTTCCGTAGTCAGTCCTTTCATGGACCAAGGGACATGTATAGATACTAAATTGTTTCCTTGTTTCTCTGTTCATCTGAAAAGGTTTGTATTTGGGTGTAAAAACTCAGGTTGTCCTATTCTTTCCATTTTCCACTGGTTGAGTTTTTGTCCTTGTCATTTTTTCCCTAAATACTTGAAGAAAAATGAATGGATGTAGCTCGAGAGGAATGTATTTGAGCCTTGTAAAATTTCTAAATTCTCTATCCTTGGAGAAAATTTCATCTCTAGGCTCAAATGGTTGTTTTTTCACATTTTACGGTTTTATGGACATCTCTCCTGGTCAAATTTACATCCTTGCATTAACAGGAAACGTGGCCTCTTTTGGTTAGATGTGGCTCGATAAGGTGCTCCAAAATTTTCATGAATCACCTCAACTTAAAGAACCTATCTATGTGAAAGAATGATGCTCATTTGAAGATTTGATTTTTGGTTGGCCTTGGCAGTTGGTGCGAGAGGAAATGTGGAGGTTTCGCTACTTTCTCAGACTTAGAAATTTTTTATGTAGGCTGAGTACGGTTTGGTGGAACAGAGACACATGGTGAGCCCACGCTCATTTAGGGTCTCCACTCTTGGGCACCATTTTGAAATTGCGCCATGAAGACACGTGGAGGATTCTACTAGGTCTTCCCATACTTAGTCTTTTTTCAAAAGGTTTTGAGAGGCCTAGGACACATGGAGGGACCACACATGTTTGAGGACCGGCCCTTGAATTTTATTTTAAAGAAGCATCAGGAGGACACTTGGAGGCCTCCGCTCACTTTACATTTCGCTTGGAATTTTAAATGATTAAAGGAGATTTCCTCGAGACCACTGACACATTACAACTCTGCTGAGCTTTAAGCCTTCAAACAAATTTTCCAGCCAACACACATGATTCTACACTCATTTAAGGTCTCAACTTTTTGGGACCATCTCAAGATGTGACGTTGTGATCGAAAATTCAAAAGGCGGGGAAGCGGACCATGGGGAAACTTGGATTTTTTTCCTCTTAAGGATTAAAACATCAAAATGGCCCACGTGTGACAAAGGAAAGGTCAAAATTTTATGGGAAGGTCAATGACAGAGATGCAGACTTTTGGGGGTAAATTGGAAAATTTTCCTTTCATACAAAAAGGAAGTAAAGTATAAAGGAGCGTGGTTCCACTGGTTGGGACCCACATCGAGACTAGAAGCAAAAGGGCGGAGCTACAGGGGGAAACTTGGAAAATTTTCCTTTTTCCAAAAAGGAGGTGAAAGAGTAGAATCAGCCGTGGTTCCTTTGGGACCCACCTTAGGACACGTGTTAGACTCATTTCTCAAGAGTGGAGGTGTGGAGCAAAAGGTGAAAAATTTACATTTTTCCAAAAAAGTTATAAAAGGAAAAAGGAACCCCAAGCCCGCTTTAAATTGGATCTCCCAGGTGAATGGTCCAAATTCAAAATAGATAGATCGCGTAAACTATTCGTCATTATCCTATTTTCCACCATTGTTCTCCAAATATCCTAGGGATACATATTCTTATGATTTATCATTTCTTGGAGTCTCTTGCACGCCAAATGAAGAGGAACATTAATATGGTATCCTAGTTTGGTGGGGAAGGTCTGTAAATGTCTCTCACCATTAAATATGCAATCTGACTGTCAGATTTGACTGATTTTTCTTTCCTTGGCATGTGAAAGACCTATTGATATCTTGGTTGGGTGAGGAAAATCTAGGGACGTATTTTACATTTAAGATGAGATCTAACCTTTGGGCTCGATCTGATCTTCCATTTTTTCTTCTGGGAATGCAAAGAACCAAATTTGACAGATTAGGGGTGGAAGTGGTTGGCGAGTAGAGGGAAAAGTGATCTACCAAAAGGAGTTGAATGTGGGAGATGTTCAAAGAGATCTACCCCCTGAGCACCTGACAACTTTTTATAGATCTGATTCTGGGAATCGTGATCGGGATCATACAGCGACACCAATGCATTCAATGTTTGGAATTTTGGGGGAAAATATGTTGTAAAAATGTTATAAATTACACAAATTTATCATGCAAATGATTGGAGTGTTAGAAGTCGGGACTGATTTTCTAGAGAAAATATTGATAGAACCCATCCTTACGAAATCATCTGGAGAAACTGTTTATCTCATGTGTGTTAAATTTGATCATGTCAAGGTGGTTATGAGTGTATATTGACAAGCTCGAGATTATTCTACAAAATTTCCCTTGCTAATAAATTTAATTAAACTTGAGCTAATCTCTTGTTATTTTTGGGCAAAATTTGTGTTTGCTTCATTCTAAATGTCTACAAGTAGTTTTCTTGTTCCGTTGTAATCTTACATTGAAATATTTGTGACATACAAGATCTTATCCTTGTGATATTTTGGTGGCATTTACAATTTCATTTATTAGAAGAGCTTTCATTTGATAAGGAAATAAACAAATTTAAAATCACTATGACTCCTAGCATGACAATAAGATTGTTTGTTATCCTTTGAGGGTATCTCAGGTGTGATGAAACAGAGGTTGATAATGTTTAGTTAAGTTTTCCAATTTGAGCCTTCATTTTAGATCCTTGAAGTTTGTGTGAAAGTGCATATTTGGGCCTCCATTGAAGCAAATATTCTGGTTAAAGGAACATCCTAGCTATCCCAAAGCATTATGTTGTTCAAGCTCTCCATTTTTGTAAAATTTCTCAAGAATTTGGTGAATCAAGTTCATTTCTAGCTCACCTCCCACCAAACATTCATTTAAAAACAACTGATCATACCCATACTACCCCTGTTTGTCATGTGTGTATACAAATGCATAATTTTATTACCAAAACATGCAGAAACAATCAAGTTTTCATTGTCTTTAGTGGCCTGAACCTTGCTTAGAAAATATATCCATTATCTAGAGTGACAACTCGTGAGAGTTAGGTTTTGTTGCATTGATCATATTTTATTCAAGGTCTTCTTAATAATTTCACAAGGAAGGATATCTCCATCTCCTCCACAAATAGCAGGCTACAAAAATGGTCCTCTCACCCTGGTTAAAAGGCACAACCATAGATTAGTGAGTAGTTCAAATCCTCTTGAGGTCTTTACCCATTTCTCCACATCCGAGTGACAAAAGAGCAAGCTACATTTTATCCACACGGCTACTGAAAACTACACACTATATGCTCTGCTTATCTCTAAGCTTCTGCCAAACCTGTTATGTTGCTCATCTTCTAGGGAGAATCAATTTGGGTACCAACACATCGCCATTTAAAGGTTGTTCCGATACCACCTTAACCTTATTCTTGGCTCTCTCAAAGTGCTTCACATATGGTAATTCTCTTTCCTTAGCACTATATGATTTGGATTGAATGTTTACACCTATTAGAGATCTTCTCATATTCTTTCCAGAGTCCAATGATCTTGGTAAAACTTGTAAGGGATTTTTTATGTGATCAAGCCCTCCCCTTTGATTCAATTGGTACAACATCAATTATAATGGCATCCTACATGGATTTTAGAATTAATCATTAACTTTTAGACCAACATAGAATTTGAGGTCCCAATTTTTCTAGTTATTGATGCCCATTCATCAATGGTTTCTATGGTGGGCTTTTTGCTGGAAGTAGCGAGGGCTTTCCCTTTAAGAGGATCTATTTTATTTACTCCCTCCTTCAGTGGGGAATATCTCCTTCCAAAATCTTCAAATTCTAGAAACTTATTTAATACCTTGGTTCTCTACAAAGATGAATCAAACCTTTGACATCTAACCAATTAAATGTTCTTCTCAGCACATTGAAGATCCTTATATAAGGGACATATAGTTACTTTTCTTTCCAATGAATGGAACTAATTGCTTTTGATTCTAGTTTTTGGTCATGGTAGTATTGTCCCACTATATCCTTGTCATCTATGATTCCCTGTGGGACCACAAAAATCTTGAAATCTATAATTTTTCTAAATGACATTCTAGAAAAGTCCCTTAATCTGACTTCTTTCTCATATAGATAGTTCATCTAATAATCTTCAAAGTGAGACTCATGTTCACAATTACTAATAAACCATAGATTATGATATTTGGGTCTAGGTGTGAATCTTTCTGTTTCTAGATATTTCTATCTCTTCCTCCATTAGTCTAGCTTATATTATGCTTTGGCATGAATACCTACCAATTTGGATGGGGAATTTGATGTTTTTCTTATGCCTTTTGGCAATCTGTATGCACACTGATAGTCAATTATCTTGATAATTCCATTAAGGCCAATTTTTCACTTACATATCTGGTTAATTTGCAAGGTTTACCCCTGAATCCACTTACCCTCAAGTATGTGAAGAACACTGTAATTTATGAAAAAAACCATATTCCTAAATTTTTTTCCTAGCAATAAGAGACAACCTATCTTTGGTCCCATTTTGGCTTGAAATGGTAGGTCACAAGGGAAATACAAGCATCATTCAACAACCTTACATTCCCCTTTCAATTTGTCAACCTTAGCTGTGGATATACATCATATACCTTGTAATCATCAAAACTAGCTTACAGTGGGAGTCCTGGAAATGATTTAAAACAAGCAATCTTGTATATAAAATATGACATCATATAGAAATCAATATTAGTGAACTACCTTGATAGTATCTACCATCATTCTCATAAACTTAGCATGAATAGATGCTGAAATAAAGTTTGTGAAATAGAACTTTCCATTTTCCTTTAAGATGACCATTATGAAAGGGTACATCCATTCATGAAAATCATTAACTCCCTCAAGCCACCTGCCATCTGTTTAATAACACAATTAAGTCCTCAACTTCTTCAAAAAAATTCCTTGAGTCAAGCTCTTAGGGATTCTTTTTATAGATGAGTTATGGTCTTTCAACCATCGGACATTTAACATTTTAACATACTCATCTCATCTTGCTTCATAATTGATTTTTGTGGATTCAACCATAATAATTATTGGTTGATCTAGATTTCAGCAACCTTAGAATTTATCTAAAGGCTTACGGTATTAAATTTATCACTCTTTCTCCATTTCCATCAATACCTCAATTGTTTAATTGCAATACGAAAGGTGGGAAAACAATTTTGAGGTAATGTCACTAGTATTAATGGTGTCATCCATTTACTTTTTTTGGGTCACTTAATATTCTCGAGAAATTCTCCAACTCAACATTTAATAACGTCGTGTCCATGAACTTATCTAGATCACTAGTAATAATGGAAATCACATGAAACCACGACACTAGATACTTCATCTTATACAATTCATCCTTCCTTCAATTCCAACTTGAATATTAAGAATTGAATGGGGTAAAACAAACACTTACTCATTTTTCCGAGAGCTCTATGAATTTCTCTTCTTCTCACGTGCTCCCGAATTATTTTTCTCAAATTATTTTCTTCTCAGTCAATTACTTCACCAATTTTCACAGCTAGGGCATCCAAATCTTTGCATGCAATGATAAAATTTGAAATACTTGGAAGATTTTAATGATTCTACCTTGATTCATGCAAAGAATGCATTAATGATGGAAATCATAAATGCTTTATACTCCAGCCATCAATCTTGATTTCTTTATTTGAATATGGATCATCCACATGGATTAACCTAGTCTCTTGTGGGGTTAGGGAGTCTATTTACACATTAGCATTGCTTTTCAAATTGGTGTAAACCTGTAATCTTGACCCACACCCCCACTTTTCCACTTTTAATAAGGATTTGCCACGTGTTTTACTTGAATAATGGCGGATCCACAAAACTTACTTACATTTTAGCCAATTTCTTTTGTAAGTCACAGCGCATTTTGACTCGAGCATTTGTCTTTGAATTTTATTGAGATCTTGACACATGTCTGAATCTTAGACACAACAAAATTGTGGGGCTCTTTTGCCCATTTGCTTGTTCTCACTACTAGATGCAATATTGACAATATGACCTGATACCCCTCTCTTCCGACCTTTTTGGAAATACACCACGGGTCTTTGGCGGGTCTCAAAAATATCAAGGAATGCATCTTAGGCCCAAAACCCTGCTCCAGTCATGTTTTGACATGTAAACCATTTCGGACCTCGGTGATAAAATTGTACTTTGTAGTTCTTATGTAAATGATGTAGCTTTGTAAACTGAGTCCACTATGGCATAGCCAATGGAAGCATCTACGTTATATTTGATGATAGAGCAAAATGCAAAATTTGCATTGGAATCCCAAAGGACAATATAAAATAAATATTTTCAAGATTAAACCTAATCCATGATTGTTTTTTCACAAGGATTTTTAGAGGCAACATGACTATTACATTCCTCGACCAAAAAGAGAATTCACACCCTAAACATAAGGTTTTCATTCACATTCAACATGATTATATCTTCAAGCATAAGTTTTTTACATGGGAGAACCAGTTAAATATTTTTGTTTTGAAGGCATACAATGGATAAAAGGGTGAGATTAAATCAAACACTAACACTTTCCTCTTTTCAAACCCCTCGTTTCTATACTTAGCCAAAAAACCAAAAAAATTGGGTAATTTAGGAAATATCGGCTAGATCGGGCCTTGGAGGAAAAGGAGGAATATTTCCTTCATTCCTCTTATTCCCTAAATTTCCACACTTTGGTCACAAAGAGGATTTAGGGACCTTAGAAGTAGAAAAATCAGGTCTTTTGATCATTGAAGGAACAATTATGCTATGTCACCTATTCTCCACATCATACGTCCGCAATGAAGACAATGGGCTAGTTTTCGAGATGAATTGGGCTTTGCGAGCATGAAGGGAATAGTTCCCACATTCCTTGAGTTCTCTGATTAAGCAACATGGCCGAAAATGAGGAAAAATGGCATTATTGTGGGCAATGTGATTAAATCGGGCACCATAGGAATGAGTGGAACTATTTTAGAGTTCCACAAAAACTCTTATTCTTTACAAAACACAAGATCTATGGAAAAGTGGATATGATGGGCGTAGCAAGCATGAGTGGACCATTTCCCATGTTCCTTTAGTTCACTAACCAATTAGTTCATCCACACTTAGAACAAAGCGCATTAAATCGGATTATAGCATCATGCAACAAACACATTGTGACCTTCCCAAACCTATGAATTTCAGAAGGCGATAATTGAATTTCTTAAATTAGGTCAAGTTAGGTGGGTGAGGAAGGGGAAACAAAGTCCAACATTAAAAGATATAGTTCCAAGTATCTCAACCACCCATTTTGATGAAGTATGGTTCCCATTCCTTCTTCTACAAGTAAATTATCATAGGGGAATGGTCTTATATGGGCCCACATGCCTATTTTTAGACATTCAATGCAAGTTGTTAGTGTTCAAAGGTGAAAATATGAGTTTCCCTCTATTTTTCCCTCCTCTCTCTTTCCCATGTTCAATATATTATAAAATTATGCTCATTTGTAATAGTTGGACCCTTTAGAAATGAAAGGGCATCACATAAGTTATGCGGAAGAGTTTTCTTTGAGTTGTAGGCTGAGGTTTGAATCTTTACAATGGTTTTGTGTCTTATTCCTTAATTGTAATGGAATGAGCATCCTTCTAAAGTTGTAAAATTCATGTTTTGTGGTTATTCTCGGCCTAGTCTATGTTTATTACATTATATTTCCTCTCTACTACATTTGCGGTGTATTATGCATGATTGCTCTCCTTTTTGTAGGGTTTATTTCTATTGTGATCCATGGAAATGATATTTTGAATGTTATTTTGGACTGTGGTACTCATGTCTTCCCTCTCCTCCTTCATTTTCCTCCTAATTTCACTCATCTAAGAGTGTCTTTCCCCCTCTTCTTTGTGCTATCACCTCTTTTAGTTTAGGATTTTCCCTTTTTATGCATCTCTCTTTCCTCTGGTCCCTTGATTATTAGATTAGGATTACATAGTTATGTTCCTAGCTATAGGATTACTTTAGCATTAGGAATAGTTAGAGGAACTAGCCTTCTATAGAGGTCTATCTCAAGTAGAAATTCCCACAACTTGAGAGACATTCCCATGTTACCCAAAAACATTGATTGTTCATTCATGAAAAAATCATAGGGTGTTTGTTTTTGGCGATAAAACGAAGGGATCCTCAAGATGAAATAAATAAGTAGTCATGGAAGAATATGAGGAATCATGAGGAGAGAAGCACTCATCAAACTGAAAACGAGTTCAAAAAAGAACCTCATGGGTATCAAAATCTAAAATTTGATAAGCTCTCATGTCCTCACAATACCATGTAAATATCAAGGGTTTTCTCTTCTTATCTAAGGGTTTTCTCTTCTTATCTAAGGGTTTTCCTATTCTTCTTTGGAATAAAGGCCCAAACATGGCTACCAAAGACTCAAAAAATGAGACATCGGGATTAGTTTTGGACCAAGCTTCCTCATGAGTCAAAATATCAAGCACTTTGTATGGTTTGTTACTCTAAATGTAGTTAGCACAATTAACTTCTTTTCCCCAATATATAGGAGTTAAATCTCGATAATGCATCATGTAGTTATCCATTTCCTTCAAAGTTCAGTTCTTCCATTATTTTAAGACATTTTTTTGTGGAGTATGAGGAATAAAATGCTGGTGAATAATGCCATGAGTTACCAAAAAATTAGTAAACTCTTTGCTTAAGTACTCCCCCATTATCAGTGCAAATGTTCTTTATGTAACTAGAAGATTGTTTCTCGACCAAAACCTTGAAGAATTTGAAGTGTGAAAAAAACATCTCTTTTGTACTTGAGAAAATAAACCCAAGCACGCCTCGATAAATCTTTAATAAAGGTAAATACATACTTAGCTCCATTGAAAGAGGGGTAGGAAAAACCATCAAGTTAGTATGCACAAGCTCAAGCGGTGAAGAAGATCTCTTATAAAAATTCTTAGGGAATGGATATTTGTGTTGTTTCCCTATTGCACATCTAGGAAAAAAACCTTGAGAAAATAAACTATAAGAAGACCATTAACCATACCATGAGTTCTCAAATCCTTCAAATATTTGTAATTGAGATGTCCAAATCTCTTGTGCAAAA
Source organism: Taxus wallichiana var. yunnanensis (assembly GCA_018340775.1). NCBI lineage: Eukaryota > Viridiplantae > Streptophyta > Pinopsida > Cupressales > Taxaceae > Taxus > Taxus wallichiana. Next base: position 797,237,695 of record CM031240.1, on the reverse strand, counting down.
TATTACTCTACGAATGTACATGAGAAGCCAATCATGTCCTTATAAAGGAAGTGTCATTAAAACCCTTAAAGTGATATAGTCTAGGACCATGATCAATAATACCTTGAGTAAAAAGTGAATGAGGCTCCAACAAAGTTCGTACTTTTGCCCAATGTGGTGTAAAAGTCACTATTTTTCCTTAACTAGAATGATAATTTTGATATACGAGAAAACAAATTTGTAGTGATGTTAGGAACATATAGTTCATCTTGGATATTTCCACCATCAAGGTGTACATTTCCGTTTCCCTTAACGAGAAAGAAAGGAATAATCTCCAAACTCAATTCTAGAAGTACAAATCAAACCTAGAGATATAAAAGACTCATTAGAAGAATTCATGTGATGAGAAGCATCAAAATCTATAACCCAACTATCTACAAGTGGTGACTGAGATCTGCTAACAACATTAAGTAATTTTCCATGTTGATTAGAAGGAGGTGGAGTGGAGAAACATATTTTTAGTTTCTTAACTTCGTCCTCTAAGGCTTGCATTCACTTGTAACACCTATATTCTTCATGACCACTGATTAAATAAAAATAGAACTAATACTATGGAAGTAAGCCACTAGTTAATATAAATAGGAGGACTAAAAAATTATATGGGTGCACTAAAACAATATGGAATAATTTTAAATAATTATACTAAGTGAAATAAAACCAAAAATATGCAAGGAAGTAAGGAAGAATGAATTAGTTGATTAAAGAAGATTGTCACGAGGTTATCACAGTTTTGATTGTAAATTCCAAGTGCAAGAAAGATCACTCAAAAGTCCTAAAAAGGCCATATCTTGAGGGTGCAGTAGTATCTTGAGGTGCATGGGAAGTTATTGGGGGCACCACGGCACCCTAGTCTATATATTGGGATCTCGAGTTTTTGTAAAAGCTCCAAATATTAATTTACGAGGGTCCAAAGGTATTATGAAGTGTTCTCTATCTATCATATTAGATCTATCAAGATGTGCCAAATGTGTTGAATAATGAAGTGATGACCTGTAAGAAAGAAGAAAGTATCAAAACCCTAAGAAAAATAAAATATGTAAATGAATGGGTTGGACTGACCTCATTGCTAAACTAGTGGTCTTATCACGAGCAGCTTTGCACTACATTTCAGGACCGGATGTAGTTAATTAGGTGTGTGTGTGCATGTCATCCCCTAAGTTCTCTTTTTCCATTCATACTTTGTGAAGTAGTGAGCAATAATAACTATAGAAAATGTAATAACATGTGTGCATGAAATAGAATAGAATCCTCCCCTTATGTTGTGTGTGTTGATGCAGATCTCCTAGCCTTGATGCATGACACTATGTAGATGCAAGTGATGCAATTGATGCAACTCTAGATGGAGTGATAGTAGTATGTGATGCTAGGACCCTCATTATGGTCTCATAACTTTGTATTTATAGGGTTCTCTTTCTCTAATTTTGTAATTAACCCCAACATGGTTGACTAGGAAAAAGATAAGGATGAAAAATGGATAGAAAGATCCCAAAAAGAAGTAGGAAAGTGGAACATGGATCGGGGCACCCCAGGTGGGACCAAGGCTCCCGAGGTGCCCTAGTACAAGCAGGCACCCTAGTTTTAGGCTAAAATGATTGAAAAGATGTGAAATAGGTGGATATGTATAGGAAAATATATGGGAATGATGAAATAAAATATAAAAATAAGATGGCAAAAAGGTGGGATTAATTAGTACTTTATTCACTTGAGAACCCTTTAAATAGTAGTATGAGACTAGGATAAATAATTCCTAAAGTGCATGATTTTTATCTAACACTTTTCCCCACTTTATGTGGGTGGGCGGAATGCTCGGTAACATAAATTAGATAGAAATGTGTACTTGATATCCATGTAGAGTGTAGAAGAAGACTGTGTCGATGGACTAGACTCAAGTTTGGGAGGAAAAAGAAAACAAATGTGGAGTGTGAATTATAAAGATGAAAAATGTGCATAAAAAGTGATGAGAGTGAACCTAGGGTGGAACACATGTGTAGTTGTTGTGGTGTGTAGTGTACATGCATGGTTAGTAAAGAAAAGTATCGTTGAGGTGTGTTGTCATTATCGTTGTCATCATTTCATTATTGTCGTCATTGTTGTTTCCCCAAATTTGACTTCTTGTTTCTCATACGGCCAAACTGAAAGGAGAAAATGATCAACTAGTCAAATATATATGTATATAAAAACACATGTGTAAATAAAAATGTGTAAAATACAAATGTAAAAAGGAAAGTGTAAATGGAACATGTGCACTTGATCCATGTGGAGAGAAAAGGGTGTGTAAAGGATATCATGTCTTGTCATGAGTTTTTTGAGTGATCTCACGCCAGTGTAGTTGAAGAAGTATAGGGAGGAAATGATATGTATCCTCCAACCTTTAACCACTTTGCTGAAATTTGAAGAGATATCTGTATTGTCCTAGTTTTTGGGCAATCAACGCCACTGGATTAAGTAGTGTAGAGAGGCACACCAAATGTAACCTCTAAGATTGTAACTACTCCGTAGAAATTTCGAAGGACACCATGTCCTGTAGAGGTTGATATGTATTGAGTTTTTAGACTAGTCTAAACTCACTCGTTCTATGTAAACCCATAATTCTAAGGGAGGAAAGCGCACTATATTGAACCGGTGTAAATATGTTGTGTTAGTATGTAAAACCCTCAATAATCCCCCCTCTTTGGGGGCACATGAGACATTTTGAAAGGATAATGTGGCCCCAAAAGAAGACCTACCACACTCTAACCTTGTAAAACTCTTCCTGCAGGGGGAAGGAAAAGCACTTGGTAGATATAAAGGCACACAAAAGGGGATGGCTAACCAAAACAAGTGTTAGTTGAAAACACACTTGCATGTAATCAAACAAGTGTAAATAGCGAGACAATGTAGTAATTACCAAACAAAGTAGTGTAAACACAAAAGAAAACAAGTAGGTCACACAAAGTGGGTTGAAAACATGGGACATCACTCACAAAGTTTCAAGACACGCAAGGTCATCATGGCCACAAAAAGAAACAAGTGTGCACACAAAAAAGGGAAAATCCCTCATATAATGGAAAATAAAGTAGAAAAGTATACAAAAACAAGTAGTCATGGAAACATATAATCTTGCACAAAACAAGTGTTGCACATGGAACACCCATTATCATGTTAGAGTGATAACCAATATGTAAAAGTGTATGAGCAAGTAATATAAGATGTTAAGTACAAAATGAAACAATAACACTTGGATAAGATGAATGTGGATGCCCCCAACAACTAGTATAGGAAGGGTAGAAGGTGAGCATCCATGCCACGTGTAGATTCTTGTATCTACGATCACACTAAAAAAATGTGTGAATGCACATGTGTGTATGATAATAAACATATAAGAAAGAATTCTAACATGTGTAGTAAAGTGAACATGAAAAACACTAGCAAGAAAGAGTAAATGCCCCCAAGACAATGCAAGTATGTTATGGATGGATGGAATGAATGCAAGATGGAATGATAGGAGCAATGTGCCCCTCGAGTGGATGGAAGTGTATGCAATGAGGTTCATTTTTTTTCCCCCTCAGTAGTCTAGAATGAACTGTAAATGAGAGTGCGTCATCGGGAAATGGTCAAGTAGTGTTGGTGTTTCTAGCATGTTGTAATGAGTGTGTATATGTAATGGTGATGAAATGCGTGACATGTGGAGAGATTTACATGAACCCTATAGCCGAAGTGTATATCACAAATTGTTGAATGGATGAGTGATGATTTAGCCCTAAGAATATATCATTATATGATGAAAGGATGGAGATGGGTGATGATTTAACCTAAAACGTATGTCACTTTGCAAGATGAAAGGAGGGAGTGGTGATGTAACCTAAGATGTATACCACTACAAAATGATAGAATGAGTGATGATTTAACCTAAGGTGTATGTCACTACGTGAGGAATAATAAGGGATTGGTGATGTAACCTAAGGTGTATACCACTACAAGATGATAGAATGGGTGATAATTTAACCTAAGGTGTATGTCACCAATGTTGGAAATGTCGTATGAGGTAATGTCGCATGGTGAGTGTAAGGTCCATTTGATTGGTAAACCCTTGGCAGATGAGTATGAATAGAGTAACTAAAGTGCGTCATAGGTGGTGATGAGAATGCATAGAATACAACGTAATATAAGTGACTAAGTGATGAATAAGGTATGTAAATGCAAGTGTGGGCAATGTAATGTAGGATGTGCATGCATGCATAGGATATGTAATATGTAAGATGCGGTGATAGGTGTAGGTAGGATATAGAATGTGTAGTGATAAAATGTAAATCTATACCCATAGATAATGTAACCTAGCGTAAATGTAGAATGTAGGGATGAAATGTAAAATTAGACTCATAGGAAATGATGACTAGTGTAATATAGAAAATGTATGATATGAAAAAACATAAATGTGCATGTCACAAAGTGTGTGGGTATTTAAATGAGTAATATATGCATGTATGGTGAGGACTAGTATAATGTATAATAAATGTAGAATGGATGGTATATGATGCATAATGTAGGATGAAATGAAACGTGTAATGCCTAAGTGTGTGTGTAATGTGTGGGGTTCAGTGTAATGGTAATCCCTCAACAGTCAAGTGTGAATCAAAGCACAAGAGTGCGTCATTAGGTAATGATCACATTGTGCTAATCTAAGTGTAATATTTCTTAAGATGCATGACATTTAGCGGGTTTTTGAGTGGTTTTCCTAGAAGGGTGATGAGGCAATAAACACCACCACCAAGCTTATCCATGTGACAACGTAGGGGCCAAGCCAATTGGGCTTAAATTTTCCTTTAGAGTGCTTCAACCTTTGTATTTTTTTGTTTTTTTAATATGAGGTCACCGATATTGAAATCTCGAGAGTGAGTCTTTCGGTTGTAATCTTGTGTAATGCATGAGATTGGTATGCGTGGAGGTTTTCCAATGCTTGGACATGATGTGAGTCCAACATCTCTAGTTCATGTAAGTGATTTTTGTGATATTCATTGTCTTTAAGGATTCCTTTAGAGAGATTTATAGGGTATGGTATTTTGATTTCTAGTGGAATAACAACCTCGACACCATAAACTAATGAAAAGGGAGTAGCATTAGTATGTGTACAAACACTAGTTCGATAAGCCATAATGCATAGAAAATTTAGTTATGTCAATCAGGTGTCATTGGAGTCAACGAAAGTCTTACATAGGATTTTGACAATAGTTTTATTGGTAGCCTCATCAGCCATTGCCTCATGGATAAGTAAGGTATAGAGAAGAATTTTTGATTTTAAATTTAGCACAAAAATTCTTAACATCTTTATTTTTAATGAGTTCCATTATCAATGATGATAAAAAAGGGTACACTAAAGCACATAATAATATGTGTGGTAAGAAAGTTACAAATGTTAGTACTAGTGGTTTTGTAAGGGGAGATACTTTAACCCACTTGGTGAAGTATTCGGTAGATATAATTATAAATTTATGTTCGTCGGCCAATTCAGGTTGATGAGGCCAATTAAGTCAAATCCCGAAAAGGAAAAAGGCTAGGTGGTGATTTGTTGTAGATCATATGTAGGTGCATGATGGAGATTTCCATGTTTCTGGAATTTTTCATAGTGAGTAGCGTAGTCAAGGCAATCTTGTTCCATCGTTGGCCAATAATACCCTTGACACAAGAGTTTTTGTGTCATGTCTTTACCAAGAAATGGCCACCACATATGTTATCATGGATGTTTGAGATGGTGGTGGGAATATATATGGGGGAAGGAAATGAAGAAGATGACCATCAATAGAACATTTGAAAAATTCAGTCCTGACAATAACCTAATGAGTGCCTTCACGACATAACCGGTGAGCTTCATGAGGTTGTAGGGTATCGAGGATAGTTTGTTTATATAAATAATTATAAATAGGGGTGAACCATTCAGTGGTGTTGTCATGACTATGCATGATGGCACAAGATGCAATAGGTAGGGTAGAGATAAAGGGATGTTTTAAGTGTGTAATGATGAAAGTGTCTTTGTTTTCAATGATATCTTGTGGGATAAGTGACATTGCACTGGCCATAGCATCGCATGGAGATTATCTTTGTGAGGAATAACGGTAATGGAATAAGACTTGAAGGTAGATAAAATGTATTTTACAAAGGTATTATATGGAATAAGATGTTCCTCCTTGGTATTATATGTATCATTGACCTGGTTGATGACCAATTGAGAGTCACCATGAATGCAAAATTACTGAATGAGGAATTTTTAGTAGTAAGCAAACCCAAAATAAGAGCCTCATATTCAAAAATATTATTTGTGCAAGAAAACCCTAACCGATATGCGAAGGGGAGTGGGTCACCATGTGGGGTAATAAAGACAACTCAACAACAGCAGCACAGAGTGGTAATGAGAACCATCAAAGTACATTGTCCATATATGGGATTAATGGTATAGGAAGTGAAATCATCATGGAAGGAATCAAAAATATGGGATGTATCCAAGAGAGGTGTGGTGGCCAATTGATCAAGTAATAACCTGTCCCTTAATTTCTTTTTGGGGATGAAATTAAAGTCAAATTTGGTGAGGAGCATGACCCAACAAGCCAAACGTCATGAGAGGTGCATGTGGGATAAGAGATAATGTAGAGGATCTACTTTGGTGATGATATGGACCTCATGGTTAAGGAGATAATGGTATGATTTTGTCTGCAACAAAGACAAGGTCGAGGCACAATTTTTCAATGTAGTTGTAATTACATTCATAAGAGAGGAGTGTACATATGATATAATAGATGGCTCATTCACATTGAGTATCATCATGTTTGCTCCAATAACACACCTAAGGCATGAAAATATAGCATATATATAACAAAAAATGGTCATTCGGTTACTATAGGTGGGACTAAAATAGGTGCATTAAACAAATAAGTTTTGATATGATTGAATGTTTATTGATACTCTTCATCACAAAAAAACTTGGTATCCTTCTTCATTAGTCACGTGAATGGTTATGTTTTATCAGCAAGTTGTGTAATAAAATGTTGGATAGCCTTAATTTTACCTTACAAGGAATGAAGTTGGTGGAGGTTTTTTGGTGGAGGCATGTCGATAATGGCTTTAATTTTCTAGGGTCAATTTCTATGCCATGTTGGGAAATAATGTATCCAAGTAACTTTCCTATAGTTACCCCAAAAACAATTTTTTAGGTTTTTAGATATACGATATTGGCATAATTGTTTGAATAGTATGTGAAGATCCCTTGTATGGGAAGAACACCACCTAGATTTTGCTAAAATGTCATCTACATAGTCCTCAATGATCTTGTGAATGTAGTCATGAAATATATGGGTCATTACGCATTGGTAGGTAGCCCCTGCATTCTTAAGGCCAAAAGGCATAACTGTATAGCAGAATGTACCCCATGGCATGGTGAAAGAGGTTTTTCTTGGTTCAATGGATTGATCTTGATTTGATTATAACCCATAAAGCCATCCATAAAGGAAATTATTCCTTAACCAGGTGGTAGAGTCTACAATAACATCGATGTGTGGGAGAGGAAAACTATCCTTAGGAAATATTTATTTAGATTGTGGAAATCAATGCAAAAATGCACATGACCATCTGGTTTAATTATGGAACAATATTAGACACCCATACAAGATAATAAACTATGTGGATAAAACTGAAATCTTATAATTTTTGAATTTCCTCCTTGACTAAGAAGGCCACTTTAGGATGCATCTTATGAATTTTCTATTGGATAGGTTTTGTACCTGGGTTTAGGATGATATTGTGCATTATGATAGAGGTGTAAATACCTGACATGTCACTATAGTCCCAAGATAAAATATTTAAGAATTCGTGAAGAATTACTTACTTGATATCCTTTTCCTTTAGTAGCGGGGGTAAGAGAAACAACAAGACTATGCATGGATTTTTAGATGTTCCCAAATTATATTGTATGGTTTCTTCATTGATAAGTGTGTAATGATACTCAATATGGTTCAGTTGGAATGATATCAATGGATCGGTATTGTTAGTGAGGTTATCATGATCTCCGAAAAGAAAACGATATTAGTAGGTGGGAGGAGGATGGTTTCATTTATGGTGGAAAGAGGGGAGATAGACATAAGCACCCATATAATCAAGTAATGCATTATCAGTAGGAAAAGTATTGAGATTGTCCCAAAAAAAGAAAGGGGTGTCGTTACTAATAAGCTTAGGGTGTAGAAAGGAAGGACATAACATGATATGCGGTATACATATCTAAAGGAGGTGCGAGAAGGAGGTTGGTATCCCTAGTCCAAACCTATGTGTTCTTATGGGGATGTCCCAAAGCTCGTGATCTATGCTCTTGGTAGTGAGAGAAGCCAAAGCAATGAAGATAATTATATCCTAACCCATATTTAGAGAGATCGGGGCTAACACTAGGGGGAATAGGAAAATCAACAGTGTGTTCAACAGAGTTACAATACTCAAAAGGTGATGGGTCAGTAGGCACATCATAAACAATGTCATGATAATGAAATTTGAGTCACGCATGGAGCATAAAAGGGACCGCATGCATAACATGTATCCAAGGTATTCGAGGAGGATATTTTAGTTGAGGTTAATTAGACATGGCATGGCATGGAATTATAATCATACATGGGCCAATGGTAATGGGTAAATGAACAATGCCTAAAACATGCTTTGGGATATTATCAAAACTGTGAATAGAGATAAATGGGGAGAAATAGATGCTATAGACATGCCTATATGTTGAAGAAAGGTGATGTTATAATGTTGAGGCTAGATCCATTGTCGACTAAGGCATGCTTGACACCTACTTTGTTAATACAAACTTAGATATATAAGGGAGGGTCATGTTTTAAAAATGCTTGTGGCTATAGATCATCGGATGTGAAAGTGATTTGATCTTCATTAAGGGATAAGGCCAAAATAAACTTATGGTATACATATTTTGGTGATGTATGGGGAGAAATGTAATGGGTAGCTAAGTATTCCTTAAGGTGATTGAGGAAATTTGGGTGATTTTGCAAATACGCATGAATAGATATGCTCATTGTGAATTGAGTGTAAAATAAATAAGGAAAGAAATAAAATGAAAGAGTTTTGCATGTAGGTGGGGTGTAGGAATAAAAAGGAAGGAAAGGAGGTAGGAAAAGTCATAATGGCTAAATATAAACACAAAACTCTAGAAGTTCTTTATGAAGAAATGTGGGGTTCACCAAAATGATTAACTAAAAATAGAAATAATATTATGGAAGTATAGCCACTAGTTAATCTAAATAGGAGGACTAAAACATTGTATGGGTGTGATAAAACAATATGGACTAATTTTAAATAATTATACTAAGTGAAATAAAACCCTAAATATGCAAGGAAGTAAGGAAGAATGAATTAGTTGATTAAAAATATTGTTACAAGTTGTCGCATGTCTAATGTAAATTCCAAGTGCATGAACGATCACTCAAAAGTCCCAAAATGCCGGATCTGGAGGATATAAGAATACTTGCCTAGGAAGGTACTAGGGCACCCTAGGGTGCCCTAGTTTGCATATTGGGCACATTAGTTTCTCTATAAAATCTCTAAATCTATTTTTATAGGGTCACAAAGTATTCAAATTTATCTGTCGTATTAGATCTCCGAGCTACTTGGATGTACACCGAATGTGTTGAATAATGAAGCGATGACCTACAAGAAAGAAGGAAGTATCAAAACCCTAAGAAAAATAAAATATGAAAATGAATGGGTCGGACTGACCTCAGCCGCCAAACTAGTGGTCTTATCACTAAGCGTTGCACTACATTTCAGACCCAAATGTAGTTGGTGTGTGTGTGCATGTTGTGCCCTAGGTGCTCTTGTGCCAGTCGCACTTTGTGAAGTAACAAGAAATAATAACTATAGAAAATGTAATAGCATGTGTGCATGGAATAGAATATAATCCTCCCCTATGATGTGTGTGTTGATGCAGATCTCCTATCCTTGATGCATGGCACTATGTGGATGCAAGTGATGTAATGGATGTAACTATAGATGGAGTGATAGTAGTATGTGACGTTAGGACCCTCATTATGGCCTAATAACTTTGTATTTATAGAGTTCTCTTGCTCTAATTTTGTAATTAACCATGACATGTTCGACTAGGAAAAAGATAAGGATGAAAAATGGATAGAAAACCTCCAAAAGAAGCGGGAAATGGAACATGGATAGGGGTGCCCCAGGCACGGAGCTTGGGTTCCCGGTTTAGGCTAAAATGACATAAAATTTGTGAAATAAGTAGATATGTGTAGGAAAATATACATGAATGAAAAAATAAAATATAAAAATAAGATGGCCAAAAGGTGGGATTAATTAGTACTTTCTTCACTTGAGAACCCTCTAAATACTAGTATGAGATTGGGCTAAATAATTCCCAAAGTGAATGATTTTTGTCTACAACCACTAACCCCACAAAAGGAGCATGAAAGGCTAGACTTATTCTTGGATTTAGAAGACTCCTTGGGTTTAGAGTTGTTTTCTTTGGGTTTAGGATCACTTTGAGATAGAGAAGGGGTGAATTTGGATTTACCTTTTTGTTTTCCCTTTCCCTTACGATTAGATGCTACTAATGCCTTTTGAGAGGTGAAATACTCAATGTTAGACAATTTGGATTCTTCCTAATAAGTATTTCACAAAATATTTCTAAGTTAGGCATTTGGAATGTGTCACCTAAGACATCCATGCTAGAGAAAAAGGTAGAAGAAAATATTTTGAATGGACCTCTCAGCTTGGATAGAATTAAGTAAACACACTCTTCATCTTTCTTATATCTTCCACTCCCCTTCAATTTTGTCAACAAATGCTTGAACTTAGTAAGATAGTATATAATTTATGGAAAATATTCAGGATTAAGAGAGGTGATTTCAATTTCAAGTTGCATGGATCTCATGTGATCCACCTTACCAAATAAGCCCTCCAATTTCTTCCATATTTTGAAAAGAGAGTCACATTTTTCCAAATGAAAGAAAATACTATCACTTACATAATTTACTATCAAACCCATACATTCATCAAATTTTCATTGTTATTCTCATATTCTCTAGTGAACACTAGTTTTTCATAAGAATTTAAATCCCATAATCGATTACGTTTAATGACATCATTCTCAAAATCACCAAAAAGACAAGAATTAAGCAATGCAACAAGACCCCCTAGATTTGGCACTTTATAATTGAGTGTGTGTTACAATATGACACTTTATAATTTTAATGAATTTATACAGATAAATATTTCCAATGGAAGAAACATGAAAAAACACTTTTGAAAAAACCGACACTCAAATACGAGTTACCAATCAAAAGATACAAGATTTTCAAGCTTTTTGCTCTACTATTTATTTCATTTTGCACTATTAAAAAAATTAAATGATTTTCCTTCACCACAAAAATTAAATCAAAGGGAGATGGAGTTAAGCACCTACTAGCGAGGAATTAGAATATTAAGCCCTTATATGACCATACCATATGACAAAGGGCTAACGATTTTTATGAGTACAAACATATTTCAACAACAATCTCCTACTCGATACCAAAAAATGACAAATAGATCGTTCCAAGCTACAAAAACTCAAATGCTAATAAAACACCACACTCAATAAGATGAAAGCAATTCGTGAGAATAACTTTAGAAAAACCTTTGCACACAAATGAGAAACAATATTATATATTATTATGGAACTCTATTAAGTAAAATGAGAAGGGGCCTTACTTATCTAGGCAAGGAAATAACTAGTCAAGGCCATAGATCAATCCATAAATTAAGGAAATAACTACTCATCAAAGAACTAGTCAATACCATACATCAATGAAAGAACTATACCTAAAAATTATATAATATCTTCCTAATATCTAAATGAGATAAAAGAAAAATTCACACATAAGTGGGTGATGATAAATAAAAGAGAAGATAAATAAAGCCTAGGTGAACAAGAGCTAAGGTAAATACCTACTCTAGCAACACATGGTCATACGGTTTATCCAAAATGATGGATCATGATTCTCAATCACATGATGCCATATTTAGCCATAGGAGATTAGTATGATATTATGATGAAATTCCTACATCTCTGCTCCTCCTCCCTAGATGATGATGAAATTTACAAGATTCCACCTTTTTATCCCAAGTTTGAGGAGGCCTTAGATGGTAATATGGAAGCTCTCACATAATATCTTAGACATTATTATTACAAGCTAGATGCTTATAATCTAAAGATTTATTCTACCAACATCGATCCTTTATCATTTACCATCGAGGTATCTCATACCACCAATATGTCTACTAGTCCTATGTCATCCACTATTATCCACATGCACCATATCCCTTCTACAATAATCACACAACCAATTAGGTCTCATTCTCATGCCATTATTCCTTGTTTTATCCACAACATTCCACCTAATTCCTCATCCTTCACTTATACATCTCCTTCATTCTCTCATACTTAAACCATATACCACATCACTATTCTACACATTCATACACTCAACTGCTCCAAATCCATACTTTCCAACATGTACCAAACATCAATCAAGAACTAATGGATAAAATTCATAACCTTGAGCTTCAAAATCAAGGTATGGGAGTTCCCATGATCACATATAGCTAACTATGTAATAAACCTATCTACCCATTGGTACCCATGAAATCATATCCTCCTCATTTTGAGATGCCCAAATTTGAAAAATTTAAGGGTAAGAAGGATCCTCAAAATAACTTGTGCATTTTCAAGTATGTTTGTTATCTCATTAGTCATGATGATGCACTTATGTTGTGAAAGTTCCCATTATCACTAGAAGGAAAATCCTTATATTTGTACACTAAGCTTACTCATCATAGCATCATTTGATTCGAGAAATTTTTTGGTTTATTCCTTGATCACTTTTCGGTCAATGTTTCTAAACGTACTACATTACTTGATATTTATAATTTGAAACAATTTGATGATGATCCCGTTAATGATTATGTATCATATTGGAGGTCGTTGTCTATGATATTACATTACCCATTCCTCAACCATATCTTACTCAATTTTTCTCCAATAGTTATGCCAAACATATATCTCACACTCTTCAAATTCAACAATTTCGGTCATTTGAGGAGGATATGCTGATGGATATGAGAATTGAGGATGTCCACGTTAGTACTAGTGAAGTCAAGATTTGTATGAAGAATGATTTCTATAAATTCACCAAGAAGAATCCCAAGTTAATCAGGTTGTTCTCAAATCTATGGTTAACCAAGGTTCTACATTAAATATAGCTAATAATTCCTCTACGGCTCCAAAAGACCCACAATTACGATCCACCTAAAACACATCATTGGATCCATTTAATACATGTCGAAGTATAAACATTTGAATAAATCAATTTATATTATCTTACAAAAATTACTTTACACTTAGATAATCTCACTCCCACCAATACAACAACAATATCCTAACAAACCAAAACCCCTTTGGTGTCGATAGCCTCTTGTGAGATGTTCCTATCATAGAATTATGGGTCATGTAACTAAAAATTTTCTCCAATTACATAATTTTATCTAATATTTAACCAACAATGGTGATATTCAAGTTGATAATTCCATATCCCCAAAAAATCAAAACCTATATGTCTTCAAAAATCCACTCCCATCGCATACAACCTCAACTAATCGGGTTAGTCATGATGGGTCATCTTCATCTCACTAAGATTTTGTTGGCATGATTCACATTGTAACAAGAAATAAAGCTTCCAATATGAAGCCTAAATCGACATCCAGATCGACATCCATGCCCATGTATTCACCAAATGATACATTTCCTTCATAACCGATTATTATTCTCAAGACTAATTTTTCAATGAATTAAAGAGCACAACAACAAAGATCTCCTTATATTATCTCATTATTCAATATTGCAATCATTGTGAAGTACTTATTGAGGCTTTAAAGATGATTTAATTGTACACCCAAAATCCTAACACCTTTTCACACTTTGTGGGAAATATTCATACCCCAACTTCATCATCAATCACATTTTATGACTATGAGATTAATTATGAATCACCTCTTGTCACACCATGGGAATTGATCCTCATGATCCATCATTGTTCATCATCACTAAAATAAAACACAAAACATTCAAATACATATTGATTAACAATGGATTAAGCATTAATGTCATATCATCTTTAACACTATGGATTCTCAACATACCATTATCCCACCTTGCATCCTCAGCATTATAATTAGATGCATTTAATGATTCCCATTACATTTCATTGGCTACTATCATTTTACCATTAAAATTTGGATGCAATATTCTTCACACCCTTTATATGTTTTATAATGGGATCTATAATACAATATGTTATTAGGACTCCTTGGATTTATGAAATGAAATGTATTCCATCCACTCTTCATCAATGTCTCAAATACAAGCAAGATGAAGTTACACATTATGTCACCACCGATGCCGAACCATTTAATTATCGTAATAATATCATATTTTTATTCAAAAGAGTAGTTCCTATTACACCAGTCACACCAATTCTCTCATGTCCCATGGATGTATCTTACATATCCACTTATATACCTACCGCGGTTGACTGTCATGTTCAACACAACATTTTGATTTTCCACAATTGAATGATCCATCTACTTCTTCATCATCATACCATGATAAACCATCAACATCACTTTCAAAAGTAATCATACCCTTGCCTCCACCATCATTGTCATCTTCTCCATCTTTAGAGTTGAGTTCTATACCTTTTAGTAGCATACCCACATCTAAAAATATATCTCAAGATCACAAAAAGTCTCCCATGAGAAATGATTCACAATTTATTAGTGTTGGGGAATACAAGCTCCCTTATGCTACAATATCTCTACCCAATATGCCAATTGTTAAAGAAATGGGTAGACCAACTCCACACATCATGTTAAAGAATATCTAGTTTCAATCGTTATTCCTCCTAAAAACACCTATTTTATGTATAAGGGATATGATACTACAACTTCTCCACCAATTTATAATGTGTCTATAGAAAAATATCGATTTTCATATGAAATTTCATATCTTTTACATCCATATTTCGCTATGCATTACCTACTCAATCAAGGATGGAAAGGTTGTGGTTTAGGAAAGTTTGAACAAGGAATTTCCAATCCTATTCATCCATGTTACAAATTAGCTTCCAAAAAATCTAGATTAGGATATATTAAGCTTGATGATGACATCGAGAATCTACTATAAGATTTTACTCGATATAAAATTCCAATCTAGATAGACATATCAGATTATCCATATACACACCATCATTAATCACTCATTTATACCCAGTCACTCGCACATATTCTTAAACAAAGCTACGTGATTCCATTTTTGGAGTTATTCCATGACTTTGGAACCATGTTTGATTGGTACATTGTTCATCCCATTTAAAATATGCTACCTACAAATCACGATGTTATTGCTCATTTTCCTTGGTCATCACCTAAATTTTTTCTTGTCTTATGAAATAATGTTACCATTAATCCAATTGAGAATTTCCTAGTGATTATCATCTCAGGGATAAGCTTGTACCTTTGGATTTATTTTCTTCACAAGAAGTTGTATTATGTCACTTAAGAGATATGGACAAAGAGCCCTAAAAGTTTCTAACATAAGACACTCAACTCCATAACAAAACATACTTTTGGGAAACTAATGATGTGCCCCTAGATCCCATTGATGAGATTCCCACATTTTATCACCTTGATGAAGCATCACACATGATTATCGAAGAAAAAAATTTAAGTTAATATTGTTAGTCTTGAAGAATCTCGCATAATGCTCCTTGGAAAATGCTTATCCGATGTGGAACACATTGATCACACATCACTCTTTTGTGATTTTGTCGAGTGTCTTTGTTTGGTCATAATTTGATATGTTAGGAATGAATCTTCATACCACTATCCATAATTTTGTGTTAAAACCTTACGAAAAACTTGTCAAGTAAAATCTATGAAAAATGTAACCATGTGTTGCATCATTGGTCAAAGACGAGCTCAAAAATCACCTTAACATTGGTTTCATATAACCAATTGAATATCTATAATGGGTATCTAACATGGTCCTCTTGGGTAATAAAATAAGTGATCTATGTGTTTACACCGATTTCAGTGGATTTCAACAAGGCTTGTATTAAGGATGAATTCCCTTTTCCTAATATTGATACCATTATTAATAATACCATTGATCATGAAATTTTTCATTCATGGATGGGTTCTCTTGTTATAATCATATCAGAATCGCTCACCAACATAAGATTACTTTTACCATGCCTTAGGGGAACTTTTTCTATAATGTTATGCCCTTTGGGATAAAACATGTTGGTGCCACTTATCAACATGCTATGACAAACGTATTCCATGATTATATCCACGATATTGTATAGGATTATGTCAATGAATTTCTTACAAAGTTTAAACTATGCTTGGACCACTTAATTTTCCTCAGTAAAATATTTGTTTTCCTCTTCGAATACAAAATAGTGTTAAATCCTTATAACTATTTTTGGATTCACATCAAGAAAATTTCTTGGATTCATTTTCTCACATCATGGCATTGAGGTAGATCTTTCCAAAGATAATGTCATCGTAGACATGCCTCTTCTATGAACATCAAAAACTGCGTAGCCTTTGAGTAAGATAAAATCCATTTAACGGTTCGGTACACAAATTTATGATAATTATCACCCAATCAATCAACTCCTTATAAAAGGTGTTAATTTTGACTGGGGAGTGTTGTATCTCATTTGATCAATTAAAAGTATCTCCTCACTCCAACATTTCTCTCACCAATGCAACTTGATTTACCATTCTATTTATACATTTTTATTATTGACTTTTCTCTGGAAAGTATGTTAGCTCAAAACAATGTAGACAATTGTAAATGGACCGTTTACTACATCATTCACACACTTGTCACTTATGAGCTTAACTACTCTCATATTCAGATTTTTTTGGCTATAACGTTCTCTACATAGAAAATTTGGCATTACATGCTCAATCATACAACATATGTTGTTTACAAAGAATATCCTTTACATTATATGATGAGAAAAACGTATCACAATATTCATACATCCAAATAGATCATGTTACTCACTCTTGATTTTGAATTACACTTCGTTTATAAAAATATATTAAGGGACAAGTGATTATTGATCGAGTTAGATGAAGTGCTAATTAATGCCTCAAGACTCGCTAAATTTGGATCTTCCAACGATTCTATCTTTATTATATCCGAAAGTGAATATTATATTGACACAAATAATATTTTGATATGACCTTACATTTTGATGGGTCAAAAACTAACCAAGGGGGTGATATAGGCATTGTCTTCATCACACCCCAAGGTGCCTCTATTCCACTATCATTCAAACTTGATTTTCCATGCACAAACAACATGATAGAGTATGAGGCACTTGTCATTGGCCTCCAATTAGCCATTACACTCAAGATCAAATGCTTAAAAATTGTGGGTGACTCACAACTTGTTGTCAACCAAATACTAGGTCCCACTAGTATTGTAATGACATGCTACAATAATAGAAGACTACTCACTCAATTTACATTTTGAGAAGGACCGCTCCATGTTTTACTAATTGATTTACGAGATACCATGAATTCTTTAAGATATTATATACCTTTGTAAAAGGAAGAATACATTCTTCAAGTTCTCATTCATGTGTTATCATAGCCATCATTTGATCGTGCCAAAATTATTGATATTTTTTCATATTGAAAGCATGTCACCGCCTCTTTGGTATGAATATATCATCGTGTACTTTAATTTTAATACTTTTCCACCTAGAATTAAAAATATGGATGACATACTTTTCATTAACAATCCACTCATTTTACCGCATTAGAGATATTCTCTAGAAACACGGTTATGGTGGTATATTATTATGTTGTCTATTACCCCAAGAAATTGTTATTGCGCTTGCATAGGCACATGATGGTAAATGTGGGGGTCATTTCAGTGGCATGGCTATTGCTTGACGCATTCTTTGCATGGGTTATTATTGGCCCTCATTAGAACAAGAATCCTATGAATATGTTTGATGTTGTAAGAAATTCCAAAAATTTACAAATCTCTCTCATCTTCCCACACAAGAGCTACAACCTCTTCAATCCATTTGGCCTTTCTCCCAATGGGGACTCTACCTTATTTTCAAGTTTCCCTAATTATCTTTCGGTGTCCACACATTTATTAATTACTGCTATTAAATACTTCACAAAGTGGGTTGAGGTTGCACCACTTGCACGTACCGCATGACCTCAAATTGTCAAATTTATTGTGCAACATATCATTTGTCATTGCAACATTCCCACTAAGATCATTTCAAACAATGAATCTCGTTCAAGAATAAGGACTTAAAATACTTGTGTGATAAATAAAAAATTCAACACAATTTTTCCACACCATACTATCCACAAGCTAACGGCAAGAAGAAGATTCTAATAAAACCATCAAGAAGATCCTCCAAAAATTGTCAATGCTTCCCATTGAGATTGGCACACATAAATACCCTATGCACTTTAGTCAAATTGTACTAGTATCCACACACATATAGGGGCCATCACTTTTTCAATTATATATGGGGTTGAGGTTGTTATTCCCCTTAAGCCTAAAATCCCATCCTTGCATGTCACACTCTAATAATTCATTGGTGATGATGATTATCATCGTGAGTGTCTCACATAACTTGATCTATTTGATTAAAGGAGTGTTAATTCTCTTGATCATCTAGAAGTATATCGTGTTTGCATCACAAGATATTATCACAAGAAATTTCACATCCGAGAGTTTGAGTTAGGTGACCTTGTACTTAAATAAAAATAAACAAATCATCTTAAGCATTTGATCAACATGATAGGCTTTCCCCTAATTGGTTTGGGCCCTATGTGATCATTCAAAAATATGGGTTTGGTACTTACAAATTGGCCAAAATGGATGGAAAAGAAAAACTTGATTTATTAAATGCCAAGCATTTGTGGCGGTTTTATGCTTGAAAATCCAAAAACATAATATTTCTAAAAAAATTTATTAAATTTTCAAAATTTCAAAAAAAGGACTATATTGAAGAAAATCCAAAAATAGTATAAAATGTTCAAAACAAAAAAAGAGGCATGTGACTATTTATGTGCATCACTTGATTTCATTTACTTTTTGGTGTACATATTCTATCATCCATGATAAAATATCTCCACACTTTTCACTTGTATATAGGTGTCTAGATTCTTTTAGGCACATTGCACTTGCTTTGGACACATTCATGTCAGTTTTTACGCATGGTTAACTCCATAATTTTGAGATTAGTCTTCATTTTTTGGCGGATTTAAGAATAAATTCATCTTTTGAGAGATCCACACACTTTACACACATTAAAAACCTTGTTGCAAATACTAAAAGACCTTATTTGTTGCATGTTAGCCAATGGAATTCCCATGTTCCATTCCACCTCCGCCGTAAAGTCATAGTGGTTCTTAACCCCTAAGAGAGAGGTTGAATATCATGTCAAAAAGAAAGAAATGAAAGAAAAATAAATCTATAACATGACATAAAAAAGAAAAGCATCAGAAAAATCAAATAAATATCTTAAAGGATTATTTATAACATCTCTATCAGGGCTATGAACATTTGAATGCTAGTAGAGAAATGTTGCGACTAGAATCAAATATATCTCTATTAGGGCTATGGACACACGGGTGGTAGTAGAGAAATACATGAATCAAAATTACCTTTCACTATTCACAATACATACAAAATATTTTCCCCTACATACCTAAACATTGGCTAGCATGTCTTCATCTATGTCTTCTTGAAAATTTTCTTCAAGCGGTAATTTACTCACATATGCACACACTAGATCTTAACAAACTAAAGAGGTAGTATGTCAATTTGTATTTTCTATACTTTTCTTAAATCATTGGTTTTTTCTATGTTGTCCTCACACATTTTTAATCCATCTACGAGTCTTAATACCTTTAAGTATTGTGTCACCCTTAAACCATAATAAATCAAACATGCCCATTTATTGATTCCAAGTGTATATTCCATGGTATTACACATCTATAGTCACACGACTCTAGAAAAACACAAGAATATAAAAAAGTAGTAATTCACCATTGTACATATCCATTTCACCAAAACACCGTGCACACACATACTCATCAACTAATAAAAAGGTGATTCATTTTGTGCCATGATAAAAGGGTGATATCAATGTCTCTCTCTCTCACACACACATATCCATCATTATGTATTGAAAAAATCATGAGAACATGTCACTACAATCATGGGGTTGGCCCTACATTAGAACATGGCCTACTATCACCTATGTATGATCCATTTGGATACATTTATTTGCTCCTACGAGGACTCGTGTTGGTCCTATGAGTCTTGTTACTAGAGCTAGATCATCTCAAAAATTGTTACACCGCAACATGCGGGATATGCACTCATAGTCATTCCTCATAGTACATGGTATGTGTACCCTCTCTATAAATATCCTAACAAAAATGGGCTAATGTATCCTCTACAATATCTTAGAAACTTTACTCACACTCGTGTGCAACTACTACTACCTCTAAATTTGAGTGACTCGCTCTCAATAACGTTCTTGCTCGAATACTATGGTCTCTAACTCATGGGAGTGGGAGCATAGTTAGATGTTGTGGGATGTATCCATGCCTCATTTTTACACAATAGTCACAGTCGATTGAAACAACCTCAAAAATCAATAAAAATAATAAAGTTTCTCATAAAAATAAAAAGTGCACCAATACATAAAACTACCTCAAACTGGGTGGCCCTCTACCTCATTATCATTGTTTCACACATGCGTGTCATGTTTTCTCCATCTCTTGCTCCTCTGGTCCCCATGTGGGAAAATGTTCCCTCCTCTCCATCATGCCTATATATATATACCATTCCCATACTCGAGCCATACAATAGTCCCCACCCGGTCGTACTGCGTCTACTCCTACACTCTAACCATCACACTCATGACCCAACCCCTAATCTCTTCCTCTTCTACCATGAACCTAATATGGATTTTCTCCACACACCACCTAGCTCAGTGTTCCTCCACCCTTTGATCGCTGGTCGCACTTACAACCCACCCCAATTATATCCACCTACCTTCCACCATACCTCAGCTTCCTACCCATTTTATCACACCCCATCCTTCTCCCACTTCCCCAAACCACTTACCTCACACCCCATGACCACTTTCCCCATCTATGTGGGTCACATATGTAATGCACACCACCATCCCCCATCTATATGGGTCATACCAACAACCCACACTTCTCCCAAATCCTCACCTACCACTCCCCACCGCACCTTATCTACCCATCAATCGCCCTTTTCACTAGATGCCCAACCACCTCTCTTGCCTCTACTTAATCCCTCCCCTACTCACTACCCATGCTGCTCACACCCACCTACTACCAAAACCCCTCTACCTAACCTAGTTAACCCGCTCTTCAAGCCCCTCCCACTCCGTCCCCTTTTACCCCACGGAAAATCCCTTCCCCTTATCTCTCCTACTCCCTTTTCCTCGCTACTACTCTCGCTCATTTAATCCCTTCACCCTCGGTCTCACTACCCACACCCTTGTTTCACCTCACAACCCTAGATGCATCTTTACCTCCTTGGCCTACACGCCTACACTTTGAACCCTAAACTCCTTTAGATACTTTATTACACCTATCACCCAACTCTCGTTGGGCTGCAATAGTGACCACCCTCTTCCCACATTTCCCACCTTTGAATTCGTATGAGATATCAAGGTCTCTCATGCCTCCCCTCTTCTTCGCACCCTACCCACCTCTCTCCATATCCCAACGTAACCACCATGTAAGTAACCAAGCCCTTAACCCTCACCTACATAATCCCTCACCCTTGATGACCCTTCCCACCTCGGTGAGTCATGCATGCAACTCGGTGCTTCCTTCACCCCTTGGCATGTCTCACATTCCTTACTATTAATTCACCTATTTCAATTGCACTTTTGTTTTCCAATCCCGACCCTTTCTCACCCATTAGGCGACTCACCGGGTAACCTACCTGATTCCTTGAGTATCGCATTAGGCTCACCCACCCTAGTGAGTCACTATAATGACTTATCCCGACCATGTCACCCTCCACCTCAATCCTCTCTCCATGAGTTTCCAACCATGGCTAAGCCACTATAGAGACTATTCCCAACCATGTTGTTTTGTCTCGCTCACCTACACATACCCCAAAAACATTTTCCCAATTGCACTCTATTCACCTTCATCATTTGTACCTCAAGTCCCACACTCCACACGCTGCTCCCGTGGGTTCTCATTCCCTCTCCCACACATAATCTTCCCCACTCCCACATGTGCTCTACGTTGTTCTCTTGTGTGTGTGCTTTGATCTACCTTGTGTACTCCACCTCGCCTTCGCACATGCTTCACTCCTCCTTGAGCATGCTTCGTTCCACCTCCATGTGAACTACATTCTCTAATTATCTATTCAACAATCATTTCCCTCATTTTAATCCCACATTCACATGCCACTCTCTGAATTTCATCTAACTTTGTGCGCATTTATCATCAAATTTTCACCTCCAAGTGGCTATGGCAACATTGTCATCACCTCCACTCATAGTGCCTTGATAAAGGTTATTTTTAATCATCTTCAATCACCACTTTTCATCCCACATTATTTTGAGGAAACATACAGCTCCATAATTACCCACTCGAGGGGGATATCACATCAAACCCTTCTTGTCAATATTATGACACCCAATCATCAATCATCTTAGTTAATTGACTAAATAGACTTTTCCTTGCAAAATCAACTTATTGACCCCTTCACATAGTCCAGATAAAGTATCCCATCAATCACATTTCTAGGTTCCTATCTATCCAGTCAACCATTTAAACTCGTGATTGCAGAAACCATTGTCATAGGGTTAGATGACCCCATCTCATCTCCACTTTTTGTACCACATCTTGCTTGTTGCAATATGTAACCTAAAAAGGGGGAAATGTAAACACTAGAAAATGCATCTTGTGCATAAGGTATCCTATTCAAAAATACCAAAAAAACATAAAATATAATAATCCAAAAAAAATCAAATAATCCAACAAAATGTGAATTAAAGACACTTGACCACTCATTTACTAACCCTCGCCCAATTACATTTAATTATATCCATCCCACCTACCCATGTACATGCCTAATGCACTATGTACCCTATAATTACACCCATATGTGTCCCATTCCCCACGTACTCAAAAGCTATAAAACACCACTCATCCCCATGATTTCAATCCCCGACTCTTCGTGCTCTTAAGTCCACACTTGAATGTTTACTTCCTTACTAGCATATCTCGGTTTTGTAGGGCTAGAAGAAGTGAAACTAGAGAAAAAAGGATAGATACAACTTGTTGAAGCACTATTTTAGCAAAATTTCAATATAGGTGCATTGGCTTGTAATTACCTTCCGATTTTCAGCTAATCACAACTATGACTACCCCTGCGATATGAATAAGGTATGCTTATCATTTACATGCATTGTTTTTTCCTTTTACTTCAATATAATTTATTTATCTCCTTACATGGTTAGGGATATAACCAATTCATGTACCCTTACCACAAAAAAATACTAACATATCTCTAAGTGTGATTTTGTGCAAGTTTATATTCATATCTAGAAGAATTTTTACCCACTTTATTCAAAAAAGAACCCATAATTTTTCCTCCTCTTATCAATGGTAACATACACCCATTATTTTTAGTAGCATTGATTTGGTGATTTTTATATCAAATAATACATCTTACAGGTGATCCAAATCTTGGCATATAGATACTAATAACAAAGCTAAAGCTTCAACCTTATTGAAGGGAATACTAATCAAATGAAAATGTGGAATCAATAACTTGCTCATCGAAGGAGACTCCTAAATCATTTTTTAGGAAATGGAGAATGGTAACTCTAAAACATAGAAATCAAGAACATGTTATGCCTTGTTATACATTTACTATATCAATTTGATAGATGGGAGATTCAACATTACTATCGTGAGGAAAATAAAGTATTATAATACTTAGAAAATGTGGGGGATGACCAAGTAATGTATATTAAGGTGGAAAATGCAATTAATGTATGACCTAATATAGATTCATCAAATACTTGAATCTCCACATGCATAATCATTACACATATTCATTTTTGTATTATTATTAATGTTCGTGCCAAATCATGTCACACAAAACTCATCACTAACATGTATTCCTACATGGAAGTGGGATTTAAATTTGGCATGGTGTTGGGTGTTTTTCTTACACTGGATTTGATTCAAGAAATTTTAAAATTGAGATGGGGGTTTTCTATGTCAACAATTTTATCTTTGCACCCTACATCGAGAGATAGATTTTCATAAATTCATCATGTAGAATAGAGTGAGAAAATTTTTATAAGGCCAAATACCATTGGTTTGGGATGCCATTAAGGTTATTTTGGGTTTAAATTATCTATAGATTTGAATTTTTCCACAAGTGAATTCTAAAATATTTGTTTTATTTATTGACAACTTGTTGAAAGTCAATCTTGACAAGAGGGTCATATAATGTTGGGGTTATATTCATAATGTGTGAGAATAGGATAAATTTGGACATTGTTCTTGAAGATTTTGGTGGATAGGAATCTTCACTACTTTCCCCTTCCTAATCTCTCTCACATAGATTTACCACTTTCACTACCTTCAATACTTTGGAGGATCATTTACCAATCTTATAATTTTTTTAGTAAAGTGGCCAATTATTAGAGATCCTATGAGTACACCACTATAATGCCACTTCCGAACTCCGATGTATTAAAGGCTCAAATTTTATTGGATGGGAAGAAATATACAAAATAACACTAAAGCAAGATGGAACTAATGGATTTAATTGAGTAGATGTGGGAGAATTACTCCCCATGTTAATGATAAATATGTTGATATTACTTCTACCATATAGAAATTAACTTCTAGATATAATAGAATATTGTATACAAAGAAATACTACACAATGAAATAAACGATGCAAATAAAATGAAATATTAAATTCATGTCTTTTTTTTATTCACCCAAAAAGTGATGTGAGTTTTATCTTTGGGGAGATTTTCTTTAATTTTGGAATGCCATGCTTTATGGGATATGTTTAGTTAACTCAAATGCATGATTTGATTTAATCTAAACTTGTCCTCTTGCATATATTTAATGATTTAATATTTAATTGATTTTTTTTCTCTAGTTAACTTGAGATGTTAATTAGTGAAGTGAAAGTGAATAAGAGGTGAGGTGGAAATGGATATATGTAGGATTTATTTAATTATTTTAATATAAAATTAGCTAATGGGATAGGGATGAATAATAAGAGTGATAGGATTAATTAATTAATCCTAGGAATGGGATATGAGTGTAATAGGTCTATAGCATGAATATTTAATAATTTGAGACCATGTGTGAGTGATAGGAATGATTAGGGAAGTTGTGGGACAATGTTGTAAAATGTCATTAAAGGTCATAAAATAGTAGAATATATCAAAAGTGGTCAAAAATGTTTATAATGTAATGTGATGAGTAATTAAGGATGATTTCATAGGTTTAGAATATGTAATACGATATTTTAGGGTGTCTACATTTTCCCTCTTTAAAGTGTTATTATGAAGTAATAGTGCGTTTTAAAGATAATAAAACATGTAGATTGGTGAACAAATGATAAAGAAGTGTGGTGGACTACTTGATTTTCCCTAGTGAAGCATTTGGATGCCCCAACAAGTTTGGATTATGTTAAGGGATTTCCCCCTCAAGTGGATGGGTGACATGAACAAAATAATGTGGACAACCACTTGATAAGAAGAATAAGAGACTAGTGGAGGAGTGACAGAAAAAATGGGCTAAAAAAGGAGAGACGAAGGGTAAAAGGTCAAAATTAGGATTTCAGACTGAATAGAGGGTTGGGTGGGAGAAAAAATCATTGGTCATTTTTTCTACTATAGTTTTGATGATGGTAGATGATATATGATAGACATACGATGATGTTTGTGATTAATGAATTTTGTTGATATGATTTTTTTGAATGAGATGCATGAATGAATGTAATGATGATATGACTAACATTGCTCGTAGCTTGAGCTTCCATTCAGATTTTGTATTTGGAGAAACCTATTTTTCTATTGCACAATAGAGTTAGCACCATGATTATTGAAGAACCATGATGATCAACCCATTATGTGTGTAAACACACACACACACACACACACACACACACACACAAACAAACAATGAAGTAAAAAAAACACCACAATATACAAGTAAATGTATACACCAAGGCTATAAATGAGCCAAGATGAAAAAAATACTTGTACTTGATCTATAGTAACTATCAATGTAAAAAACAACTAGAAATAAAGACAATTAACTATGCCCCTAATGTGTTCCATAATGATGATTTATTGAATTAATTTTCCCCAAGAAAGGATACATGCAAGGGGTAAGATTAAATTGAAGAGTGGGGTCAAGTGACACTCTTGTTGGATCCAGATGGAAAATTGATTTGATTGAGTTTCCCCCAAGAAAGGATACATGCAAGGGGTAAGATTGGATTAGATTAAAGAGTGGGGTCAAGTGACACTCTTGTTGGATCCACGTTGAAGATTGATTTGATTGATGGGGTCATTTCCTCCAAGAAAGGATACATGCAAGGGAGAGAATGAGATCGAGATATTTCCCAAGTGAGGATGCATGCTAGGGTTTTGATTTTTCATAGGATAGTTGGAATGATCACTAGGATAGAGTTAAAAGTTTGATTTTGAGATGATTGTTGATTTGTTGTTTTTGGTATTGTTTGGAAGAGTACCTCTTAGTGTTTGATAGTTGTGTGAATGTTTTGAAGTTTGTGGACAATGTTTGTTTGATTTTTTTGATTTTTGACTAATTGTAGAGTTTTTTTGATTTTGGGACAAAATATTTTTATTTTTTGGATTTTTGATTATTTTGGATTTAAAGATTTTGAATATATGATTTTTTTGGATTTTTACTCAATAAAGGGTGCATTTTGAACCTATGTTCAAACAATTGTAAACATTTCATTCCATTAGAAGAATGTAGATGATATAGTGATAGGATGTTTGACTCCACCCTTGACTCCACATAACTAGTAAGATGTGAGGGCTCAACACCAAGAGCCAAGAAGGACGTAAGAAAATGAGATAGTGATGTGAAAATGAAGATGATGGATGCAAAGACATGAGGTTAACAATGGTCCATTTGGGAAAATGTGACTCATCTCCAATTAAGATTATCTAACCGATTCCAAGATGATTTCACTTTATAGGTCATGACTAGACTTAGACCCATAGGTGGCCTACTATTGAAAGATCTAGTGTAAGGAATGGTTTTCTCTCTTAACATGAGAAACTAAATTGATTCTTTGGATTTTTGTATGATTAAGCACTTTTGATTCAATTTTTAAGGATTTTTGTTGCTTGATTTTTTTTTTGAAATGACCCCTACATTTTCCCCATACCACTAGTAAGAGGTAAGGGTTCAACACAAAGACAAGACGTAGGTGAGTAAGGGTACCTTTCTCTTTTCCTAGTCTCACACTACCAATAAGAAGTATGGGCTCAACACCAAAGACTGTGAAGGATGAAAGGTGTAACGATTTTTTTTTTTTTTATTTTTGATTGATTTTCCTTGTTTGTGTATTGTTAATTGTTTTGGAAAGATATTTTTCCCCAAATCTCAGCCCCACGTGACTAGTAGGATGCAAGGGCTCATCACCTTAGATTGAGATGGTGGAAAAAGATTTGGGTAAAGAATTTTAGTGCTTTTTTTTAAGGAGAGAGCTTCTTCGAAAGGAGGATTTTCCATCAAGTAAGATTCTAGACAAGACTGTATGTAAAAACATCTGGAATGGAAGAATCTAAAATAGGGATGAGATACACAATACCCCACATGAACAAGATTAACTTACATCTTATAGGTGAAGAGTGTGAAGATATGATAATGAAATGATAGAGATATTTCTAATAATGGATGAAACAATTAAAATTGTTTTGTACAAGTGGCCTCCCCTAGTGTGGAGAGTACCCATGAATAAGAAGTTTTTACTTCTTCTTTACTTTTGATTTTCAAATAGCACTATGATGAGGGGTTTGATGATATATAGATTTTTTTTTTTTTGATTTTTGGATTTTTTTGATTTTTTGCAATGGACTCATCATTTGGAAGAGGTTTGTTTTTGAATGGACTCATTATTGGGTGGAAGAGGTCCATGTTATTTGATTTGATTGGTCTTGATTGGTCAAATGTATTGAGATTTGGGTGGATGAGGTCAATGATTATGTGATTTGATTGGTCTTGACTTATGAGACTTGGGTGGATGAGGTCCAAGTCAATGGTTATGTGGATGAGAAAGTTTGAGGTTTCATGACATTGTGGATGGAAAGGTTTTATGGGGTAGAAATATTTTTGATGTATTGGATAGACTCATCATCAAGAGGCCATGTGTGGATAAAGGTAATGTGTAATTTACATTTTGGAGTTCATACTCTCCAATACCTTTTTCAATGATATCCAACGTAGGTGGAGTAGAAGATGTTGATGGAGTAGAAGATATAGATGGTTGGGGTTTGAAAAGAATATCAATGTCAATGTTTTCCTCAACCATGAATGAATGACATGAGGAGTGAAGGATTGATATATAGATGGGCCTTCAAGGCATCTTAATGATTTTGTAGAACAAATATCCAATGTTTCTTTATTTTTATAAAACACTTTTTTGATTTTATGATTAGTGATGAATGCTTCAATGCATAAGGAATTGTTGTTTATGATGTTAGATTTCAAAAGGTCATGAGGACCAAATGATAGGATTGAATTATTTGATGAAATATTCATGATTAAATCTTGAAATGGTTGTGTATTGATACCCTTAGGAACACACATCATGGAGTGCACGTGTAAGGATGTCTTGAAATGTAGGTGTTGTTTTGGTCATATCCATGAGAGGATTTTGTAGATGCCTTCTTTGACTATTTGATAATGTCATGAGAAATAAATGAAGACTTTGCATTGGATGGTTATTGTGAAATAGCCGTAGACTTAGGATTGGATGTTTGAGGTGTCATGGATGGTGTCCAAACTTGTTTTTGTAGTGTTTCTACAACAAGGCTAGGGTGTTGGTTTTGATAGTCATGGTGTTAAGCGTAGGATCTAGAAATGAAAGGATAGAATCAAGCTCAACATTGTTTGATGATTGACCCTTATCTTTATATTTTTCATTGGTATCATGAGTTGGAAAAGGGTCTTGGAACCTCTAATTTTCATTTGACATTTGTTTTTGAATTTAATGTCTCTTTTCAAGTAAATCTTGGATGTAATGGTAATATTTAAAAAATCTTGATGTAATGACAACCATGATGTGGATATTCACAATATTTGATTCTTTATACCACATGGGTTTTGGTTTCCCTTCTTGAAAAGGGTCTTGTGATTGGATAGGTGACCATTTTAGCACTTTTTAATTGATGGAATACACTAGAAATACTTTCTTTGAGAGGTGTGAATTGTCTTCATTTGACTTCATGGAGTAGTTTTTTTTAGAGATTATGATGATTGGTTGATTTCAATTTTTTATTGAATTGAAGCCTTATAAGAGATTTTTTGATCTCATGAATTTTTCTAATAAATATTCTCTTGATTTTAGTTTTTTTTTTTATTTTTGATTCAAATTTTTAATAAATGAATTTACATTTGGAATGATAGTAAATAAATTTTAAGATTAATGATTTTTATGAAAATACATATCAATTTATTTTTTTATTTATTAAACAATTTAGTGAAACTGATTTTGATTGATTCCTTGGGATTCCATCATAGAGTTAATTGGATTCTAATTTGAATTCAGATTTAGATTTTCCTTTTAGGATTGAAAAAGATTCATCATGTGAGTTTTAAACTTGGATTTAGTGAATGAAAGGATAAGGGCTTAGATGGTTTGATTTTTCCTTGGATATTGGTATAAGGGTAAAACTAGATTTAAAGTAGTTTTGATTTAAAAATCAAATGATGTAGTTTGATTATATTTGACTTTGAAATTGTTTGATGGAATTCAAATGGATTTGATTCGATAAAGGTTATATAGATTTGAATTTTCAAATAATGAATTTAGATTGATATCAAGTTTAAATGATTGATTGGATATTTGATTGGATTTTAGGTGTGAGTTAGGAAATTTTCTTAAACTTTGGATAAAATGAATATTCAAAATATAAATTTTCTTTATTATTTGATTTTATATTTTGTTAGGACTAATGGATTTTTTTATTTTGAAGATTTGAATTCTAAATATAAAACTTTGGATTATTATGGATTGGGATAATTTTTTTCAATGTATAAGAGGGTGATTAGATTTGATTTTGATATAAAATTTTGATGATGCTTGGATTTTGATAAGTTGAATATGATAAATGATTAAATTTCAATTTGAATTTAAATTGATTTGCTTAAATTGGATCCATGAAAATCTAATGTATAAGACTTTGGATTTAGTTTTAGATTTAATGTGTTTTTAAAGATTTGTGATTTTATTTAATTTACTTTGAAATGAAAGGATATTGATTTTTTAATTTTTTTTTGGATTTTTAATTTTTGATGATATAAGATGTGGAACAAAATTTTTTTAATCTAACAATTGAATAATATATGATATGGATTTGACCCCATTTATTAGGCTTCCTACATATTTGAGATATTTTTCTTCTCACCAATTTTTTACATACAAAAAATATACACACCATAAAATTTGTTATTACATAATTTACCCCTCAATCAATTAGAATGGGACCGTTACACAAAAATAATTTTGGTTTTGTTCATGAGTAAAACTATCAATCAAGATGGGCACTACCCATTTTCAAGATCATCTCTCAATGAATGTGAGACTACTTTGGGGTTAAAATGGTACTCCTCATAATGATTTTTAGGCTTATTTAAACCAAATACTTCCCAGTTTATTAATAAACGTAAATGGGTATTTACCCTTATCCAAAAATCTTTAGAATGAAAATTTTTTTAGAATTTTTAGAAATTTTAATCAAGAATTGCAAACATATAAGGAAAAACCATGACAAATGTAACACGTTTTGTTGCTTGATTTTAAGACAAGACAAATGTAAGGTCCTAACAAAAAGTAATAGTATTATTTTCCTACAACACATAATGTTAGAAGAAAATAACATCAAAATATAAATGGTAATTTTTATTCTCAAAAATCTCAAGAGAACAAGAGAAGATCATATGAAAGCAAAATAGAAAATGAAATTAAAAAATGGACTTAGAATATTTTGATTCTAGAAAAAGCTCATTAGGAAACCTAAAACTTGATGAGAAAGCATATTTTAAATTTTGATCATGAAGGAAGATAATGGAAGATAACGTAAAATATAAATATAAAGTTATTAAAATTTTACATACTAATGTATAGAAAACACCTTGAAAAACACAAGTTTAAAACTATAGAAATAAATTTGACATTCTAAAAACAAAAGTTAAAAAATTTGATAGAGAAAAAATGTAATAATGTTTTTAAAAAATAAATATACAATAAAGTGCACTTTAGAATCGCAATGGAATATTTTTTATAATCACAAGATCAGAAAATGCAACAAACTTTAAATCATGAAAAAATGCTAAAAAATTAGAAATTAAAGAAAATAAAATGCTCATAACTTTGAACACTAACAAACTTTAAATCATGATAGCACACTTTAGATCATGCTAACACACATAGTGATACATGTGAGAAAACCACCTAAATTTAAATTTTAGTTTTAATAAATAGGTACCTAATACATGAATATAATAGGAAATAAGATCATGCTAGTTACTTTATTATGCTAATGGAAATTATCATCTTTCATATTTGTAAAGAAAATAATAGAAATGATATATAAGAATGAAGAAAAATTAATGGAAAAATACACTTAATTTTACATAATCACAGAAAAATAGGAAAGAATAGTAACACTAATGTAGGTCATACGGTGATGTAAATATGCACAAGAATAGGTTGTGTGCTACTACACTAATGTAAATTATGTCATGATAGTCATAAATCACTTATAACTACAAAAAAATGTTAAAATGACCAATTTGACTAGTTTTTTTGAAACTACTCACAATTTACTCCATGAAAAGCCCTGAAAATTGGTAGTGATTCCTAAACAACAAGAATAACAAAAATAAGGTTAATTTCACAAAAATGATGAAGAAACAAAAATATGTGGGTTTGTCCCACCAGGCATGCTAGAATGTATACAGAGAAATACTACAAAAATGAAATAAAAAATGAATAAAAGTAAACTGAAATCTTCTTTTCGTATCTCCTTGCAACCTCGGATGAGACTATTGAAGCTTGGAATGAAGCATCGAGATTGTTGAATCTCTTGATCAAATTTTTTGTAGATGCTCCAAATATGTTTTGAATGGAAGTAGATTTTAGCTATGAGAAAAAGATTAAATGACTGATTGAATTGATTAATTGATTCATGATCAATTGGAAATGTAATAGTATGTGAGATTGAATGATAATTCAACACAATAACAATGCAAATTTCAAAGCTTCCAAAGATGAAAAATGGAGAGGAATGAGTGCTTATTTATAGATGAGGGAAGAGAATCCCAAATCCTTGATTTGTGTGATTTTCTGATTTGAAGCTAACTAAAGCATGATTGGATTGTTTAGTTGAGTTTCCAACTTGATTGAGGATGAATTTTTTTTTGAGCTTGATTGATGAGTTATCATTGAGTTGGAAAAGGTGGCATGTATTTTGAATATTTTTAGCTTTTGCATTGAAATATTAAATTCCATCTTTTGTTTTATTCACCCAAAAAAGTGATGTGATTTTAGCTTTGGGGAGTGATTTGCTTTAATTTTGGAATGTCATGCTTTATGGGATATGTTTAGTTAATTCAAATGCATGATTTGATTTAATCTAAACTTGTCCTCTTGCATATATTTAATGATTTAATCTTTAATTGATTTGTTTTGCTCTAGTTAACTTGATATTTGACTAGTGAAGTGAAAGTGGATAAGAGGTGAGGTGAAATGGATAATGTAGGATTTATTTAATTAATTTGATATGAAATTAACTAATTAAATTAGCTAATGGAAGAAGATGAACAATAAGAGTGATATGATTAATTAATGAAAAGTGGTCGAAAAGGTCATAATGTACCATGAAGTAATTACATGATGATTTTAGAGGTTTATAGTGCATAGTGCAATATTTTAGGGTGTCTACAAATATTATATGTTATAGAAATATTATAATGGATTTTTGCATTTTTTTACTCTTAGAAGTTGAAAATATGTGAATAGTAGTAGTGTCTAGTCTACTTCAAGCAACTTGAAGGTCCTGCTAAAATCATATACCATAATGTTTATACTCTTTTCGAATTATTAATCAAGAGAAAGGGACCCTTAAACCCTTATTTACCTATAAAAATTATTGAAGTATAAATAATAGCAAAGTGGAGGTTTTAGATGAATATATGGTTTATCATAATTCTAGAGACAATTGTTAACAATAGATAATGTAATTTATCTCTACATCAAAAGGAAAAGTAGACCCAAAAATTAATGTGAACAAGGAACCTTCACAAGAACCATTTATTCCTTAGCCAATATCATAACACTATGGTGTTAACAACTAGCAAGAAGGGTGAATTAGATTATATGGTATTACATTTCTTTGGTTTCAAACTCTAGAAATAGTACTCACTTTTTCTTGATTTCTACATGTAGATATCTTGAAAAATTCTCTTCTTTTCAAGAACCCTAATATTTTAGCAACACCTTTTCAATCCACAATAAAAATAGAGGGTGTGTATGAGGGAAATGTGTTATAACTCCATTATTATTAGGCCCTCTAATGGAAATTCCTTGTCATATCTATGTATATGGGGGATTCACTTGTTTGTGCCTATTGGTGTGTTGTTCATAGTAAGTTGTGGTGTTTTTGCACATCAATTTCTAGGTTGACAACTCTAAATAAGGTAACGTGAGCCAATCAGACGCTCAAGTTATTTTTCTCTTTATCAAAGGGTCACTTTATCTACTTTATTTATAGGAAGTTGATCAAGATTATGGTTATCCTATCCTTCTTCCTTCCCTTATCTTCCTATAATTATTTGAATCCATCATGCCTAGTGTGTAATGCAAGTCAACGAGAAATCCAATCTAATACAAATACCTAACTCTTATCACTTTTTTGACCTAATCAATACAATGTAATAAATGTTAGGAACATATGTTATACTTCCATTATTATTAGGCCCCTTGATGAAGTTTCGTATCTTATCTATATATATGGGGTATTAACTTATTTGTGCACTTTAGTGTGTTGTTTGTAGTTAGTTATGGTTTTTGTTGACCTCACTTCATGGGTTTTCATTCTTGAATAAGGTAATTTTGAACCGATCATATGTTTGAGTTCCATTACTGTGTTGGCAAAGAGTTGTTATCTATTATGTTATGGGGGCATTGATCGGGATTATGGCCATCCCATCCTTCTTCTTCCCTTTCTCTTATTATAGTTATTTGAAACTAGCATGTTAGTGAGTGAGTAGTCCAATCTAATACAAATACCAAAACTCTTATCACTTTCATTGACCTAGTCAATTATACAATGTAATAAATGCTTAGACACTTTTCAAATTTCTTTAAATGTTTAAATGTTAATTTTTATAAAGGACGTCTCTCTAATTACTCAAGTAATCTCTATTCATTTAATTGTCTTAAATGCATTAATATACCTATATATTTATAGATTTTTAAATTCAAAACAAAAATTTATTAGTACCCAAAAATTCTCACAAATCCAAAAATAAGTTCACATAAAAAGAAAGAGAAAGAGAAAAAGTCTTTTTAAAAATGATTTTTGGGTACAAATGCAATATAACAATATAAATTTATAACAAATTATACTATAAACAATATAACTTTATAATAAATAACTATAACTTTACACATTACAAAATTAAAGGCTTGTCAACTCACTCTAAATCAAATGCCTAATCAATGATTGAACAACAATTCTAACATATTTCGTTTTCCTTTCCTTGTTTTTTATTTTCCCCCTTAATTTAATTTTTCAACTCGAATAATTCATTTCTCAGTCACTATTGGAATTTTTACATCAACCATGTCTCAAAAGGGTTGCACATATATTTAATGTGGAATATGTGCATTTTGACAGCTAGAAAGTTTAGGGAAGTATCCAAAGCCTTATTAAAAAGAAATATTAGTGGGTAGTGGTTTGAGTGCACACAAATTTAAAGCCCTTTTTGGCCCCACACGGAACTAATGTTCCTAAAAACAAAGGGACCTTGTATATAAATGTTACAATGGAAAAGAAAAAGTAACTTTTGGGGCTCAAGTGTTTGGAACTAAGAAAAAAGTACAAACCCATAATACAACTATACAACTATTCTTACCTTTAAATATAATGCGTGCATAATTTTGACATGTTTGTCTCTATTTATTTATGTGGAAAATAGTTTTGGCCCAAAAAATATTAAAATAACTTCAATTAATTGTAATCAGGGATTAAATTTGAAGTGATCATTGCTTTTTCAAAATGCCTCCCATTATAGCTGACTTAAAATTTTGTTAAAATTGAAAATTGAATATCAATTTTGAAACACATTTAAATAAGTTTTATTTTTAAAATTTAAAATTAAAAATTGAATATCAATATTAAGAAGCAATCAAATAAGTTTAATTTTTAATATAAAGATCAAGTATTAAAGTTTCGATATACAAATATTTTATTTTAATAAAATAATTAAATAAATATTATGTGATGTAACATTATTCTATATTTAATAATTTTTTAATTTAATTTTAAGGTTTATATTTACTTTACAAATTTCTTTATTATAATTTGATAAAATAAAATAATAATAAAATTTAATCCAGTGGACAACGTCATGTATATATGTAATACCCAAATAAGACTTGTCTACATTTTATTAGTTAATTTATTCATCTATGTTGTAAGAAGCCGTGAAAACCACATCTTACATTAAAGTTAAATCAAGACATGTTAATTTACAATTTATCTTGAAATAAAATAAATGAATTATTAATTAAGTTATTTGACATGATATCAATTATTTTGTTGGATTCTTTATTCCTCACTTTACAAATTAATGTAAATAACTATTACATCATATAGAAAAATAAGAGTGTCATTCTAATTTTATTTCTCTTTTAGTATTATATATTCATATTTTACGAAATTATGAAAAGAGATTTTAAATTGTATATTTAAATAACAAGCAATTATTAATGAGAGTATGCTTTTCCATATTAGTTATCTATTTCAGAAAATGTTTAATATCTCAATAGTTTAGAATTTACTTAAATATTTGACATTATTCAAAGATAAACTATGGACATCTCATATTTTTAATGTTTGAATACAAAATTAATTACAAATTTAAAATGTTTATATTAAAATCTAATTTTTTTATTTCATTTGAAAAGAAATATACTGTAATTTATTACTTATGACTTTTTTAATGTTTGAATACAAAATTAATTTTATAAAATTAATTACAAATTTAAAAAGTTTATATTAAAATCTATTTTTTTGTTTCATTTGAAAAGAAATATACTTAATTTATTACTTATGACTTATGAAGGGTCAAAGTTAAGTTAACCTTTCAAATTTGATCACCAATGTAACCACTTGACTTTCAATAAACGGGTGCCATATAACAATGAAAATGTTGTAGTTGAAATCAAATATGTTCAATTGTGATAAAAAATGTTACACTAACAATTTTCATAAAAATATATACCTTATAAAAATGTGATTTTTTTGAAATATGAATAATTTTTAAAATAAAGAAATTCAAATATAAAATATTATTATATATAAATAAGAATATTGTTTTTTTATTATTGGCAAATAGTTTTTGAAAGGACTATACCCTTGAGTACAAAAGATGGCCTACGAGCGAGAATATGAATGAAACCCAGAGAGAAAAGGATCAGAATCCAAATGTGATAATGAAGCCCAAAGTAACCAAAAAACAGCTACCCAAACAAGACAAAACAACAAAACAATGCAAAAAAAGCAAAGACAGAGACCATGAAAAACAACATAAAAGCAGATAAGAACATTTAAAGCATCTACAACTACTTTTTGGTAGCTTTGTCTATGCTGGTCTTGATATTCTTCCAGGAATGGAACATACCCAAAGTTGTCATGTGGGCAGCGTCAGTCTTATCCAGCTGCTCAATGGTCCTTTTGCTTTCCTTATCATTACCCCAAAGTGTTGCCGAAACTCCGCTGAGGTTGGAGACACTTTTGACATGTTGCTTAATGAACTCCTCAATTGCCCTAAAGATGGCCATGTTGTAATCATGACGAGTTTTGGCCTTCCCTAAACGGGAGTCTAAGGAGTTCAGCTTCTTGTAGATATCATCAATCTGGCTGTTATCAATATCCACCTCCTCCTCCTTCTTCCTCTTACCTTTCTGTTTTGCCAAGTTCTTAACCTCATCCTTCAATAGTTTCATATCAGCCTCTAAGGCTTCCAACCTTTTTGAAGAGCTTTCCATATGCACATCCCGGGGACTGGCACTGCTAATATTCAGGAGGTCATGTGCAATTTCAATTTCATGAGGACCCTTCCCCAGCAAGAGTCTCAAGGTTAAGCTTTCTAGAAGCCCTGGTAACCGGTCTGTTCGAGGTGGAGGCGAAGTGGGGCGGAGGCAGCAGTGAGGGGGAATGGAAGAAGAAACTGGATGGCCTAAGGTGGGGTGACCTAGTATAAAATATAATAATATTGTTAAATATAAAATATTATTATATTTAATTACATTCAACAAACGTTATATTAATTATACTAGTAATTTTAATAAAGATACAAAATATACAATAACTCTCCATGACCGAAGAATACTACCTATATTATTTACCTTTTTTTTTTTTCTTCTCAATAGATGTGATTCCATACCATTCACAATTTTATCTTTACTACCATGTTTGTTACCGAGTGTGGATGAATTGCTTGTGTTTGAAAGATTAGACTATCTCATGTTAATGAAAGATTTCAATGAGGCTCCTCTGCTCCTATAAACTTTGTAAATCTTAATAGTCTATTTTTTATTCCAAAATGAATGTCGTTTAATGTGGTATAAATTAAAACAAACTTACTGAAACTAGTCCTGTTTAGAATTATTATATAAGGTTGAGAGTAAATAAATAATGAAACATGATCTTTCTTAATATAACAAACTTTCTTATTGTTTTCATTTATGAGTAAATAAATAATGAAACATGTCCATTTTCTTTTATTAAAAATCAGATTTCGGAATGGACTTCCAAGAAACAATTAATGATAATATCCAAGGATTCTAAGAAATTCTCACAAAAATAAACTAATTTCTCATAAAAATAGCATAGTCTCGGATCCACATAAAATTGTGCAACTTTATCCTTACGATTTTAGCCAATCAAACAACATTCACTTATATTTATAACTCACAATGCAATTTTGAAACACGTGAGCTCCAATAAGGCATATTACATACTATATTGGTAGAGAATCATTTAAAAACAAAATACCATTTTGAAGATTTCAAGTTCTCTTTATCAACTTCATTTAAGGTATAGACAAGTGCATAAAATTAAAACGAAAATCTCATATAATTTTTTTGAAAGCATTTGCAAATAATAAAAGAAGTGGAGATACCTTGTCAACAACAACCTTAATATATAGAATATTTCATAGAAAACATTAAATTAACAATTAATAAGTAATAAAATTTTACATCAATACCGTCTTTGAAAATTGAAACAACTTTTTTATATAGTAGCAATTTTTTGGATCCTTCGTGACACTATTTTCCCTACTTGTAAGGCCTTCAATTCTTATAACAGATCTTCGCATATAAAACACTTTGATTAAAAATATCCTACTTAATCTTTGTTCCCAAATTAACAAGTCTCCTTTCATCTCCAGAATAACACATTCCTCTTCTTCTATGAGAATTTGAAAAGATTCATTTTCAGCATAGAGTAGATGATATACTCCTTTTAAAATATCACTTGAAGCTTCAAAAGAGTGGTAAATTCTTATTCAAATGTCTAGATGATTACTTCAAATGTGTTTTTAAAGAAATCCGGTGATAACCAACTTCCACCTTACAAGTTGTATACACCTAAATTTGGTCTATGAGACTATCATAACATCAACTTTAACATATTTTCGCATACTTTAAAACAATTAGATGATTCCCATATATTTTATTTTTGAGCACAATCCCCCTATACATCTTCTCATCCACTAACTTGGCCATCTCTATACTAATCATATTTATTTAAGATCAACTTAATTTATAATTGAACACATCATAATACTAGATAGACATTATTTGTGCCCTAAATCCACATTCTTTATTCTTGAGACACTAGTAATAAACTTGGATGGTTTTAGTTTACCATTGTAGTCAAATTATGTGCGATCTATCTAGGAGTCTTTAATTACTAGTTTTCAAATTAGACAATCTTCATTAGATCATCCTAAATAATTCCCATCGGTTTACTTACGGTGGGAAATTAATGAAGAACCGCCTATATATGCAAATCATTTATGAGGCCATTAATCTCTTTCTTTGTCGTTTAAACACCTCAAACTCTCATCACGCAACACTCTTACTTTGCATTGAGGAACACCATTAAAGTTATAGCATACTTTAAATCTTCAAGGACCGGCCTTAGAGTAATCCATAGAGCCAAATATAAAAGCAAAGAGATCACAATTGCACGATGCCAAATTTCAAATTCTTAAAATGAACATAGATTATTTGAGCACACAATTTTACACACAAACACATAGGAGGCGGAACTATATGTGGTTTAATCCATTTTTAGATTATTTTTATGTAATAAATGTTCATCATATAATTGAGGATTTGGTGAGGGTATGGATCCCAAAATGATAACCCGCTTTTAAGGGTTCATTGTTCAAAAAATGGTTTGGATGAAGAATAGTAGAAGCGAGTATCATCACAGAGGATTGAATACCTCCTTGATATTTAGAAGCATGTTATAGTGAGAGGAAAATATCTCCCATTAGTTGCACACCCCAAACATATTTCATACATAGTGAGTAAAGTTTGAAAATGTTGGTATACCAAAAGGGTTTGAGTGTATTGGTAGTGTCTATGCAACTTGTTAGTCCTTATTCTTAGTTTAAGAATATGCTGAATCATTTTCAGATCATTCTTACAACCTTGACACTTTCTATGAATGATAGATATATGAGACTAGAAAAGTGACTAATATTTATATTTTTTTGTTATTTATAGATGGAGTAATCATAACATCTAATTGGTTTAAAAATTTAGAGTATTGTACCTAAATGACCTAATCTTATAGTCTAGATTTATTCCATTCATAATTACAATATATGTCATTATATTGATGATCCAAAGGACATTATGGGTATTCACAAGCTCCATATTTCTCCATAAACCATTAGTGTACAAAAGAAACACGTTAATCGACACTCGTATGCTCCGCATTATCATTGGTCAAACCAAGTCAACAAGGAAAACGTAAGTCTCGCAATACCATAGTTTGTGCATAAATTCTATTTGCGTAATTCAGAGTTGATCGAGGAAAAAATGTAATCATGGACATTATTGGTGTAAACCTCCCAGTATTTGACAAGCATGTAAAAATTGGTTTTCATAGTGAGGTCCACTCTTGTTTAGGAGCGGACCTAGTTGCCATGGTAGATTACTATAATTTTAATTTCGTAATTACACTATAGTTTTTATGCCATATTATGTCGTGTAGTCCGGTACTAACAAGTGACAGGATGCGAGCCTAAGTAATTTGAGAGATTTGGAGTATTGCCACATCATTCTCCAAGATGGGCACTTATATTTCCACTTTACCATGTGTTCCCCATATGCCAACATATATTGCCTACATGACATCCACATTAAAAGTCAAGCACTCACATGGCACCTCAATATAGCCTTAGTACATATTACCTTACCCCATGCACATTTCATTGGCAATAAAAGTGGCTCTACAACCATTTAACTATTTCCACACTCCCACCAACCCGCACACAACATGTAGGATAAAACAGTTTAAATAAAGCAATTCAAAGTGCTTACCATGGAGACCAATGTGCCTAAGGGATTCAAACCCCGACTTGGTGGTAAAAGATAAAGGTCTTAATCACCATGCCACTACCTTCCAAACACTATAAAAGGAATTTAGTGGTATATGTAGATAAGTTGGTCCATGAATGTGTAAAGTCCTATACGGGAAATTTTTGCATTTTGTCATTTTTGGCCCACTTAGAGGCATTTTTAGAAGTTTTACATAACTAGAGAAATGTGTAGAATTCCCAGATGATCATCTCAAGCCTTGAATTTTCTCAATGTTCGTTTGACATCACTTTGAAGCATTTTTCCACCGCTTTTGACATAGAACATGGGGAAATGGATTTTGTAAATGCTACATGAAGGTGGAGAACATTGTTGATCGAGTTCAGAGTTCTTTGAAGGTTTGATAAGCATATTTTTACAGATTTTAATCCATTATTCTTTGTAAGTTTTAATCATTGTACTTGTAAATTGATTTTTAATGGATTGATGGTGTTATAAGCTATCCTGGAGACATAGCCCGATCAGGGAGTGAACTCCATTATCAATTTTGTGTTTTGTGTTTAGTATGCATCTATTTATTTTGATATTTACATATTTAAATCATATTTTAATTAATTGGATGCAATTATAACACTTTGAAAACATTTTCAAAATCATATTTTGATCCTTTTGATCATGTAAACTAGAATAAAACAATAATTTCAAATCATATTTTGATTCAGTTTTGAGCACATTTAAATCAGATTTTGGATAAGTTTTTAATCAATTCCTATTTGATAAATTTGGGAAAATGATTAATTTTTTAAGTATCCATTTCAATAAACTATTTAAACATGAGTGCAGTGTTAGTTTATAGATCATGTTTTGGTATCAAAGCTGGTTAGAATGTTGGATTAGCTTATGATTACATTTATTGATATCAATTTTTAGTTGGTTTTATTTAGTTTGTGCAGACATTTGGGCTTGTTGATATTCTATTTGTAGTGTGTAGTTGTTGGGAGTACATGTTATTTGCAGGAAACATGAAACCATGTGATGAGAGGGACAAATGGATCTCTCTTGATCTCACGTGCAGGGTGATTAAGATATGGGAATTGAATCCAA
Organism: Taxus wallichiana var. yunnanensis; assembly: GCA_018340775.1. Taxonomy (NCBI): domain Eukaryota; kingdom Viridiplantae; phylum Streptophyta; class Pinopsida; order Cupressales; family Taxaceae; genus Taxus; species Taxus wallichiana. Next base: position 797,195,259 of record CM031240.1, on the reverse strand, counting down.
TAAGAGTTATAATTGATCACAATGTTTTGGTGAGTGAAAACCATATTGTGAAGCTTTGTTTTATGGTATAATCTATATCTATTTTTATGCCTATGTCCTTTGATTAGGAGCAAGTGAAAATACCATTCCATTTTAAGATATGGAGATGGCATTTGGACATTGTTTAGGGAATTGGAAATTATTTTTGCACTCATTTGATTTGAGTACTAACTAGTTATCAGTTGATTGTAGATTCACAACTTTTTGTAAGCATTGTAAGATGTAATCTTTCAGTTGTTTAAAATTCAACGATTTGTTAACCTTTTCTCAATAGGGTGTACAGTTCTTAGTTTTATAAGGTAAAATTATTCCAACATTTTCTTGTCTATAAGAAATGGCTATTTTTACGTTTTGGGTTTTGATATCAATGTTTTGGATAACCTTTGTGTGGCTATTGAAAGAAATATGCCTTGTTTTTTAAACTATTTGATATTTGCCAACATGGGGTTTCATCACTACCTTGTTACACATGGGATTTTTCATGGTGTAGCCTTTTATTCAAGTTGTTAAACCGGAAAAACTAATTTCTTGGATAGTTTTTATTTACATAGCTGATATTGTTGATTAACATGCACATTTTAAGAGAATAATTATGTGAATTTCTGTTGTATGTAGAAAGGATATTTTCCCATATGATTTTGGCTTTGAATATGGATAATGGTGTCACATGTAGGGAAGAGGTGAGTGATAGGTTTAACAAGATTTATCTTCTCACATTTATGGTTAACATACTCCATTGTTATTTAGACAAAATTTATACATATTTGGTGGGCATGTTTAGTATGTCTAATTTTGTATTTGTATTTTGTTGTCGTTAGTGTGAAAATGTTTGGATGCTTATAAGACCCGTTTGGGTACCATTAGTATTGTAATTAATTTACAAATTTTTGTGTCCACACATGATAATTGCACATATTTCTAAGACTCTCATATTCGGGTATTTATTTGTAACTATCGTATGTGGTTACAAATAGGGTGTATTTTATTATACTAAAAACTATTTCGGTGTTGCGGTTGGTGATATTTTGCGGTGAATGAAAATTTCACCAATTTGGAATTGACATTTGCAAGCAATTTGGATCTATTCCCAATTTCACATTAGATAGATATTTTTATCTTCACCATCAGTGAAGTTGATTTATCTTATGCAGTTTTAGGGATTGAGTTAACTCTTGCCTCTTTATAGGAATTGTGTAGTTTAATTTCTGAATCATTTCCATGATATTTTACAGTGATTTTTTAGTATCATAGGTCATTTGGACACTTTTGAGAAAGCATTTTGTTGTCTATTTCATATTGATCTATTTTGGGTGATATTTTATCAAGATTGATATTTTCGAGATTGATAGTTTCAAATGGTCATTGGACACGCCTATTATTTGCATTTGGTGGTTCTGTTTCATACTTGATCATTTACATTACTTTGTAGTTTCATAGGTAATGGAAACTCACCTATGTTTGACATTTAGTCGTATATTTCATATTGATCAATTTCAGTGATATTTTGCAGAGTTGACATTTTTGCAGGGTTAGTGGACACCCGCCTATTATCGACATTTGGTCGTCATTTCATATTGATCTAATTTTTCATTTTGTATTGGCACATCAAAGGGATCCAGTTGGACACTTGCTAATAAAAATATTGTTGTCATTTCATACTAATCCATTTCTGTGATAAGAATTTCAATATTTGTAATCTTAACCACTATGTTATATTATGGTTTTTGTATATTGCTCGATGTAGAGAGTTGTTTAGCAGATTCGGTGGTGACTAGACTTTTGGGGACCAAAAGGTTTTTATTGGGAGGTGTGATCAGAAGGGCACTTATGGGTAGTCATAAGTTCCCTATTTATCCCTAAGTCATTACAGTATAAAATATAACTACAATATATTTCCAACATCTATTAGAACATGTTAATTGTATAGTATGCTCCCGGTATCACTGGAAAATGTTCATGGTCAAAATTGGTCAATATGGAAAACACAAGTATGCAATACCATGATTCGTGCATAGAGAGTGTATTTGCATTATTTGGAGGTGATGAGGAGAAAAAATTTGATCATGGACATTTTTGTGTGAACCTCGGTCTTTTGACAGTGTGAATTTTTTTTTGTTTTCAATAGTGAGGTCAGTCTTTTTTGGAAGGGCACTTAGCCCCCGTAGTAGTATATTAGTGTAATTTTAATTTTCCCAATTACACTATAGTTTTTATGCCATATTATGTTGTGTAATCTGGTGTTGACATGTGGTAGGATGGGAGCCTAAGTAATTTGGTGGATTTGGAGTATTTTCACATCATTCTCCAAGTTGGGCACATATATTTCCACTTTACCATATGTTCCCCACATGCTTTATCCAACACATATTTCCCACATGGCATCCACGTTCAAAGTCAAGACCTCCACATGGTACCTAAAATGGCCTTAGCACATATTAACTTAACCCATGCACATTTCATTTTTGAAAAAAATAGCTCTACACCGATTTAACTATTTCCATGCTCCCACATTTAAACAAACACTCCTACCAACCTGCACAACATGTGGGATAAAATAGTTTAAATAAAGAAAGTCAAAGAACTTACCATGGAGACGAATGTGCTTAATGGATTCAAACTCATGACTTGGTGGAAAAATGATAAGGGTCTTGAACCACCATGCCACTTCCTTCCAAACACTATAAAAGACATTTAGTGGTATATTTTGAAAAGTTGGTTCATGATTGTGTAAAGTCCTATAAGGGAAAACTTTCTACATTTGGTGATTTTTGGCCCACTTAGAGGTATTTTTCAGAGTTTTGATGGAGAAATGTGTGGAATTATGAGATGATCAATATGAGCCTTGAATTTTCATTATTGGTGTTTGTTTGATGTCACTTTGAATCATTTTCCACCAATTTTGACATAGAACATGGGGAAATGGATTTTACAAATGCTACAAGGAGGAGAACATTGTTGATCAAGTTCAGAGTTCTTCGAAGGTATGATAAGCATAATTTTATAGGTTTTAAATCCATTATTCTTTGTAATTTTTAATCATTATATGTGTAAATTAAATTTTAATGGATCATATGACATTCTAAGCTATCCCAGAGATGTATCCCAATCGGTGGGAAAACTCCGTTATCAATTTTCGTGTTGTGTGTTCATTATGTGTTTGTTTATTTGATATTTGTATATTTGAATCATATTTTCATTAATTGGATGTAATTATAACATAGAAAATGTTTTTGAAAATCATATTTTAATACTTTTAATCATGTAAACGGAAATGAATAATCATTTTGAAATTAGATTTTCAATTTAGTTTTGAACACATTTAAATCAGATTTTGGATCAGTTTTTAATCAATTCCTATTTGATAAATTTGGGAGAATGATTAATTTTTAACTATCCATTTTCAATAATCTATTTAAACGTGGTTGTATTGTTAGTTTATGGATCAAATTTTTAAATTTCATCGGTGGCTCAAAAATGAACAAATTGTCCTTATGGGATTTCATGCGTCATGGACCCACATAGAGGCATTTTAGGAATTCGTATAATTGGATAAATGTGTAGAATTTCTAGGCTATTATCTTGAGCCTTAATTTTTCTTGATTGGTGTTCATTTAACATCTCTTTGAAGCATTTTTTTCTAATTTTAACATAAAACATGGGGAAATGGATAGTACAAGTGCCACAAGAAGGTGGAGGACATTACTAATTGAATTAAAAGTTCTTCAAATGACCATTTAGAAGATTCCTTTCAAGTTTCAAATTCATTTCATCTTGTGATTTTTCATAATGTACTTGCAATATATTTAAGAATGAATTGGTTCGTCGATTAAAAAACCTTTAGATGTAGCCAAATTGGTGAACACCGTTATCAAGATCTTTTTCATTCTTTCTTTTAGTTTTGCTGGTTTTTATGAGTTTTAATTCAATTTTTGATGGACTAATGATGAACTCAAGAAAATTACAAAGAATTCTTAAAATACAAATTTGGAAGACTTTAAGCGTGGAATTGACGTTTTGATTTTCTAATCACTTCGAATCAGTTCTAAATCATTTTTAATCAGTTTCTCAATTCATTTAAATCAATAATTTGAGAATATTAATCACTATGAATTTTTATAAACTATTGATATATTGGGTCAGTGATATTTTATAGATCAATTGAAAATATTTAAAACATGAGTTTTGTTATCAAGAATAAAGAAAAAAATCAATCCTTAATGGCATAATCGTCAATAGTCAAATCATAGCCATTTTCTTTCTCTTGATAAAATCCAAATATGTTGAGTATAGTTATTAGTGAGATCATTTGTATGCGAGGTTAAAATGTGTCTCAACAATATGAACTCTTACTCATCGGTTTCCAAGGCCCACGGTCAAGATAGAGGAAGGAACCCTACTAGGATATCGGTGGTTGGGTGTGGAGAGGTATGGATAAAAAAATAACAAAAGAAAACATGAAATAAATGAAATGAAAGTGACTAAGGAGATGATATTTGATAAGAGTACTAAGCTAGCTAGCATCAACCATGTACAATACTAAACTAACATAATACAATGAAGAGGAGCTAAACTAATCTATGAAAAATGAAAAGAAGGGTTAGAGCACTCACCTTGTACTGTAGGGTGGTTGTTGATGCATCTATCTCCCTGAGAAGCTAGCACACAGAGAGAGAGATCACTATTAGGTGGAGTAGGGGAAGACCATTCCTATGTCCTAAACTCACTATATGATGACCCAATAGTGCAAGAAATCATCCAAGAAGAGAGGTGTCCAATCCAATCCAAGAAAAATGCAAGATGAACCAAAAAGAGAAAAAGATGTGAAGATGACAAAAAAAGAGTAGAAAATGGCAGTTTGGATGTCTTAGCTTTATTTTTTTATTGAGTGTCAAGTGAAATGGAAGGTATATATAGGATGTCATTTCCCATGGTGATGGCTTTGGCCATGAGAAAATATGACACCGACACAATCACCCAGAGTGATTGTGTTGGCCAAGGATGCAAAAATAAAGTGATGTGTCATGAAAAGTAAAAATAATGTTGTCATGATCATGAAGAGGATGAAAAAGGTGCAAAATGGTAGAATGCAAGCAAGAAGTCATGAATATGATATGCATGAGACCTAGGAGGACAAGGATACCTAATGAAAACTAAGGCTAAGACCAAATAGTGACACTCTCTCATGTACTATCTCTAACCCATAATGGTTACATGAATAACCATTCCCCATTCCCGACAGCCCCTTAAGGCACCCGCTCAGAAATAGATGCATCAACAACCCTTATCTACAAAGGACAATTGTTAGTAACAAGTATGAAAGATGAAAAGATGAAAAGTGAAAAATTAGGTGTATACATATGCCCCATTCATTGATCACCACATGTCATAATAGAAAAATGGGGTGGTCAATGGAAAAAAAAAGACAGTCCATAACACCAATACTGAAAGTAAGTACATAAAGAAGTGTTGAAAGGACTAGCTAAAATGAAATATACCCACCAATGCATACTGATAGTGTCGCTCATCCTACCATGTGGGGGCAATCCATGCAAGAACCCTAGAGAAAAAAAAATGAAAGGAAACACTAGAGGAACATCATTAGTAAAATAAGACATAAATCACCTAGCTAGGGGCCCATGGGATGATGTCATGATATGTGATGTGAGATGTCATGTTGAGATGATGGTATAGTTAAAAAAATAGGTCAAAATAAAGATCATCAAAAGGAGGCATGTAATAGGTCAAAATAAATGGCATGAGATCATGATCATAGATAAACAAAAAATATGAAACTACGGAGATCGAGAATGAAAAATGAATGGAATTTGAAGATTGAGGCTGATCATGACTGATTTTGAATAGAAATTTGAGATTTATATAGTAATTTTGATTTTATTTGCTTATTACTATTTTGGAATTGAGAGAACTGAGCTCTGGAATTCCAAATTTGGGTGAATTTTAGATGATATGGCATGAGTATATAAGGTGGTGATGGAGGATGATGAGGAGGAGCATGTGGTGGTGCTCGACCATGGGTAAGTCGTTACATTAAATTTTATTGAGTAGATTAGGTGTATTTTAGTTATTTAGATTTTTTAGAGTCGATAGAGCATCAAACTTAGTAAAACTTGCATCATCGGGTAGGTTAGGTTAAAATACAAGTGGGTTTGGGAGGGATTTGATTTTTTTTTTTCTTTTTTTCATTTTGAAAAGTCAATTTTGGGAGGTCATGCCATGATTTGGCCAGATGTCATCACCCCCTACAACAACAGGGACGATGGCGTTCGAGATGGGGAGAAAAAGGTGAAAAGGGTGATGGGTCTTCCAAAAGGAAGATGGTGTTGATGGAATGGCCTAGGGCCGATGGTGTTTTGATGGCATCCGATGATGAATGATAAATAAATAAAATACAAATTTTTTTTTTGATTATGGATTTATGATGCAGACATCTAATGCATATTTATTGTGATTTTGTGGATGCAGATAGAGTGCATGATCCACCTATGGTAGAGCATAGATGTATCATATCATGGCTTAGTGGGATGATTATGGGATTGAAATAGAAAGAGATAGCCTAACCGTATAGGGTTAGGGATTTGGGGGCATCATGTAGATGCCCATGATACCATTAGATATGGATTTACTACAAAAATGTTTTTGGTTTATGGGAGACTAGTCCAACACCTTTGGTGGTGGAAAGGATGGAGAGATGATGGAGATGGATTTGACATTGGAGGATGTACATGGGATTTTTGGGTTACCGATGGAGGCACCGTATGTACTATTGTACGATTTGACACTTGACATGATTAGCAGAGAGAGATCCTTGGCCACATGGGCTATAAGGGAATGATACATATGATGAGTACATGTTATGTGTTCAACTTAATGAAATAGTAGAAGAAGGGATTTGGATATCCGAAGGTGGTTATGGGGATTGGTGGCACACATAGTGTGTCACAAGGCTGATGGAGCTATCCATTATTCTTGATAGTAGTATGTTGGATGTTATGGATGGATGGGTGTATTATTTTAGTGGGCACCACCATATGGGTGTAGTTGGTTCATGATATTTATAGGGTGTGTAGAGGCATAGGGTTCATGGGACCCATCATATTATTGACAACATGGATATATATGAGTGGTTCTCGATGTATACATATAATGACGGGACACCAAAGTATTAGCAAGTAGATGCCCCGAGAGTACTCGGTGGGTGGGAAGAAAGGGCCTGAAAAGTGAGATCACTTTGGATATACCACCACTAGCACAAGTGGGTCTAGATGATGTGATATGGTAGCCCTACATAGGAATGTGGATCAGTGGCCCAACTAGCCTAGAGTAGAGTATCTAGAGGCCATGAATGGAGGTGACAGACACTATTTTTATTGGGTGGAGAGATACATGTAGTAGATAGAGTACCAAGATAGTTTGGATGACCAACACCAGTAGATGATACCATTGTTTCCACCCTACCAACATCATCATGCTAGAGAGGTTGTACAGAGAAGAGGTCCTGAGTTCTAACATTATGACCTCGTAGGGTAAGGGAGTGGAATGTACTAGGGTGGTGAAGCAAACATGGTGGGGATGCTCAGGGCCCACCAAAAGATCATAGTGGATAGTGGTTTAGAGGAGGGATCGATGGAGGATCCATGGATATAGGCCATAGGATGAGGGGAGGTCCCAACACCATGGAGAGAGGGAGAAAAAAACCAACACCATGGTTGAGAGAGCACAAGATATGATGAACATAGAGGATTTTTGAAACCATTTGGAGTTTAGATGGTCATGCATATGAGACAGAGGCCCAAACCACAATGGAGAGAGGGATGATATTAGTGCCCCACAACAGGTGGGCACAATATATAGGAGCCAAACCTCATCATGATGATGAGGTGAAGGAGGTATTGGGTAGCGAGAGAGAGATGAGACCATCATGGAGAGACCCGAGGTAGTCAAGTATGAGTGATATCATGTTAGTTAGGTGATTTTAGATAGACATATGTGATATTTATTAGTGATGTATATCGTTTTTTGTTTTTGAGAAAAAACAATTGGATGGAGGAGTGGCACTCATTGATCGAGAGTTCCCACCATGAGATCCTGGAACTTTATGTTAGATGTCAGGATACTACAAGTGATGGTGGATCCAACAACACCATCTACCAGGATTTATGAGATCCTTTTCTAGTGGGTGAGGCATCAAGACATTGTAGGTGATATAGAGATGCACGTAGGCACAGAGGCTACCAAAAACATATATGTGATGTTTACATAGTCTACTACAGCACATGAAAGCCCTGGTATAGGAGCAGAATCCCCTAAGTAGATGCCTAGATTTGTGGAGTTGATTACTTCATTAGAGACAATTGTTGAGAGGGCATAGGGAGAGGCCTCTAGAGCCCGATCTAGGGACACATCCCTAGCTTGCATAACGAGAGTAGATAACACATCCCCATCTTCCCAAAGCATCTAAGAGACCCTCACATGTGGAGAGGGTGCTTGATTCATATTGGAGATGGGTGAGATCCATTTTGTATAATTTTGTGAATGTATGAAATGATTCATATATATATATATATATATATATATATATATATGATGATTTTTATGATATTTGGGTATTTGGTGATGTGATGATTTATTTATCATTTTCCTACTTTCCACATGTATGTATGTGATAATACCATGGTACTTAGGAATAATGATAATGAGATAGATAGGTAAAGTTGGTGAGAAGGGGATCGATAAGATATCCCAACTCATGCGATGTGAAAAATCCAAGAGGTGGAAAAAGGCCAAGACATCCAATGGTAGGATGTTAGGGCATGGATGGTGATGAATCCAAGTAGAGTGAATAACCCAAAAAAGGATGATATTTTTGAGATATTGGAGATAGTGTGATAAACCAAGGGGATCGAGAGCCCAAGAAAAGGTAGAAGATGTTTGTGTAAAACCCAAGTGGGGGCCGAGAGCCCAAGTGAAGGTGAGGGATCAAGGCCAAAATGGGAAAATAAGAGATGTAATCATGGTATTTGTAGGTAACTAGCCATGAGGGGAAAAATATCACAGTGTGTGTTGGTGATAATATCATCAACTTGATGTAGAATGTGGCTTTGGGCATGGGTCATGAGGTCCTCGATAACATGTTGTGTAATAGCCACTTTCGATGGACTTTAAGACCACATGGAAAATAAGGTTTCATCTATTTGATCCTCCAACCGAGTGAGGATGCCGAATATCATCAAGAGTAGGGGAGGCTCGGGGAGGGAGGAGGCCCATATGTAGGTTAGGTGTCTAGGTCTAGGGGAAGGTGGTCGGTTTTGAGAGGAATCATCCCTATGCCAAGTGCGTGAAGGGGTTTTGGGGATGGGATGCTTACTATGTAAACCCGATAATCGACCGATCATATCAATATGTATAATACCCATGATGAGAGTAGAAGAAAGGAGATGAAGGAACAGAAGGTTGTGTAGCCTTTTTGGTTTGGTCACATTTGACCTCAACTTTAAGCTTCTTCATGTGGCATCTATAGGCTCTATAATTAGAAACATCATGCCCCGAAGCCTCATGCCATGTGCAGTATGGCTCAATCATAGAAGAATGAGGATCCATAAGGAAAAGAGGTAGGGAAGAGGTCTCATAGGCTATAGAGGGCTATGGGAGTGTTTGATAGGGGTACTAATGTAATGGGTGAGGATGACACTGATGGTAGCAATGTTTCATTCATCATTGAGGCATGATAAATAGGATCATTCACCCATGAGATCATCGACTTCATAGTCAAATTTGGAAACCTGTTCATCTACTTTATCAAAGAGAATGGGTCAGCTAAGTTGATGTTGGTATGTGAGAGTGTATCCATTGGAGAATGATGAGGCTCAGCACAGTAAGTGAAAAGTGTCAATAGTGTTTGGGGTTCTTCTTATACTAAAATGACATTCACGTCTTGAGTTATTTTAGTACGTAGGGTTTCTTGGTAGTGCAAGACTTCCCTATCCCGAATCTGGGCATAACTAGCCAGATGAGGGTCATCTAGAGTGTAACCATCATTGTAATCTATGACATGGAAGCATCCACCACACAAGATTCAACTATGGTTTTGAGTTGAACCATATGCTCTCGTGGGGGTTGTGGTGTTTGTGAGATAACTATAGAATCAAAGCTCCTTTTTTGAGGCCAAAGAAGGAGGAGGAATGATATGATATGATGAGTTTAGGAAGGTCAAAGTATTGATTCTAAGGGTGACTTCATCGGGATCATCGTCATCCGATTCCAAGAGATTGGGAGGTGCACCGACCAACTTAGGATGACCAACATTTTACAAAGAGTATTATATGGGATAGTTAAAGTGCTGATATTCCCAAAAGGGGATTGGTGATAGTTCCTCAAGTGGGGAGCTTGTATGTCCCTTTTTTGAAGTGTATCATAATTCCAAGGGTTAGTGTCCCCTTGAATCTTATAAATAGCTCCTGGTGAGAAAAATTCACACATTGACATGCAAAAGAAGTGATGGTGTGCATATAGTGAGTCCAAGGCACCTAGGAGAATTTTATAAGATAAGGGAAATTGAATACCATAATTTGACATGGAAAGTCCTAGGGGAAAAGTGATGGGTAACCAAATACACCCCATCGGAGGCATTTTTGGTAATTGTATCCTTGGAAAGTAGTTTGTGTGGATTTTAGGTTGTCGATGGAATAATCAAGAGATTTGATGAAATATAGTGAAGCCACACATGTTACTCTCCCTCATCAATGAGAGAACACTTAACTGAAGTGTGACTAATTTAAACTGAGATGAAAAGTGGTGGATCATCTGCATGAAGAAAGATCTCATCCAGGATCATAGAAGTGATGGAAAATAAATGCATGAATGAGAATATGTGGAAAGATCAAGTACAAATAGAGAGTTCCTCACATTTTGGTGGATACTTTCTTCTAAGCCATGTAATGTAGGACTCTACCCAAAAAGGAGGGAAAGGGATATTCATATCAAACAACATAGTCATGAGATACTCATGATGGTGAGGTGATGTGCATGCATGAGTTCTAAGAAGGGAATTGGACCAAGAATTTGGGAAAGTTCTTTGAGAGGATCCCACTCATCATGACTGGACTATGTAGTAGGTTGAGAGTGTTGGGAATCCTCTAAAAAGGGTCATAAGGAGAGGGGTAGTTAGAGAGACTTCTGAAATTGATTTTTTTCTTAATTTCTTATGCCATCATCCTGCAACTTTATTTACATAGGGGCCGATGGTGTCTGTAGATAGAGATGATCGAGATCCAGACACACAATTGACCATGTAGGAGAATTTCCATAAGGGATGATGGTGTATAGAGAAGGAAGGTTTTGACTTGAGGATCCTGATTTTGAGGCACAGAAGGGTATATGACCTTGTGAGTCCTAGGTTGGAATGCTATAGGATATTCTAGTTTGACATAAGTGATAACACATTTTACATCATTGATTGCAACCATGTTTTTAGGAGGTAATCCATGTCAACCACATTAGTTGTAGCATTCTCTTTATTTTTAGAACTTTCAGTGACATCATGATTAGGCATAGGATTGGAAAATATTTTTAGCTTCTCATTATCTTGATTGATGGCTTCATGATGATATTTTTTTGAGCCACATCACAAGCTTTGATTACTTCGGTCAAAATGCTCATGAGTGATGGTGTCATAGTCAAATTTAGGTCCTAAGAAAAATATGATAGCAGCCATACGAGTGTATGAAAATTCTCATGTGAGTGACCCCAATTAACATGCCACCAAAAAAACTTACTCTCATCATGTTCAATGAGGAATAGGTCGAGAAGGATCTAGAATCATGGTAAATGGTTTAGGAAACCAACGCTTCAACTCTTCCTTACTCAATGGTTGATGATAGTTAGGTTGATTCTTTTTGTTAGTAGGTTGTTGGTCAATGTTGAAAATAGTTCTATTTGAAGAAGAAACAAGAGGAAGAGTATTTGAGACTCCATCATCCATTGCATTCTTGTTCTTAGATCATTGAAAGATTTGGACCTACTTGTTATCTTGTGTCTTGGGAGGAGCCTTCTCTAAATTCCCTCATGAGATAGTCCTTCCTTTTTGCTTGTTTAAAGGCCTCTTCTAGGGAAGTAGGAGAAAAGGACCTCACCTTGTATTGAAGGTGAGGCTCAAGGCTTGTAGGAAAATTTGAAAGAGGCTATCATTGGGCATGTTATGTTCTACCCACATGGATAAGGTCTTCCAATGCTTGATAAAGGCTTGATGATTCATTTTCATCTTGTTGACAGTTGATGAAAGCATTGATGTTATTTTTGGTAAATCATGATATTGGAACTCATTTACTAGGGTTGTCACTAGGGACTCTAGCTCAACTATAGAATTGGGAGGCAAAGTATGGTACCAATCCAAAGCATCTCTAGTAAGGGTCTTAGCTAAGATTTTAGTGGTATGTATGAGTTAGTTTTGATCCATTCTTTGTAAATATTTCGAAGGCCTTGATGTGAAGAGTGGGATCAATAGACCTCGTCATAAGAGATAGATGGAACAATGCCACCAATGTCCATACTAGCAATATAAGGTGTTAATGGCTCTTGTTGGACTACTTGTAAGACTTTTTTTGAATGGGGGTTGAGTGATGGGCACCCCATTAGGCCCATTTAGAAAGGAGGGCGTGGTGCCCCAAGATCCATTGGAGGGTGGTTGACTAACTGAGCCATATTGGCTTGCATTTGGAGGAGTTGAGGTAGTGGAAGATTGTTGTTGGTTCATTTTTCAATAATCTGAAGAATAAGATTGGTAGGATCAAAATTGGAGGCATTTTTAGATGAGCCTATTTTGGATTTCCCCTTTTCTTCCCTATGGTCAAGTTTTAGAGACAAAATCAAGAAGATGTTTGCTAAGCATCTCTTTTGATTCTCCTTGTATTGAGGAAATTGAGATAGAAATTTTTGGATCTCAGGAGGATGGTCAAAAATAATCATCATTCTAATTTATTTCTCCTCATCCTCGAGTGGGACATTGTGGTGGGTAGAAGGATTCTTTCTAGGTGCTCCTACAATGCAACAATCCATAAAGAAGGAAATTTAGTTTCAAGATGGTATATTTCTAAAAATTATTACACAATAGAGTTAGAGACCCCATGCCTAGATATTCCATGATGGAGTGTTGAGAAAAAGGTCTGAGAAAATGTCCAAAATAAAGGCTTGTAGAAAAACACACATAATTATCCTAGGAGTATAAATATCACACATAGGGATAAACCATGCAAAGGTCTCACCAACAATTGTCAAAGGCATCTAAAATAGAAACAAATTTCCCAAGGGCGATGGTTTGTGTAGGTGGGTTTTTAGGTTTTTTTAATATTTAGATGAATTCAAAATAAAATATGGGTGCTTTTAATGAGTTGTGCTCGATCAAAGGTCCATAAGATTCATGTTGAGTTCACTAGAGAATGTATGTGGGTTAAAATGTGTCTCAACAACATGCACTCTTACTCATCCATTCAACTAGGGTATTCAAGAGACAATGAGTAGGAGACACGTAAGTACTGATATATGGGATAGACTTAAAGGGATATAATGAGTGCTAGGGTCACATATATAGAGGGAAGTAACCCTTACACTAGGTCAACCTAGGGTTTCCAAGGCTCACGGTCAAGATAGATGAAGGAACCCAACTAGATATATCAGTGGTTGGGTATGGAGAGTATGGATCAACAAATAAAAGAAGGAAACATGAAATAACTAAAATGAAAGTGACTAAGGATTTGATATTTGATAAGAGTACTAAGCTAACTAGCATCAACCATGTATAATACTAAACTAACATAGTATAATGAAGAGGAAATGAACTAATCTATGAAAAATGAAAAATAAGGGTTAGAGCACTCACTTGTACCTATAGGGTGGTTGTTGATGCATCTATCTCCCCTAAGAAACAACAGAGAGAGAGAGAGAGTCATTATTAGGTGGAGTAGGGGAAGACCATTCCTGTCCTAAACTCACTATATGATGACCCAATAGTGTAATCAATCATCCAAGAAGAGAGGTGTTCAATCCAATCTAAGAAAAATGCAAGATGAACTAAAATCAGAGAAAGAAAATGTGAAGATGGCACAAAAGAGTAGATAAAATGGTATTTCAGATGTATTATCTTCCTTCTTCCATTTGAGTTTTAAGTGAAGTGGAGGTATATATAGGATGCCATCACCCATGGGTGATGGCATCATCTTTGAGAAAATATGACATTGAAACAATTTTCCATGGGTGATTGTGTCTACCAAGGATGCAAAAATAAAGGGATGTATCATGATAGTAAAAATAATGTGCCGTGGGTCATGAATGAGGATGAAAAATGTGAAAAAGTTAGAATTCAAGAAAGAAGTCATGAATGTGATATGCATGAAACATAGGAGGACAAGGATATTGTTGACATTTTTGCACCCTTGCAAAAATGGCAACTTGAAACTTTGTTTCTTATAGAACGTATTGATGTGATGGACCTAACTAAGGGGAAGGCATACAATTTTCTTAATGTTTTGGCTTGCAGCAATCGATTAAGCAATGCAATATGTAACTATGTGTGATGTTGTGGAATGCAACACCTCACATATGATTCCATTCATATTTATCTTCAAAGAAAGAAATACATAAGCCCTTAAAGACTAGTGCATAGCCTTGATGAAGGTGGGAATCATAGCATAGGTGGGATATTTCATCCCATAGTAGCAAACAGAAGTCATCTCCTTATCACCCTCAGTCTAATGGTCAAGTTGAGGTTACCAATAGAGAACTAGAAAACATCTTGACCAAAATAGTAGATGTTTCAAGAAAGAATTGGGTGCAGAAATTACTTAAAGTAGTATGGACTTATAATATAACTCGGAAAATGAGTTGTTGAGAAGAAAAAATGGCTAAGTATTAAGATCGCATGGAGGATTTGGACATGCAAGGGAGGAACATATGTGTGCACATGGAAAGTTTGAAACAACATGCGGGAGGTTCACACCGGGTAGACAAAATCTAGGACTTAGTCAATTTTGTAGAATATAGGCTAAAAATAGAAAAGCAGGATGGAGTGCCGACTAAGAAAGGAGATAAATCGTGAAGACTTGAAGGCCAAGTAAAGGATATTTTTAGAGAATGAACATGCAGATCGAGCACATGTATGAAGGATATTAATAAGATTAAAGCATGTTTTATTTATAGGATGATCTATTATTAGCTATTATATAAAAACATGCATGTAGTCTATTTTTGGGCATGCCTATTATTAGGAGAGTGCATGGGCGGTGAAGGGAAAGTCCCCACCCATATATATATATATATATATATATATATATATTGTAACCCATTTTTGTGGTACCAATCCTTAATTCTTGATGCTTAGAATCTATTTATACTATTCTAAATATAGGTTTGATGTTTGCGCACATGGTTCAACATCTTGTTATAATTAAGTATTCAATTTTTTTAATATAATACTTCTTTTATAATGGATTACGGTGGATGGATTATGATCATTGATATGTTTGATAATGGAGAAGTCATGGTGTAATTGATATTGGTTATCATATCGATCTATTATATTTCTGGTATATGTGTTGCCAAGATAAGATATATGTAATGGTTATACTTGAATGATTAATGGTTTAGTATGTTTGATTGATTACTTGGTTAATTATCATTATGATTTTGCTTGCTAACATTCGGTAAATGTATCAAAAGAGGGACCTAATAGTTGTGTGCACTTTAGCTGAGGATTCTAATCTCTCTAAATGAGGTATCGACACACATAACATTGGTGTACAAATAAACAAAACTACATTTTGGTTCCGTTGTTGGGACCTCTTTTCAAACTACCATTCTCTAGGATGTTTCATATAGATGGTGTATCGATTAACTTTGGAGAGAATTGAAATTTGGGTAGAATACGAACAAGATAAGTTTGCACAAAGGTATAAAAATGGTCATGATTTCAATGCATGGAGGTGGGTGGAAGGTAATATCTATCATGAGCTATATGAGACTTTCTTCATTTTTTTCCAGTAGAATTGTATGATTGGTTGACACTAGTACACATCAAATAAATGTTGGCATCCTAGGACAAAACTTTGGAAACAAGAAGATTATTAGATTCTTTTTTATGCATATGTGGACTAGACTAGAGTTATAGATCATTGGTAGGAAGTTGCTTTGTTTTGCAATTATACATTGGAGTATGCTATTTATATGTACTCTTGTCATGTGAGAGAGGAAGCTGAATTTAATTTTTTTCCTGAGCCTAGAGGATCTTATCTACACACTATACCTTTAGCAATCAAGATCTTGATCGTAAAGTCCTGAGATTTGGAGAGATTACTTATGACTAGCTGAACCCCCACTCTTGTGCACATGGGAAAGATTAAATGTGGAGAAGGATGGTAGACTTGGTAGAAGATAGAAAAAGAGAAGAAATATAGTTCAAGTATAATGAAGCATGTGAAATGGAAATTGAGGCATCGTTGTAGTGAAAGGAGAATTATGTTATTTTGGTAAAGTTTTGTGCAAGTTTTAAAAATTTAAAAATGAATAAAATACAATTGCACCACTTTGAAATCATTTGGGATATCAATTACATTGATAGATTTTACATTTATAGTAGTTTGATCTCCTATAATTGTGGAGTCAAACTTCATCTTCAATCCCTCATATCTCTCTCCATGAATCTCTCGAGATATATCCTAGGATATCTCTCTCATCCCTTTATTATCTCACATCCCAAAATAGCTACGTGAGTTGTTCACTCACTCAAATACTAATACTAACTATTACAACTATATTATTAATAGGACATCTCTCATCCATCCCTTTATTATCTCACAATTAAAATAGCTGTTCTATAAACTCATTATTAATAATATTACAATTTATTAATAATGTCACAATATATTTGTAACATTCACTCCCCTATTGTTAACATTATTAATTCCCAATATACACTCCCCTAATGTTGACATGGTAAAAAAACATTCACACACTTATCTGTAGTATGCTCACCCATGTGGCATGCCCAACTTGGCTCATGACCTTGATCAAAAGAAAGGATCTCTCCTTCCATGGTTTTAAACAGGTTTACCACAAACCTTGACATGACAGGAACCATCAACTGTCCACCTCATGTGGTTTTCTGGATCTTCCACAAACCTTTTCAAGATCCACAAACTGACTTACATTGGTGCTTCTGATCTTCTACAATGTTCTGACATCAAGAGAAAATATAGGAAATATCGCTCATGCAGGATATCACTTATTACAATTGAACATGTATGATTCATTTGTTCTTATTCATAAAGTAAACACACAACTAAAAATGAAATGCCACAACACCATTGTGTGGCCCCATTTCTTTCTTGAAATACTGACGAGAGGTTGCTTAATTGACCTCCTTCCTCCATGTAGAAGTTACTTAGTTACTTAGAAAATTTTAAAATAAATCTCAATATGAAATTCCCCTCCTCAATTTGAACTTGGTCATCACGTACAAGTGAAAATGTGACCAGGAGAAATGCGAGCAATTTTTTTACTTTTACAATTTTCCTAATAATCACCTAAATGACACTTTTAGACTCACAAAATTGACAGACAAATAAATTGAATCTTATACAACAAGATGATACAAAATAAATACAATACTTGACTTACATCACAAATTTTAACTAACTTTGACAACGACAAGAAAATACAATGTCAGAATTTGACTTTTTCAAAAATGTAATACACAACTAATTAAAATGTTGACAAGACAATAAAATCGATAATACATATAAATGATAAAAAAAAAACTAAAAACTAAAAATAAAAACTATCTAATAATCACTTTAAACAAATCATTAAAAAATTTAGAATGCTTAAACAATAATATACAAATGATTAAACAAAACTAACTTCTTACAACTACGTAGTACTTTGAAAAAATAAATAAAAATAAAAAGTCAACAAACTATAATGCCGTGATAATACTAGTAATAAACAAATTACTTTGACACTAAAAATATATATAAGATTATGAAAAGACACGTCTACACTAAAACATACTACATATTAAAAAAGACAAAACTTGAACCTTGAGAAAATATAATTTTGCCAATCCTGTTGAAACCTAATTTGGAGAATACACTGCAAAATACGTGCCAATGAACTTCAAGAATACTCATCAAGGTATGCCAAGAATGAATCTCTAGGATGTAGGCATCTTTGGTAGTGACCAATACTCAAACAAGACTCTAAATCACATGGTTGAATCCATGTCACATTAAATGAAGAGGTACATGCATAGTCCAGTAAATGAGATTGTAGCAGTAGCTTGTCATAGAACAAATTGAAAATATACTCCAGAATTGAATGTTATAGCAGGCCGTAAGGGGGAAAACTCAGCACAAAATCCCTGTCGTATTTTCCACATTTCTTCAGATCCCGGATGTGGGTTCCACTGAAAATTCTGACAGTATTTTGCTTGGAAACAATTCTAAACCCATTAAAAATTAGAGAAACCTAGATCGTAAAATAGAAAATACGACATGTTCTTTAGAGCAGTTCTAACATATTTAAGCGATTGCAAAAATGCAGATGATAATCATAATGCAAAAGAATATACAACTTGAAGATGCCCTACACAAATCTCATAGAATTATCATTCCGATCTCTGATACCAAAATGTTATTTTGGTAAATTTTTGTGTAATTTAAAACACCGAATAAAATAATATTGCACCACTTTGAAATCATTCGGGATATCAATTACATTGATAGAGTTTACATTTATAGTAGTTTGATCTCCTATAATGGTGGAGTCAAACTTCATCTTCAATCCCTCATATCTCTCTCCATGAATCTCTGAGATATATCCCTAGGATATCTCTCTAATCCCTTTATTATCTCACACACCAAAATAGCTACGTGAGTTGTTCTCAAAACTCACTCAAATACTAATACTAACTATTACAACTATATTATTAATATGAGTTCTATAAACTCATTGTTATTAATAATATTACAATTTATTAATAATTTCACAATATATTTGTAACAAATTATGAATCATGAAGGTTTTGTAGCTCTCATGGAAGATGAGG
Source organism: Taxus wallichiana var. yunnanensis (assembly GCA_018340775.1). Classification (NCBI taxonomy): domain Eukaryota; kingdom Viridiplantae; phylum Streptophyta; class Pinopsida; order Cupressales; family Taxaceae; genus Taxus; species Taxus wallichiana. The sequence continues at coordinate 797,176,109 of CM031240.1, read as the reverse complement.
AGCCACAACATCTTGTACTCCCAAATTTGGGAAAGTGTAGTAGAGAGTCCCCTTTGGCTTTAGACGAGAGCATGTCGCTAGAGGAAAGAATGAGGACCGTTGGTGCGTATTTGATCCCACCTAGCCACCTAGCCCTTGTGCATGGTTTTCTAGATCTAGAGGTAGTTGTTAAAGTGATTTAGAATGGAGGAAGTAAGAAGATATGGATGGATATCATTTTTGTTAAATTAAGAAGTGTATTAGACTAAAATACACCCATGACAACATAGTAAGCACTTGGTTTTTGGAGTACTATTATAGGATTGTTTTTAGGAGCATCATCATGACCGAGTATTGGCACACAAATTGTTGGGAGCACTTTTGTGGGTGTTGTGACCATGTAGACAATAGATGTCTAGTTTAGTACTACAACTGGGACACAAGGGATTTCAATAACTAGGCCTGACCTATAACATAGGGTGTGACATGCTTAGTAGGATCAGGTTTACAACCACAAAAACACCTCAAGTTTACTATGAGATGTATCTCCACTTGCCAAAGTATAGAGGTATTGAAGATACAATAGAGCATGTGCATAAGTGTGAATTATTATGGCGTGCTAAGGGAATTACAACCTCAGATAGAAAGGAAAACCAATTTTCCACTACACTTCAAGGGCCTACACACATTTTTGTTGTCATTTAAATGTGTAATAGGGAAATAGACAATCTTCAAGCATGACAATGATAACCCAATGTCAAAGTTTTCAAGTTCTATCATTCCAAGATACCCCGACTTTGTCTAGTAAGTCCAAATGACCTCCAAAATAATGTTATATCATCCCCCTAGGTGATTTAATAAATTATATTCATTGGTCCCCTAGGTGATTTAGGAAATTCAATTTAATCCCCTAGGTGATTTTAGGAAGTTTTGAAAAGATGTTATCTTCTACACAGTATTGGGAAGGGCTATTGGCCTTCCAGGACTGGATCAACCCCGCTAGAGTAGAATGGAGGGGAAAAATTCAACATGGAGGTGAATTGAATACCTTAGAACATCATGGAAATTATTTTGGAATTTTTGGAGAAGTTTTGAAAGACTTGGAGTAGTCTGAGTAAAAATAGGGTTCACAAGCCTATGCAATACACAAGCCTAAAACAACTCGGCTTCAGAAAAAGATTTTGGGAGCTCTAGATGGAGTTAGAAGTAAAAAAATTTTTGAAAATAGGATTCCAAGACCTACATTATGGTGAAATCATATTTTTCACAACACCTTGGCATAGGATTTGTAGGCAGTTTTTATCAGGCACAAGTGGAGTCTCAAATCACAAATCCACTTTTTTATGGATCAAATGGATGAATAAAGACATATGATCCCAATAATTGTATCCAAAATTCCATTTCCAGTCAGGATCATATAGAATTTCACCAATAAATTCCTCCAGGAGCTCAAGTTATCATCATTCTAAGTTACCCTCTCAAAGGTAGTTCAGACTTAATCATTTTTTGGGAGGACAAGTGTCAACACTAGGATCCTGGTGGGATTTCATGTCTCGATGTCCTTGAGGTCAGGTAAAAACCCTTGAAAAATTCACCTAGCCCCCATGTGACCTTTGGGACCCTCATGTGACCTCCAGACTTGACAGTTCAGCCCCCCAGTGCATTTTTGGAGCATCCATTTCCCTGCCAATGGATCAAACACCGCGTGTCAAATCTAAGGGCCTGTGGAAACTGATGTCCCTCATGTCCCTAAGGTAAGGGACATAAATCATGGAAACATGCACCATACCCTAGGGGGAGTATTTTTGTCACCACGTGACCGACTTTCAGCCCCCAGGTGCATTTTTGGAACATCCATTCCCTGTCGTTGGATCAAGCACCATGTGTCAGCTCAAGACCACCGTGGAAACTAATTTCCCTCATTCCCTAAGGTGAGGGACACCAAACATGGAAAAATGTTCCTAGCCCTCTAGGAGAGTGTTTTGGTCACCCATATGACCAGTTTCTAGCCCCTCGATGCTTTAAAGCTGATTTTGGAGCACTCATTCCCTATCGTCGGATTGCCGCCACATGTTGCCATCTTGATCATTATGGAAATTGATGTCCCTCACATCCCTAAGGTCATGGACATCAGAGACAAAAAAATTCACCCAACTCCAACTCAAAAATTTGAATTTTTTTCTACTTGTTAGGGACTTCTTGTTACTTCTCGTTACTTATTATTGCTTCTAACATTTGTGTGCACAAACATCTCCATCTCCTCCTTTGTAAATTCTCACCATCATTCCTCCATTTATAAACCTCAAACCAAACCTACCATATAGGTAATTCCCTTCACTCCATGAAATCACGTAGGTCCTAGAAGGAAAATTGGAGCAAACACAGAAGGAGAAGCACAAAAAGAAGGAGAAAATAGAGAAAACTCCATGGCCATGAAACGAGAAGTTGAAGAAATCTCCCAAATGGATACGTGAAACAAAAAGTTATATTTTTCTATTCATTCCTCTACCCAAGGCCATCAATAAGACACCTTCAAACTCTCCTCTCATGCAACAGAGCATCCACAATGAAGAAATCCCACTTCTAGCTCAATAAAGAAAAATCCAATTTCCTGTCAAACCGTTGGGAGAACAAAGTAGAATTGTACAGGAAGCATTAGAAGAAGAAACCTATCGTGATGAATTTTATTTCATTTCAAACAGAGGAGAAAACTAGACCTATAATTTTGAGGTCCATTAATGGCGTCATCCAAAAGCACTTATCGAGTTCGAAATTTGAAAGTTTAAAATCTCGTGGACTATTAAGCATGCGGGCCCGAAATTTTAGAGGGGTGATATTGGGAAAAAATACATATAAAAAACTTCGTTCCATGACAATCCAACTCCTAGAATCTAACTTTCTAAAAATAACAGGTCTACTACATAGGACTACTATTTTGGGAAAGTCAGCAAAAGAAGAGCCTGTGAAGTAGGTGAAGACATTGAAGGTGCACTACAACTTAGAATTCACTGGAACAAAATTTTTGACACTTAGTAAAAATAGTAAGTGGTCCCACATACACTTTCTAAAAATAGAAAGTCACACTCAAAAAGCACAATGGGTGATATGGATAATCATTCAATGGGACATCATTGGTCATCATCATTCTAGTCATTTTTCATAAGGCATTCAAGATCCATCTTAGTTCATCCAAATTTGTAAAAATTCATGAGATAATTGGAAGGATTTTCACAGTGTGCAAGGATTTTGAAGATTCATATTTTCACTACATTTGGCACTTTCCATCGATGACGACCATCAAACTTCATCTTAGGAAACATCTTCTCCTCCTCTCTCTTTCTCTATCCTCTTCCCCCAAATTTATCTCAATTTCAAATGTTCTAATTCTTCATTGGGGTTTTCACTTTTTGATATGCCTTTAAGTCACTTAAAAGTGACTTTAGAAACATAATGTAAATTAAGTTGCCTTGATTTTATAAAAGGGACTTAAATATTTTGTAGGAATATGAATAGTCTAAAGTTAGGAATAAGGCATATGGAGGGTCATGAGGAAGATGATAAGTCACCTCTCATTCTATAAATTGTAATGTCATTCCCATTTCAAAGGGTTGGCGATTGATCTTGTAAACTCAAGAGTGCATTGTACTTAGAGAAAGCAAAGGAGATATCCATTTTATTCTACTTTCCTCCACTCTCAAATTTCTTCCATTCCCACACTATGTACAACTTCTATTTAAGCATCAATACAAGAAGAAGGATTTTATAGCCTTTTTGATGATGAGATTTTAGAAACTATGAGTTCACAATTTTATCTCATCTTTTTTCCATTTGAAGGTTTGTTTCTTCTCATAAATGCATGTGTTGAACTTTCTAACTAGTGTGTGTGCAGAATCTGATTTCCTACCTGCAACGTTAATTCCCCTATCTCATTTCTCACTCACCTTTCCTTCTTTACAAACAAATTCCTCTCTATTAATAAATTGCTAGCTTTTTTCACGGAAGGTCAATGGGGTGCTCATGTTGGATCCCCAGTGAAAGGCCACCAAAGAAATCCACATTTTCATGTGCATTCATATATGGAAGCTACACCGGTTAAGTAGAGGGACTTAGATTCCATAGCGTTGGCAATAAATCCACAAGTTTGTCCACCCGATAAATTTCTCTCCCAACAAGTTTGTATCGGAAATAAGACCCACATCATACAATTGTGGATTATAATGCTTTACACACAAATTTTTAGCTAAGTTTCACATTTCATAGTTTGAGCAAACAAAGCATTAACATGCTCAAGAATATCAAGAAGGGATTATCTAAAATGTGAGGGAGTATGGTACACATTTTGATACTTTATTGTCCAAATTGTCTTATGATATTCATCATAGTCGCATGCACAAGTGGTTTGTTGGAGGATTCTTGACCCCATTCGGAAGGTATTTATTTCATAAGACATTATTATGTGGATCCGGGTGAGGCCTTGAAAGCATCTCTATACACCGAGGGGTTGAAAGTGTTGATACTAGGGTAAATCCATTTTAGAATCATGGATTGCATCCATGGTGCATTAATTAGAGAAGATCTCTACCAACTCAGCACATGAGACACGCAGTGGTATATGGTGGATTTATTGTTAAGTTGAGGGACATAATAAGGGTAGTTTCTCATACAAGTCATTCCACACGTTGTTACTAGATTGTGAAATTTTCCACAAGGACCGTGATGTCATAATTGTCCTCTCTTGCGGTGCGTGATTGAGAAGAACATTTCAATGTATTTTAAGATTTGAAATTCCTATATACATGACATCATTGATTGAAGACTAATGGATCACATCCACGAAGCCATTGAAATAAGAGTTTGTCATTCTAGTGTGGTGAGTGGATCAAAGGAGAAAGAAGGAAAACATAATGAATGGTGAAACAATGGTGATAACATTAATGGAGGCTTCATGGAGGACATCAAAGTGAGGTCACGATGATGGTAGAGGTAGGTTTTCTTGAAGAAATTGTTACACTTATGGATCCCTTGATCATTATCAACATGATTTTCCCTAGAATATATTTTCTCATGGTGTGGGAAGCTACATAATTCGAGAGGATTTCTTAGACCTATATGATCACATGAGTAAAAAAAAGAAGAGGGAAAAGGGTGCGGGGATGATCAAGGTACATCACACGCAAATGTTGATAGTGGATGCCTAAGAAGATCTTGATCAAGAATTACATCCCATACGAGTCACAATGTGCCACGAGGCAACACGTGCACATGAAAATCTGAAGGTCAAGCCACTCATTATGAGGGATGAAGTAATACATACCAAGTATCTTGACATGGCACATCAAAAGTAATTCTACCAAGAGAATATGGGAGTCATCAAAGATCTACTGGGTGAAATACAATGTTTAAAGGAGCAAGTGCATGAGAGAGAATGTGTGAATAATATTGAGCTCTGCGGTAAGGATGTGGACAATATGAGAGAGGTTTGTAAAATGTTGTTCCAGGAGAATATCATCCCATTGCTAGGGGAATGGGTATGTGAGAAGGTACCATGCACTAGAGTTGAGCGTGAATGTCGGATACTTATGCAAATCTACCACCTTAGAACCATGAATTTTATAAAGATATCACACTTGATGCAATGATTGATGGTTGTAGTAAGCAATATTCGATGACACAAGTGCTTTGAGGTAAATGTGCTAACATTGGATGCATGGAATCAGATGGGTAGACCAACATTGCAGCCATCTTCCAATATGTTATATATGGTGAAAATAAATAGGGCTATTCCTATTGAGGTTTTTAAGGATGCATCCATTACCATTGAAGGAGCCAAGTTCACTAGAGATTTTGAAGTTTTGGAGCTTGTTGAAGAAGAAAACTTTCCATTATTACTTGGGTGACCGTAGTGCATCTGCACTTTAATAAAGGATACATATTTTTAGAACAAAGATGAGAACATTATTATACCTCTAACTAATGTAAATGCTACACCATATGTCAATCCCTTGAGTGAAGAAGATATGACCTGAATTTATGCATGCACAACATGGGATCCCGAGATAATAGAGCCATCAAAGGAAGGAGTTCTGCAGGAGGAAGATGCACATCCAGGTTAGTAATACTACTATTGTTGCTTATGATAACCGAGCTAATGGAATGTACAAAATGGTTGGGAATGAGATGAAAGGAAGAGTAACCAAGATGATCAAACTACACATGGTTAGGTGCATGGGAAAAATTTAGGTACCAAGGTATATTGGTGATGGAAATCTTGATGCATTTTTGCACGCTATGGAAATATAGTGGAAGAATTAAGGTGACATAAGAAATATTTTGGTTTATACTTTACATGGGACAAAAACATGCTTGTGGGATACACATAGATATAACATTTTGGAATGACAAGAAGTGAGAATCAATTTTCCACTAGGTTTATTCAAAACAATGTACTTTTGCACATATGTGAATCTCATCATAAGACTAGGTTTTGATACAAATCCATAATTGTGAAATACTATGGGTGCAAGGCCAAGAGGATTTACCACTATCCCCATGGTTACATAATTTCTACCCCCGACACTAAGTGGATGCATGCTCATGGTATATCCATGTCGATGTAAAGAGAGAGACTGCAAATAACTTGATTTTTGCCTCTTGAGTCTTCACAAACCTATCTTACTACATCTTCTAGAAAATACTTGGTTATGTTTCATTTTTCCTTACATTTGAAACACACTATATTCTTCTCATATTCAATACTACAAACTTTCCATGGATTTTCTTTTTCAAACTTACTCATGCAGTCCCTAACTCTATGCCTTAAAGTGTTACATGAGAAGTGAATTCCATGAAACTTAACTAGGAGTCTTCTTGAAATTGGCTACCTAATGATTTCTTTATTTTTTTAGTGTCCTTCTTGGCCTTTGAACATCCTAACAAGATGCATGATTTTATCCCATTTTCTTTGCTTGTTTCGGCTCCAATTTTAGAGTCTTTATTTCTGCACTTAGTCTTTCACATTATTCACTCTTGGCTTGGATGGATGCTTGACATACCTCATGATTGAGCTCTTGATTTTTTTCAGTCTAACTTGATTTATCTTTAAGTTCTAAACTAAGCTTGTTACTAGGATCTGTTTGTTTGATCAAAAATCATTGAGTTTGCTTGAAACCTTCTCTAACTCAACCTTCAAAGTCTCTATTTATTCTTCAAGTTTGAGACAAACATATCCTTTGTCTCTCAAATCCTTTGACACATTTTCAACATATGAGGACATCTCATTCAATTCATGACCATGGTTAGCCTCCTTGAGCTTTATTTCTGTCTTTAATTTAGTTATAAGAGCTTGAGAAATATCATACTTATTTTTCAACACTGATTCTACTAATTTACTCATGTTTGTGTCTTCAATATCACCTCTAATATGTTAGCCTTATCTCCGGAGAATTAGGCTCTAGTACCAATTGTTAGAAACTAGGACACTGAGAGAGGGGTTGAATCAATGTCTAATTAAAATTTTCAATTATTTCTAATTATTCAAACTTGTTGAGAAAATCACATCGCATCGATACATAATTAAATGAAAAAGAGACAATACTTAGTGTTTTAAAGTGGGAAATCCATAATGGAAAAAACCAACTAAAAATAGAGAATTAACTTGGACAAATTGTCTTATGTGTTACACTATTTTCAATTTGAGCTACAACTCAACTTTTGAGGCTACAACCCAAAGAATACAATCAAGTTACAAATTAATGTATGGAAGCTACAACCCCCAAAATAATTTATTCAGCAACTAATGACATTCTACAGCAACAACCTACAAAAGGCTACAACTACCTGATTATATTGAGATACAACTCGGTGTGTATATAAAACTTGATCATTCTTCATCTTGGATGTAATACATCTGATTATGACCCTAAATTTGTAACCTATTCTTATTGAATCACCTATAATTTCATCAAAATTCAACCCTCTATTCACGTTACATCCGAGCTCTAGTTTTATAAACATTCACTACTTCTTAGTTTACAAACTCAATACCATGTTCATTATTCACAATTTAGTACTTAAAACAATGAAGAATGCTTCATATTTTTAGATTCAAGTTACAAAACCTTCAAAACCTACCTCATCGAAGAAGTGCATATATAGTACTATTTATCCTTCTCTATAACGTGATACTCTCATCACACTCTGTATCTTTCACATACATGATTCCATTTCATGTTTGAAATTCACATATATAATTTCACCTACATTTCATATTAGTATTTCACTTTGATCTTCATGTTACTTCATTTTACTATCTACTTTTAGGAATATCCCTATACCTTCGATATATCACCGCCATGTATGCTTGTTCACAATTGCACCATCACAACTTGTCAATCACCTTTCACATCTTCTAAGCATTATAACTAATTTTAGGATGACTAAGCATTCCATTTTCAATTTTTGTATCTTTTTATATCTCATTCTTATATCCATTCAATTTTCATATACACCTAAAGAATCATTCAATTGTGTGTGTGTGTGTGTGTGTCATCTCTAGATCATATTTATATATATATGCTTTCACATCCTTTTCCTTATATCTGTTCAATCATCTTCCTCCAAATACAAAATCATATCATATATATATATATGTGGTGTATATATATATGTGTATATCACTCACACTCTAACATTTTTTTTAAAGTTTAGAAGGAATGAATGTACATAATTTTTGTTCAATCATCTTCCTATCCATTTGGACTTACACCTTTTCTTGTTCAAGGCACATTACCCTTTCACCTTTTGATTTTTGTAACTTCCTGTGGCCCTTTAGTTTCTCCAAGAATCCATTTATCTTGAAGTAGAGAGTTCCATAACTCTTCAATTTCATAAGACCATTAACTTTCACAAGAAATTCAAATAACCACCTTAGAAGTATTTTCAACACTTTACTATTTTGGAATGTGCTAGTGATATTGAGACTTTGAGATAACTTTATCAACTTCTTGGATGACAAAGGAACACACATTATAATTTTGACCTTTTGTCTTGAAGGAATTTACATTTATGTAATAAAAAAGACCGAGAGTCAAGTATACCTTGTTAGTTTCATCAATGAAACATGTTTTGACAATTTTCAAACAAATTCAAGACCATATCATAGTTAACCATGTTTTTTCATAGTATTTATTATCTTTTCATGAAAGGCTTTGAATATTTCTTTTCTAAGAATTTACGATTTCAAATCTTATCTTGCCTATGAAGTGCTTCGATAATGAGTCCATGAAACTCCTATCATCATATTCATATTCCTCAACATTAAAAACCAATACTTGAAGGATTAATCCATGTATCATATTATGAAATAATTTAAAAATAAATTATGATGATTCAACAAAATAATTTACAATAAAATAAATCAAAAATTGACCCCGCACATAATTTCATGAAGTTCTCAAACAAATGTCAAGAAAATATCATTCCTATATTAATGATATCATTTGATTATTTTTATAACTTACTCGTATCAAGAAGATAGAGATAACTATAAATTTTGGCAAAATTTGGTTGGCTATAACTCAAGATTCGATCAAAAACCTCTCGCAAACCATAAAACCAAGGTTTTACCATTGTAGCAGCCCGAGACTCCAAAAAAATGGATTTCTTGATGAAAATTTAAAAAATGTTGAGGCTTGACCTTCTTCATCATCTTTTCCAATTGAAAATTGAACCATCCAAATTCCAAATGTTAGAAAGAGGACTACAAAGCATTCCTTGTTGAGATCAAAGTATGTTTCATGGATTTTGGTGAGTCTTGGTTTTGAATGGATGAACAATAATACCTCTTTGACATCCTTAGAGAACCAAACAATAATTTACACACTAATAAAGCACCTTTGTGTGACTTTTCATCTAGCCTAGTGGAGTTCCATACACTTTGTCACTATCAACAACTGAAAAAACCTTCTACCATTTTTCTTAGTCTACACATGTGAAAAAATTCATATTTTCCAAGTAATATCAAGAGGAAAAATATTGATTCATTCAAGGTCTTGAGAGAGAGCCTTCTCTTCAACATGCTCTTGCGCACAGATTTCTTAGCAATGAAACCCGAACATGATGAAAGCAAGAGTGTTGTTCTTTTCAGCTCACTACAAGGATAACACCATGAACTCCATCAACTTAAAAAAATCCATTTTGAGGGATAAAGACAAATTTCCAACACAAACAACCATTTTACACACTGTACCTTGATTGGGCCTTTAGAACACATGATTGAATGAGGTTGTCCTTGCAAAACTGAGATGGAACTTCTAGAATGATTATGCTTGAATTTCATGATAATAACCACTATGACATGATGAGGACATCATTGAACTCTTAACATATGCACCACTTCACAATCTTGAAAAGAAAACCAAAAATGACTCATTTCAACTCAATGCTTCAAGAAGAAGACCTGAGAAGAGAAATAACATGTCAAAAGAATGCTCATATCTTCTCTAATACTTATTCATTTTTCCTAAAATCTTTGAAATATATAAATATTGGAATCTTATAAAAAATTCTTCTATTATTTATTTTAAGGAGGAACTATATTTTTCTTTGGTGCTAAGAAGCTAGACAACTTATTTTACACTTCTAAGAAGCCCGTTTTAGAAAAACTAGCATAAATTTCACATAAGATCTCAAAACATGATGAAATTTGGAATAGAGAACCAAAATAAACCATTATATAAGATCCATGATATTTTTATTTATATTTATGCATTTACTCTTAAAACATATCTCACTTACCTCAACTTATACTACTAGTTCTCAAGACCAACTTTGGCAATCTTTTGAATTTTTCCTCCAGAGCTAAACTGGGCCTTATTTTTCCTCACACATGCCATATAAAAACCATTCATAGGATTCTCCCATGCTCACATGGTATTTTCATGACCTGTACCAACTTTTCACACCTCATCAGGCTCTAGAAACAAGCCTAAATAGACCATCTTCAATTGTAATGCAACTTCAACCAAATGACCTAGAATGCATATAAGAGATCTTACCCATGCTTACAAAATCATATCTGACCTATATAACCTCCTGGGCCTAACATAACAACCATTTCCATGCCTCCACTAGACTTTTGTCTCACCAACGAAGCTGCTGACACATTGAAACTAACCTCGAAACCATTCTCGAACTACCGAGAAGGCACTACCAATCAACCTTCATGCCTTTGACAAAGCCTCACTTCACCTTTCATTGCTTTTCCATCACTTCCACTTGACATCAATGATAACACCAAAGACTAGGGTTCAACAATTTCTTATTTATGAAACTCACTAAAGAATGCATGTTTTTAGTTTATAACTTATATTTAAAATATAAGCTTGTTGGACCTAAACATGTCATATTTTAAGAGTGGATCATGAACAACCACCTTATATACAACAATTTAATCTCATTTGATATTTTTACATAGGTTGTAACATGTATGTTAGTTATATGTGTGAGTGATAATAAATCTATGACACGATTGAGGTGAAATTCATGATAAAATGTATGAGGCGGTTTGTAATCCCTTTTAAGGTGTAACTACATGTGGAAATAGTGGGAGTGTGGGTGAAATTTTATTCTCAACAAAATAAGTTATTTTTTAGTTTTTTACCCACTTATATCTTGTGTCTTTTGTTCATTTAATTTCTATTCATGTTGTTTACATTTTGTAATCTACATTATAAACATTTAAATCTATGTTCTTAATTACTGCACTTCATAAAATATAATATTTGATAATTTATATTGTGGATTTATAATTTGTAACATTATTCATCCCTTAAATTTCCTAACATGGTATCAGAGTTGGTGTTTATGCATGTGTAGGATATATTTGGATGTTTTTGATTTACAAGTGTGAAGAAACTTGAAGTTTTTCAAACTGTGAAACCCTAGCTTGCGTTTCACAAGTGCATTTCAAGTTTAAAAATATGATTCCTTCCTAAATAATAGGAAATTGGATCATCTGTTGTGTTTTGTTTATGGATTTTAAATCATGTTTGTGTATGTGTTTCTAGCCTCCACAACCATTTGTGTGCATAGATCTACATTTTTCACCATCTGTGACCTTTTTCTAAGTTTATCAAGCCTTCATGGAAATTCTATGTCCTTCACATTTTCCATTTTTTTTGGCTTATTTAAATGATTCACACCTTTAATAACCATTTTATAGTATGTGAGTTATTCAAATATTTCACGCCTTTTAGTCATCTAAGATTTCGTGGCTTCTCCAAGTCCTTCGTGAATTGTTTGACTTGTGCCACTTTATTTAAGTCTTATGTAGCTTTCTTATTCATATTTCCTTGTTACACATCTTTCCACCTACTTGTATAGTGGGTGTCTTGTATTGCTGGTTCATTCTCCTTGTTATACGGACTCCTGTGTCCCACAACCTTTTTGTGATATGCATGCATTTATATTGCACGGGTTTCTTTGATTTGTAGGATTTCCTTCATTGAGTGGGATTATCCCTTTGTTTTGTGATTTTTGGCCTAGGTACTCTGAGAACACTAATGATTTCAAGAATCTACGGAACATTTATTCTTTGTTCCACGACTTTCAAAATTTGAAACTTTTATAACTTTTTCTCTATTGCATTGAGTCCTTTTGCAGCCTTCCTCCTCCTTGGTTCCAATATCATGTTTGATTACTTTTAATTAAGTTTAAAATATTTAATTTAAGTATTAATCCCATGTATTCTACTCTTTGTACATGAATTTTCGTAATTTTGAAACATCACGCCTAACATTCTTTTCCAAAAATAACTAAGTTTTCCTTAAAATGGCTAGTTATTCTAGTTTTTCCATGGATAAATCATAAATTTTAAATGAATGTAATTAAAACATATGGATAATTATGATTAAGGCTATCCTTATGGATACAAAGCTATGGTATTTGATATTGATTGAGAAGAAACCCACTAGGAGACAAGCTACTCCTAAGAACTTAAGTTTTTCTCTCAAAAATCCTAAGAGGCTATGTCCATCTTATTGAAAAGTATCAAAGATGAGTTCTTGTTGTATATTGGACATATGGAATCTCCGCTGATGCATGGGATCAATTACAAACCATGCATGAGGGTATTCGCCTATATAAGATTATAATATTAATCATGGAATTGTTTACAACCTCGATGAAAGATGATGAAAAGTTTATTAATTATCTAGATAAGATTAATGATATTAAATCTCAATTAGATGGATTTAATTATGAAATTTTTCATAATAAATTTCTTTAATTCATCATTAAAATTAACATTCATGAAAAGTTTAGAAAATTTATCTCGATTTTGAATTTTAAATATTAAAATGAAGATGATCTACCTGATTTAGACACATTGTCTCTCTTATTATTCAAGAAGAAATTGTCATGAAGAAATTTGACTCAAAAGAGAATGTCTCTCAAGCATTTTCTCTCAAATTCAGAAGTCTTCTAAAAATGAATATATCGTAATTAAAATCATCAATTGTTGGGCCCCTGGAAAATTGACTAAGTATGAAGGCGCGTGGGCGCATGGGATCCCAGTTATAAAAGGGTGCAAGGTAAAAGCACATAGAGGAAGAGTTAAGAAGGCACATGGTTCACGCGGCACATGAAAGGAGGTTTGGGACTTATCCGATTTAAGCATCCAAGGTAGAACACATGAAAAGTGTGATCGGTTGTGCATGGATAAGATGTCATCCTGACAACAGGTGGCCTAGGAAAGAGCATGCCAATGATGGGATCTTCTAGAAGATCATCATGAGATGGAGTGGAGAGCTCAAGGCCTAAAGGAACATGCTCGCTTGGAGGACCACATTCGACACTTGGTGATGGATTTGAGGGCATGGCAAGGTGAGTTGGTAGTGCGGGAAGATGATAAATACAAGTGCTGTGGAACAAAAAAGAGGAGAGAAAGAGAGAAGACCGAGATAACATATAGATGGGGATATAGAGATAGAGGAAGAGATATACATAGAGAGAGATAACATGGGTGAAGCTCTGCAGGATTGCTGTGAGTGGAAATTTGATTCAGATAGGAATGTACTAGGCCTAGTATTGTAATTTATTTTTCTTTTGGCATAGTTATACAAGCCTAGTGATGTGCATGACTGGTCTACCCTCTATGGCTCTTTGTAATGAAACAATGAATACAATGAGGTTACCTATTGTAAATAGACATGGATATCAGTAGCTTTAATGTATATTTCATTCATAGGAGTTCTCTTTCCTTGCATGTTATGAATGAATGATTGTATCTTTCTTTTTGTTATAATATATGTTATGGAGTCTGTTAAAACATCCATTTAAAGAAGCTACAAGGATATGAAGGCCATTCTAATCCCTATGATTCTTGTATTTCTAAATTTTTTCTGAATATTCTTACACTAATAATAGATAAATGCTTCCCACTAAAACTCACATAAAAGAGAGACTCGACACTGTATGCGTGCCTCGGGCACGTGCTCCTCTTGGGTGATAGGTTGGCATGAATGGGATTCCTTCCTTTTTTAGTGGGAGTAAAATTGAATACATCTTGTTCCATTGGGACATATTTTAAAGTTGTTGGGATATAGCATGCATCATGGTAGTAAAGTAATGACATATCGGTTAACATTGGAAAATGTTGAATCATGGTTTAAGAGCACAGAGGATGAATTTTCTCGGAGATTCAAAACTAGACCTAAGTTCAATACATGTAGATGGGTAGAAGAGAATCTCTACCATGATCTATATGAGACTTTTTTGTTTGCTTCCTAGTAGAGTTATATGAATGGCTTTCACCTATGCATCTAGATCTAGTTGGAGTTATGGATCATGGATATGGACCGAAGAATACACTAGGATGTAGATTTGGCATGGACCCATGTTTAGATCACAGTGGGGAGGAGTAATAGCTAGATACACTCTGGAATATGCCATTTCCACGTATTCTTGCCTAGAGATTGCTGATTTTAAGTTTCTATGAGAACCTAGAGGAACATTTCTACGTGCTATTCCTCTAGCTATGAAGATATTGATGGTTACCATGAGTTTAGAGGCACTCCCAATGGCTGGCTAAACCATTTTGAGCACTAGGTAAGGAAGCTCGGGTGGAGGAAGATGGTAGATGATACGACAAAAAGGGAGAGGGAAGAAAGATGGCTCAAGTATGGTGAAGCGCGTGAAAGGGAGATTACTAGGTGAATGCGAGGCTACTAGTGTGATGGATCTATGGAGATAGACGTTGCGGGAAGGAGTTGAGGTTCACGTGGAAGACGTGGAACCTGAGCAGTCTATGCTACCCCATCTTGGAAAGCGCGTGAGGGAGACCCCTTCAGCTTCTGGTGAGAGTTCATCGCATGGAGAAAGGAGATTCGTTGGCACATATCTAAACCCACCCAGTGACCGAACCTTAGCACTTGGTTTTTCCAATCTAGGAGGAAGTATTGACCCAATTGAAACTAGTGGAAGAGATAGATCCATGCCTAGGAGGTATAATTTTTAGTTCCTTCTTCTATGGCTACACATATTCTAGTATTTGGAGGATTTTTTGGACAAGGGGCAAGTGTACAAGATTTTGGTCTCACATCAGGGAGTGGCATGGGACAAAGTAGCGGTAGTGGGGCACTATCACATGACATCACTGTCGGTGCATAGTTTCAGTGGGACCATGGGGGGCATGGCACAAATCCTACAGCCCTATCGAACCCAGTGGTTTGGTGGATCTGGTGGCTCTAGAGGTACAAGACCTAGTGGACCTGGTGGATCAGGCAATGGAGGAAACACCAGAGGGAACCAAGGCTCTTGGATCGGGATAAGGACCTTAGCCACCACCTAGGTATTCTTTGAGATGTCTCTACATTTTACCATTACGGGGGCATTAAGGATGCTACTGAGTAACATGTTCACAAGTGTGAAATACTATGGCGCGTGAAAGGTATCACAACCCTAGAATGAAAGGCTAGTCAATTTGTAACCACGTTGCAAGGGCGTGCATAGCTGGTATAGAAAGTATGACCCTCATCAAACGGTGGTGGATTACACTGCCTTAAAGAATGCATTCCTGGCAGAGTTCCACATTCCTGAGTTTGAACAAAAAGCATTAGCACTTTGAAGGAGATACAACAAGGAATGGCAGAGAGTGTGTGGGAGTATGATGTGCACTTTAAGACTCTCTTGTCTAAATTATCATATGATATACATCCTTCTCATCATGCACAATGGTTTTTTGGAGGATTGATCACCCCTTTTAGAAGGGCCTTGTCTCATAAAACTTTTACAGATCCGTGTGAAGCATTGGAGGCTGCCTTGTGCACCAAAGATGTTGGTAGTATTGATATTGGCATTAGCCCATTCTTGGAGGCTCAGATTGCTGCTATGGCTAAGTAATTGGAAAATCTATCTACGAACTCGGTCCATGAGACTCGTAGTGGTTTGTGGTGCATAGATTATGAAATAGAGGGGCACATTAAGGACAATGTCCCTCGAGGATGGTACGTCATTGTGACATTAGACTGTGAAATCTGTCATGGGGACCATGATGCAAGTAGATGTCCCTTGCTGTAGCACGTGATCAAGAAGAATGTATCTTGTTATTGTAATATTTTCACCTCCACGACCCATGATACTAAAGACTGTAGACTCATTGATTAGATACATGAGGCCATTGATCATGGAGTGTGCCAAACCAGCATTGCCAGTGGTTCTAAAAATGATGATCACCATTACGAAGAGCACACAAGATGGAGGCACATGTGTGGAAGAGGTTTTGAGGAGGATTCCTGTGGATGATAACCACGAGAGGAAGGAGTGAGTTCCCGTGAGGAACATGTTTTAACTATGGATCTAGAACATTACAAGCGTGAGTGCTTGAACTTGTTGCGATGCTCATGGTGTGGTAAGAAGCATAAGTATGGGAGTTCCTAGAATTATTTGAGCATATGAATCAACAAAATCGGAAGGAAAAGGTGTTGTAATGGTTAGCATTAAGAAGGAAGACATAGTGGATGCCTGGGTAACACGGGATGAAGGTTTAAAGCCTTCTTTGTAAAAAACAAGGGTAGAAGCCACGCGCACAAGGGAGATACCAAGATAAAAGACCCTAGTTATAAGAGAAGAGGTCATTCATGGAAAATATCCAGACCCCACGCATCAGAAGGAGATATATCAGGACACCATGGATGTTATTCAAAGCTTACAAGGGGAGATCCAGTGTCTCAAGGAGCAATCTAAGAGGGAGGAACAAGGAAGGAGAATCGAGGCACAAAAAGATGACCTGGATGAGGTCAAGGAGGTGTGTAAAATGCTAAGGCAGGAGAACATCATTCCTTTGTTAGGATCCTAGTTGAGAGAGAAGGTACCACGTGCCGGAGAAGAGTGTGAGAGACAGGTCTTACACGTGAACCTTCCCCCTCACAGCCTCGACTATGACAAGGAGATTACATTAAATGCAATTATAGATGGATGGCTCCTCATAGTTATATACTCATTGACACATTGGCACGAGGTTAATGTTTTGACTTTGGATGCATGGCATCAGATGGGGAGACCTACATTACATCCATCTTCAAATGTGATGTATATGGCAAACAAGACTAAGGAAATTCCCATCGGTGTCTTGAAGGATGTAGCTATTACTATTCAGGAGCCAAGTTTCTGGGGACTTGAAGTCTTGGTGCTCGTGAGGTGGAAAATTTCCTAAACTACTTGGGTGCCCTTAGTTTTACAAGAACAATTCAGACATTCGGTTCAATAAAGGGTACATTAGTTTCAAGAACAAAGAGGAGTGGGTCATTATACCCCTAGTTGATGGGAAGTTCAGTGCCTACATTGAACCTATTGGGAGAAGAAGTTCTAGACAAAACTTATGTGCACTCAATCGAGACCACGAGATGGTACACCCTACTAATGGAGTTATCTAGTTTCAAGATGCTCAGTCAGTAAGTGATACCACCAACTTGGCATGTGAAAATTGGGTGCATGGGACTTATAAATTAATGGGATGGTAGTTGAGAGGATCGGTGACCAAGGTAATAAAGGCATGAATGGTTCACACCTTGGAGGAAAAGAACTGCCAAGTACTCAGGAGGATCCTCCCCGAGATATTTTCTAGGAGATAGAAGCTTAGTGGAAGAATGAGAAGGAACGGAGGGAGATGTTGAGTTACATCTTCTGGCACAACAACTCATTTGTGGGCCACACATCAAGAGAGCCTTTTAGAGTGGTGCGAGGTAAGAATTGATGCCTCTTTGTCATATTTTCTAGAAGTGATATACCCACCATCATCAAGGAGTACCATGGGAAGGAGCCTTACTCTTTCCATATCTAGGAATGTGAATGGGTCTAGAGAGAAGGTGCGGAAGCCTTACCACCATCCCTCTAGGTGGACAAGTTATATTCTACATTACAGGGTTGTGCGCGCGCATGGTACATCCATTCGGAGACATGCACCGCTAGAAAAGGAATTGGCAAGAGCTCACGGTTGATCTTATTCAAACCTTTGAGTATCAAAGTACCAAACCATTGGTTGATAAGGCCTTGCAAGGTATCAAGTGCCTTACCATGGGGGATAGTGCCAGAATGGAAGATAGGTTTGGAACTACTAGGTGAACTAGGATTGGAGGCACGTTTGAAGAGATTGAAGAAACAAAAGAGTTACAGCTTGAGTGCATGTGTTTGGAAAAGGAGAAGGGAAAGTTAGTATATGTGATTGATGGAGAGGAATCAGAAAGTTTAGATGTTAGCCATTCTATAGGGATGCACAAAGTAGTGGATAGTGCAGATGCTGCATGTGTGCTTACCATGAGCTATTAAAGAAAAATAAAGTTAACATCGGTTCAGGAGAAGAACCTAAGGAAGCTATTATTGGGGATTATTGGATGGAGAAGGAAGTATCAAAGATCATTGATCTGTTGTGTGAATTCAAGGATTTATTCCCACGTGGGTACCATGAGCTAAAAGGTGTTCACCATTCCTTGGGGGAGATGAGGATAAAATTGAAGGAAGGTGCGGCCTAGTTAGAAAAAGGCCCTACCAGATGAATCCCAACTTATGTGTGAAGGTTAAGGAGGAAATAGACAAGATGATAGCTTTTGGGATCATTGAGGCAATGGAAGAATCAGAATGGATAAGTCCGATGGTAATCAACATCAAGAAGGATGGGTGGATTAGAATTTTTGTGGATTATAGGGAATTGAATGTAGTTTGTGTCATTGATCCATTTCGACCCCCTTCACTAAAGAAATTTTGGAAGGAGTCACTGGGCATGAAATCTATTCCTTTACGGATGGATTTTAGGATACCACCAAGTCCTGGATTGCAAAGGAGGACCAAGAGAAGACAACTTTCACCACCGAGTGGGAATTTTGCATATATATGGTCATGCCTTTGGGTTGAAGAATGCACATGCTATATTTTCGTGCATAGTGGTGCAAGCATTCCAGGACTTCATTCATAAGTTTCTCCAGGTTTATTTGGATGATTGGACAAGTATATGGTCTGGTTAAGGACCATTGTGACAACTTGAGATTAATGTTTGAAAGGTAGTGAGGATATCCCTCAATATTAAGAGGATGTGCTACACCCTTTGGGACTTTATTGGGGCATATCATATGTAAGGAGGGCTTGTTGGTAGATCCTACTAAAGTTGCAGTTATTGTGGGGTTAAGGGAGCCTACTAGCTAGAGTGCAGTGTGTGGATTCCTTGGGCATATGGGGTATTACAGAAAATTCATTAAGGGGTATGCCAAGATCGCCATGCCTTTAGAGGAGCTGCTTAGACACAAAAGTACCTTCCATTGGGGAAAGGTGCAGTAGAGGGCATTTGATACATTAAAATATAGGCTTATTACCGCACCTATTTTATGATTTCCCTCTTGGGAAAAGCCCTTCCATGTCCATGTAGATGCCTCAGAACCGCCATTAAAGCAGTAATTACACAACTAGGTGAGGGGATTGTTGATCATCCTCTCTATTTTGTGAGCAAGAAGTTAACACCAATAGAGTAGAATTATACCACAACCGAAGCGAGGCATTGTCAATGATCTATGCACTTTTCAAATTTAGATAGATATCATTGGTGACACGCTTTATATTCTACACCGACCACATGGCATTAAAGTATTTAGTGAACAAGCCCATTCTTCAAGGGCGCATATGTCGATGGGTGTTGTTGTTTCAAGAGTTTGAATTCACCATTGTAGTGAAAGCCCGAAAAAGCAATTATGGACTTGATCATCTATCAATAATTGATTTAGGAGAGGATGACATAAAGTATTAAGGAAGTAAATGCTAGACGCGTAACTATTTAGATTGTGGCATGCGCACCTCAATTTGGAAGAGATTGATGTATTTTTAAAAGAAGGTGTGGCACCGAGATGGAATGAAGGCATTGGAAAGAAGTAGTTGGCCATACACACCGTGCCCTACATGTTGATTAGTGGAGACTTATACAAAGTGGTACGTGATGAAGTTTTACGTAGATGTGTGTTAGAGCATGAGTTCTGGCCATCATGGAGGAAGCACACGGAGAGGCTGTGGTGGGCATTACGTAGGTAACACCACCGCACGCAAAATATTAATGGAAGTAGTTTATGGTGGGAACCTTGTATACAAATATTGTAGGATTATTGTAAATCATGTGACCACTTTGTCAACACATTGGAAAACCAGGAAGGAAGGATGAAATGCCTTTACATCCTATTCCTAGCGTGGAGCCTTTTGAAAAGTGGGTGATAGACTTTGTAGGACCTATTGCACCGGCAACACGTAGGACGGGGTCACATTATGTCATCACTTGCATGGATTATCTCATAAGGTGGATGGAAGCAGCCCCAACTAAAGATTTCATGGCAACAACAACGGCAAGGTTCTATGGGAGAACATTATCACAAGGTATGGATGCCCTTTGAGTTTGACCAGTGATAGGGGTATGCATTTTCTGAATGAGACCATGAGGATCCTACTATCTGAGTTCATGGTGGCTCATCATAAGACTACACCCTATCACCCATAAGAAAATGGAACCGTAGAAGCATTCAACAAAATACTAAGTCATACCTTGACCAAAATCTATGATGTTGGAAGACAAGATTGGGATGACAAGGTATTAGCAGTTTTATGGGCTTACAGGACTATGTATAAAAGACTAAATAAAGCCACACCTTTTCAATTGGTGTTTGGTGTGGAAGTTATTTTGCGGTTGAATTTATGTTACCTCTCTCGTGAATAGTGTGCATAGGAGGATTAGCCAATGAACAAGTGCTAGAAGAAAGAATTGATGAACTAATGAAACTGGATGAGAGACGATCACTTGCCCATTGGAGCCAAACAACGGAAAAGGAAAAGCAAAAGGCTTGGCATGATCACCATATTAGAAATAAGAAGTTTGAGGTTGGGAAGATGGTATTACTATATGATTCTAGATTTTGTACCATCCTGGAAAGTTGAAAGTCCATTGGTTAGGTCCCTACACAATCTCGTACATCCTTGATTCAAGCGCATGCCAGTTACAAGTGCTGGATGGAATGAAGTTTCCTGGACACTTCAATGGTAGTAGGTTAAAGCCCTACTATAAATAAGTCTTCTTGGTGTTTGTAAATAAGGTAGTTTTTCTAGTTAGTTTAGAAATTTTCCTTTATGCATTTTCCTTCCCTTGTGTTTCCCTTTCGCGTTGTTGTTTTGTTTTGCACCTTGGGTGCATTGGTAACCTTATTGCTATTTTTGGAGAATTTATGAGTGTGTAGAGGACTGCACATCGTTTAAGTGTGGGGTGGAGAAAATTAAAGAAGAAAAGTGAAGAAGCACATGATTAAAAGTACCAAGGAAGTTGTGTTGAAGAGCCTTGTTGAGTAGCCCGGTTAAAAGAGAGATGAAGAGAAAAGATAGAATGGTTGGTGTTAGGATAAAGCTACTTGTAGATCCCACATACAAAGGAAAAGGAAGCATAGTTAAAGCAACATGAGGTAGGTGAAAGTAAGAATATGGATAGAAGAAGTGCCTTCAACACATGTTGAGTGCACATAAGAGTCTCTGTCGAGGTTGGTTTGCACGCCTAGGAAGGTTAGAGGAGTTTTCACATAGGAAGGGCACACGAGTTAAAGAGGGTTTTCACGTTGGAAGGGCGCGTGAGTGAAGGTGCTGAAGACGGGATTTGTTTTAAAAATCCACATTAAATGAATAAAGTACAAGGTAGGTAGAGTAGCATTTAATGACAAGAAAAAGGAAAACTATAAATAGAGGGTTGGGGAACTCTCATTTTACTTTGTGAAAATGAAGAGTTGGAGATATAAGCAAGTGTTATCAGCTAGGGTTTTTCAGATTTGATCAAGTGGAAGATCTATGTGATTAAAAACATGAAGATATAGTTTGAGATTGTGAACCAGAAGGAAGGAATTACATGGGCATGGAAAGAAGTGAAGACGTTGTCTTGTGAAGAACGTATCAAAGTTAGGGTTCAACAAACTAGGGCATGAGTTTAGAAGAATTGTATCATGGATCTGAGATTGAAGGTTGGGAGAAGGAAAGTAGAGTAACAAGGAGAGGATTGGAGTGATAAAATTACCTCGACCATGGCACCCAAGAAAGGAAAGGGAAAAGCTAAGGCTAAACAACTAGAACCGAGGTAGATACAAATGAAGAATGGTATGTAGAAATGCAGTACCCAGATGGAGTGATGATGGGGAAGGAATGGGAATCCCATTTGAGAAGCATACCGGTCAATGACTATAATCACCACACCAACACTATAAAGAAATAAATGGCATTAGAGTTGGTATGCCCAACCAACAACAAACACCTGAAGGTTTTCCTATCTACAATGATGACGTAAAGGTGAAGTGGGAAGGACAAGGTTATTGCAACTCTATGAGTGGCCTTATTTTGGGAATCTTGATCACTTGTACCAATGGTTGATGTCTCAGGTGCATGAGGACTACTTCCACTTTGTTGGGCACAAGATGCGCGTGACTCCCCAGTTGATTTCACAATTTATAGGCCTCATATGCGAGGGAGATAGCCTGGAAGATGACCTTGGCGATAAGGAGGCTATTCAAGACCTCACATACAAAGTATGCATGCAAGAAAGGGTCTGGTACTATGACATCTTAGACATCAAGGACCCCATTATGAAGATGGTCACACACCTAGTAACAAAGTTGAATGGCCAAGAAAGATGGACACAAGTCAACAAGCCATGGCTACATGTCTGTAGGAAGATTGCAGAGGGGACTATTTACAACTTGTCTGCATACATTGCAGAGGAGATAGTTAAATGCGTGAAGGAAGGGGATAGGATCCTCTTTGGCAAATGTCCTACTCACCATAGTGTTTGTAGAAATTGGAGTTAGGATGCACTGCAGACAATTTTGTGTGGGAGTACGTGGCCGAAGACCCTTCACCGTGAAGAGGTTTGAAAAATATGCATGTGATATAATGACGGATCCCCACAAGGCACGACTTGAAAAATGGTATACACGCTTGAGAAATGCATTCGGGGTAGAATGGAGGATCCCTGAACAACTCCCAGTAGCCACATAAGGAGAAGTTGAGTTTGCGGTGTACCAGCACTACTATTTGGGCAGGTTTAAGATTATTGATGAATCATGGAGCCCTTGGTGCAAGCTCCCTTTCGCGTTCACTGCCCAATACTTCCAAGTGGGGGTAAACCATTTTAAAGAATCAAAGAAGCTAAGGCTAGATCTAGGAAAGTTGGACCAGGAGCATAGGGATATGAGGAAGAAACTAAACTACCCTAGTGGTAAGTGTACATATGTGGAGAAGTACGTGTCACATGAAATCCATATGACTAGGCCAATGAAACTTCCTATCACTGGAGGATCCACGCGTGCGTGTACATGCACATAAGGCCAAAGTTTGAGAATGGCGTACTTGGTGGATGAGATATCAATACCTGAGGACCCCTTAGGAAAGAAGAAGCCAACATCTAAGAAGAGAGGTAGAGGAGAGGAAGGAGCACCAAGTGTGTCGATTGCTCAGACAGTGAGCATGCCTTCTACAAGTGCCAAGCCAAGCACCTATGTTCGGAGAAAGAAGTCTCTAGTAAAGGAGAAGACACCAGAAGTAGAGGTGCTCGAACAACCCACCACCATGGAGGAGTCACAAGAGGAAGAAGAGAAGGAAGAATATCCTGACCAGAGGACACCTCTCAAGAAGAAGTAGAGGGTGGATGAAGAAGCTGACTCGGAGGTGATTGACAACTTGGAGAGATATCTGGGAGAAGGAGAGGATGAGAGTGAAGGAGGTGGCGACAAGGAGGAAGAGCCAGAGAAAGACAAGGAACCTTTGGAACCTCATGTATTTAGTGTCTATGACTCGGAGGAAGAGAGTGGGGATGAAAAGCAAGAGTTTGTATTGCATGATGAAAAGGCACACAAGGTGATGAAGGAACTGAAGATACAAAGACAAATGAGAAGGATGCCATGGAGAAGCAGGGAGACATAAGTTTTACCAAGGAGTAGATAACTAAAATAGCAGAGTGAGAAGTGAAGAAGATGCTCGAGGCCCTTGTAGACCAGGAGTTAGAGCATAGCGTCAGACATAGTGCTTAAGGAAGGGAAGGAGGAGAGCATTGAAAAGGGACATGATAGCCTAGGAGGCCCCACTGATAGTTAGCTTCCCCAAAGGCACATGCTCAAGTAGAAGAACTTGGATGTAGAATAGAGGCAAGATAATGGGCTATGTGGATGATTCAAGGAAGGTGCTATGCACGGTTCTAGAGCACGATACCCACTGAGAAACTTATAGAGATGGGATTGTTCGAGAAGGGAGGCGCGTACCCGGGACCAAAAGATGCTTTCTTGGGCATTTGAGTCCCACGTTGATGAGCCAGACTTTGAAGTTTTCCAAAAGGTGCTTATCACGTTACCAAAGTCTAAGGGATACAACCCCTTAGTAAATTCTCAGGAGCTCTCAGACAAGCAAGTGTGAAATTCTCTAAATAAGGTCATGGTTAAAAAGAGGTGAGGCTATTCACATGGAATGATATTATAAGGGCCCTAGAGGGAAAGTTGGCCAAGAAGGAAGAAGATTTGGCTAAGGTGGCCAAAAACTTAAAGCAGGAGGAATTAATTAGCACACAAATGAAGCGCTAGCTCAAGGAGGAAAAGGAAAAGGTGCAGGAGGTGTACAAAAAGGTAGAATCGATAAAAAGCACCATCATATTAAAGCACCTAGATCTAACGCCAATCCCGCAGAGGTATTCTTTGACACTGGAATGCCTAGAAGACTTAACATGCATCCTCACCATGGAGAGATGACCCCTGGCATTGGAATCTATGGAGGAAGTGGCCCACACACACGAAGGAGGAGGACCGGTTAAATTTGATCGCACTTATTGTCGAGTATAGCTGAGGTACTCACGAAGTTAAGGTCACTACCCGATCTATAGAAGCCACATAAGATACATGTGGATCAAGATAAGGTGGCAAGCTCCTTGGTTGCCATGCTTGAAGTAGAGCTGAAGGAGTTCCAGGAAAAGAACAAGGGGAATAGGGCAGAGAGGGACAAGGTTCTAGTCAAGGTAGAAAAGAAATCAAGAGGTGATTGAGGCTTTAAAAAGCTTAATTAAGGCCCGGTTGAAGGAACTATACCCCCAGATTACCAGAAGAATGGACAAGCTCGTGGACCTGGGTAAGGAAATGGAATAAATTGTGGACACTTTGGGCACCCAGGGAGCTGGCCTAAGCTTTGATGAAGTGAGCACCTTGGTGGGTGACCTATGCTAGAAGGCGAAGGGTGAGGTCAAAGTGTGGAACAAGCTGGAGGTAGATCTACGACAGGACTTCCTCAACCTTTTGAATTAATGTTCCCCCCATTCTTCATTCTTTCCCCTATTATTTCATTCCTTATTCATTTTGTAATATATTCTACATCTTGGTTCCATATTGAACCAACTTGCACATTTAGTCAAATAGAATGTTTCGAGATGGAGAAGCAGGCGTAGTGTGGGGTGATGTTGGGCCCTAGATAATTGACTAAGTATAAAGGCATGTGGGCACGTGGGATCCCAGTTATAAAAGGGCGCGCAAGGTAAAAAGCGTGTAGGAGGAAGAGTTAAGAAGGCACATGGTTCATGTAGCACATGAAAGGAGGTTCGGGACTTAGCTGATTTAAGCATCCAAGGAAGAACACGTGAAAAGCGTGATCGGTTGCACATGGATAAGATGTCGGCAGCAACAGTGGCCTAGGAAAGAGCACACTAGTGATGGGATATTCTAGAAGATCATCATGAGATGGAGTGGAGAGCTCAGGCCTAAAGGAACATGCTCGCTTGGAGGACCACATTCGACACTTGGTGATGGATCTGAGGGCGTGGCAAGGTGAGTTGGTAGCATGGGAAGATGATAAATACAAGTTCTGTAGAACAAAAAAAGAGGAGAGAAAGAGAGAACACCGAGATAACATACAGATGGGGATATAGAGATGGAGAAAGAGATATACATAGAGAGAGAGAGATAACATGGGTGAAGCTCTACAGGATTGCTTACGAGTGGAACTTTGATTTAGATAGGAATGTACTAGGCCCAATATTGTAATTTATTTTTCTTTTGGCATAGTTATACAAGCCTAGTGATGTGCATGACTACTATGGTCTACCCTCTATGGCTCTTTGTAATGAAATAATGAATATAATGAGGTTACCTCTTGAAATAGACATGGATATCAGTAGCTTTAATGTATATTTCATTCATAGGAGTTCTCTTTCCTTGCATGCTATGAATGAATGATTGTATCTTTATTTCTGTTATAATATATGTTATGGAGTTTGTTAAAACATCCGGTCTAAAGAAGCTACAAGGATTTGGAGGCCGTTCTAAGCCCTATGATTCTTGTATGTCTAAACTTCTTTCCTGAATACTCTTACACTAATCATAGATAAATGCTTCCCACTAAAAATCACATAAAAGAGAGACTTGGCACCCGCGTGCCTCGGGTGAGCGCTCATCTTGTTGGGTGATAGGCCGGCGCGCATGGGATTCCTTCCTTTTATAGTGGGAGTAAAATGACTACAACAATCAAACTTTAGATCCAAGTTTAAGCACAATAGGAATAATCAAAGTTTAAAGTAAAGTTTGATGGCACTTGTAACAATTGTGGTAAATTTGGTCATAAAGCAATTGATTTTCATGCTCACTTGTCTCATAAAAATCCTAAGAATTAAAAAAATTAATAAAAGGAAGAAGAAGAATAAAAAATAGGGTCATATTAATAACCAAGTCAATAATGTTGAGCATTCCATTTCTTTTATACTACTCTTTTAGCCTCCAATGATAGTGAATGGATCCTAGATAGTGGTGCATCTAGACACATGACATATATGCATGATATCCTTCATGATATTGTTGAGTGTCATGAAAACATTTATCTAGGAGATAACTCTGTCATCAATTTTGAATGTTGTGGCAATATTAAGATTGGAAATGGAATCATTAGGGATGTGTTATTTGTTCCTAACTTAAAAAAGAATCTTTTATATTTTCCTCAATTAACTAAAGATGACTATAAAGTTGTGTTATTACAAGATAAATGGTATGTTAAAATAATCTTGGTAAAATAATTGCTACTATTTTACAAAAGAATGGGTTGTAATTTTTGATGGATTTGTTGTTGAATCTTTTGTTTCCACTTATTCTTGTAATTGTTTGATTATGGCATGAAAGGATTGGGTATGTGAACTTTAAAAGTTTGAATGAGATGTCCCGCCTTAACCTTGTTATAGGTATTCCTAAGATAAAATCAAACCATGAGTCTTGTGAAATTTGCTTGCATTGTAAGCAACATGTATAACCATTTCACAGACACCATGAGTCTAATTCATCTTGCTTACTTGAGTTAATTCATAGTGATGTTAGAGGTCCTTTAGAAGTACCTTCTCTTGGTGGTGTTTTATATGTTGTTAGTTTTATTGATGATTTCTCAAGAATGAATTGGTCTTATTACATTAAGAAAAAGTCTAATGTCTTATATAAGTTTCAAGAGTTTAAAGCCCTTGTTGAAAACATGGCTAATATGAAAATTAAAAAAATGAGAACATATAATGGAGGTGAATATGTTAATAATAAGTTTGATGAGTTTTTGTATCTTGTGGAATTCAAAGGGAGCTATCAACTCTCTATTATCCTTAGGAAAATGGAATTGTTGAATTAAATAATAGAACAAACATTGAACTAGATAGAAGCATGCTTCATTGCTTATAATATGACTAAATTTCTATGGGATGAATCTATGAACACTTTTTTCATATCCTTAATATAGTTCCCAAAACATATTTACATCAAACCACACCTCATGAAGTGTGGACTAAGTAAAACCCTGATATCTCTTATTTAAAGATATTTGGTAGTCCTGCTTCTCTTCTTACTCCTAAAATTAAAAGACAAAAGCTTGATCCTACCTCTTACTATTGAATTTTTGTTGGGTATATGATAGTTAAAAAAAATGATTAAGAGTATATGATCTAGTTAATAATGTGATTATAGAAAATAGGATTGAGCATATTCTTGAAAACCTTTTTGTAAATCTTCCTCTAATCACTCTTTTGAGTTTCCTAAGTCGAGACTAATTTTTAAAATAATAATCCTTTCTTAGAAAAATGGAAACTAATATAGAAGAGTCTCATCATCCTTATTTTGATATGATGGAGGTAGACATTGAGGGGGGGTCTTCTCAGTCCTTACCTCAATATAGGATTCCTAAATGGACAAAAATATAGTTCAAACTCTCAACCTAATGATTTGAGAAATATGACCTGTAGTCAGAATTCCTATCATGCCTTATCAACTATTTATGAGGTTGAACCTCAATATTTTGAAGAATCCATCCTAGATGGAAGATGGGTTACAACTATGAAAGATGAATACAATTCTCTTATCAAGAATCAAACCTGGGAATTAGTCCCTCTTCCTCCTAAAAGAAGAATTATAGGCTCTAGATGGGTGTATAAAATAAAATATAACCCTATTGGTAAGGTTGATAAATTAGAGGTTGGCTTGGATTATGTTGAAACCTTTGCTCTTGTTGCCAAAATGAGAATTGTTAGAATTCTTCTAGCTTTAGCTACTCAACATGGTTGGGAGATTCACCAAATGGATGTTAAAAATGCATTTTTAAATGGTGACTTGAAAGAAGAAATTTATATGCATCAACCTAAATGTTTTGAAGAACCTAGAAAGTAATTATATGTGTGTAAACTTAATAAAAATCATTGTATGGTCTTAAACAAGATCCTAGAGCTTGGTATGCTAAGATAAATAGTTTCTTTCATGAGCTTGGTTTCTCTAACTATTTTTTGATAATGATTTATTTTTCAAGTATGAAAATAATCATGTTATCATTATTTTCTTATATGTTGATGATATCTTGATTACTAGTAGTGATAAGAATCTTATTCTTATAATAAAAGAGAAGTTAAGACAACATTTTGAAATGACTGATTTAGGATTGTTAAATCATTTTCTAGGCATGGTTATTTATCAAAATCACAAATCTATTATTGCATCTCAATCACAATATGCTGCTAATATTCTTAAAATATTTAATATGATTGATTATAATCATGTCTCTATTCCTATGGAATTTTGTGTTAAATTAGATCCAAAACCTTCTTGTGATAAATTTAATCCTACTTTATATAGACAACTGATTATTAGTTTGATTTATCTAACAATCACTAGGCCACGATATTTTGTATGCAATTGGAATTGTGTCTAGATTCACGGGATCCTTATGAGGACCATTGAAAAATGGCAAAAAGATTTTAAGTTGGGTGCACAGTCGTGTAATAACATGGAGATGAAAGAAGCAACAATATATATATATATATATATATATATATATATATATATATATATATATATAGACATATATGTATATATATATATATATATATATATATATATATATATGTATATATGTATATATATATATATATATATATATATATATATATATATATATATATATATATATATATACATATATATATATGTATATATATACACATGTATATATATATATATATATATATAATATATATATATATATATATATCTTGTTATGGATGTAGCAAAAGAAGTCACGTAGCTCAAAATACTATTGGAAGAACTTAATATGGGCATCAAAGGAAGCACTCCACTTCTATGTGATAGCTAAAGTTGTATTTCTCTTGTAAATAAAATAGTCCAACATCAAAGAACCAAGCATATTGAGATTCATATGCACTTCATCTAGGAAAGAGTTATTAATGGTGATATAAATCTCAAGTTTTTTTCCATTGATGAGTAGTTCACATACATTTTTATTAAGCCCTGGGTGTTTACAAAGTTCTACATGTTCCATGTTGTGTTGGGCATTTTAGATATCATCTCTTGTGATCATGTGGATGACGTTAATCTCCACCTATGAATCAACCGAGCATATATATTTTTGATTTTATGATCATGTGAATGGCGTTGATCTTCACCTCTGAATCATATGATTTTTGGCCATTTAGAGATTCCCTTGAGGGGGAAATAAGAAATGGGCATGTAGCATATTTTTTTCTTGTGCAATTCCATCTCTTAATGACTCGAATGTGTCAAATTTGATACTCCCAAGACTATTTCTGTGTTGTTTGAGTAAATTTTCATGTATGTGAAGTTTACATGTAATCTCCATTAAAGCATTAGATATGAAGATATTAGTAAATTTATATCATGATGTAACTCTTCATCCTTAATCACTCTATCTTGATAATTTGTAATGTTCTTTTGTATTGCAGTTTTTATGGAATCCGTGGAACACTTCTTTGAACCATGAAAAAAATAGCATCTCATGGATTCTCTAAAAACCCGCATGATGGGTTTATAGTTGTTCACGGATTGTATAAGTCCATGGGACATTACGGTAGTGTACCATAGAGTTTAAAAACATGCGGACTCTACTTTAGTGCACCACATAACTAAAAACCCATGGAACAAGTGTTTTTGGATGTTATCCTAAATCACACATTGATTTATGGATTGTAATTCCTTTTGTACCAAAAGGTGACTTGGCATAAGGAAAAAACTTTGACATATTTTTGCATGTTTCCCTACTTAACATTAAGGGGAGTGTTGGGTTTATAATATTAAGTAGGAAACTGCTTATTTATGAAACCCACCAAAGACTATATGTTTTTGGTTTATAGCTTATATTTAAAATATAAGCATGTTGGACCCAAATGGGTTGGTTTTAAGAGTGGATCATGACCACCCACCTTGTATATAACAAGGTGATCTCATTAGAGATCGGTTACACAAGTTGTAACATGTATGTGAGTTATATGTGCAAGATGATTATAAATACATGATGTGAATGAGGTGAAACTCATGAGAAAATGTATGAGGTAGTTTGTAATCCCTTTTTAAAGGTGTAACTGCATGTGGAAATAGTGGGAGTGTTGGGTGAAAGTTTATTCTCAATAAAGATAAGTGATTTTCAATGTTTTTTACCTTTCATGGTTTTCCACTTATATCTTGTGTCTTTGTGTTCATTTACTTTCTATTCATGTTGTTTACATTATATAATTTGCATTATAAACATCTAAATCTATGTTCTTAATTACTACACTTCATAAACTATAATCTTTGGTAATTTATGTTGTGGATTTATAATTTGTAACATTATCCATCCCTTACATTTCTAACACATACCACTCCTTCAAAAAATGTTAAAGGATTCTAGTCATAGTTTTTAATTCCTCACATCAATACAATAAAACCATGGTTAGCATGCCTATACTCATAACCTCCTTAGGTGTCCATACCACATAAGGAGATCAATATTATTTTCATGCTAAGTTTGATTTTCGACACGTGCGAAGGACTATGTATGTATCTATATTAGTTTCATATTAATGGTTTCAATTATATGTGGTTTATAGTTTGATAATACTTATCTAAGTTTAGATACAAGGTCAAAAAACTCATCTATGAATTTTCATATTCTAATGCTTGGTAAAGCATAATTTTACAAGATATAATTCACATTATAAAATGCTCATAATAGACTCATTCGTCAATATGATAAAATCACAATTCTTATGTATTGTTGAATCTCGCTTAGTAGCTTTGAAATCATACATATGTGACTTACATGGTTCCTAAGATATTAAAAATATCTTTTCAAGCCTCCTCTATGGTTTAGGTTTTTAAGCCCATAAGTGTCATCGTCTAATTTTTCCAAGTTTAGTTAAAATTCATCCCTAATTGCATCTGTTATGACTTCATTATTATACTAAAATAATTATTTTTCACATACATGTTTCCTCATTCAATATAAATGCAATTTACATTTATTACCCAAGACCTTATGGTTTTGGATTATTTACAAATATTCACATGATTTATAATTACCATTTTATTCTAATCCTAATGGTTCAATTATAATTAGTATATAATATTCTAAGCTCAAATTATAAAATAAACTATAAATGTATATAATCATCACATGAATCTTACGTATTCTAAAACTATAACCTATCATATAAGGTGAGTTTATCTTACTTGTTTTCATATGTTGATTTTCTAGGCTCGGTGATAGTGTTTACAAGGGTCTCATACAATCCACTCAATCTATCATTGTTTACTACATGCCCAATTATTGAATGGTTTTAACGTAAAAATGTATTAATTTTAAATCTCGATATATATATATATATATATATATATATATATATAAAATTTAATAAAAAATTTAACTACAATTATGACCATTTCTCCAATTTACTTCTGAGATGTAATAATTTGACTAAAGTCTTTTTTTCTTTGGGTATTTTAAGTCTTTACTAGGTTAATTTAGTGGTGATAATATTATAGATTTATAAATCTAAATTCCAAGGTAACACTAATTCCGTTAATATTATTTCTATCGATTGTATCATTATAATTACATCGAAATGTGTTCCCTCTTTAGTAAAGAGCATGCGGTTGTTCACATCATGAGCTTAAATTTGATGAGCATTTAAACATTTTTGCATTATCTTAATTTTGACGGTTGTTTACCTATTTTTCTATTTTTAGTCTCACATGGAAATATCTTTAGTTGCATGTTGAATGTGGTGGAACTCCAGTAGTTGCATGCTTTGGGCGGAAGATTTTGGTATATTCATGAAAGGATCTCCCATTATAATGTCATGCGGTAAAAATCTTGTCATTGTTCAGTTGTGATTTGATGCTACTAGGACACATGACTAGTGTGTCTATTCACAGACGTTCAAACCAATCACGAATAACAGAGAATGTGAAGGTTTTCGCAAAGGATGTGAGGTAAATGTTTTGAAAGACCCTAACACAACATAATTGTGAAGGATCTAATGTCAAAAATGTTGCAAGGTAAATATTGAACCAGTAGAAGGTGCGGCAAGAAATGTCTATATCCAGTCCTGTGGGAGAAGTGGGGCTTATTATATCGATTATTTCCCAATCCATGGAGGAGCCTCCAATGGGCCTGAGATTGTTGTACTGCAAAATCTGAGGTTAAACATTGAGTCTCTTTTGTTTGGAAGTGATATAGATTGCAGTGATGCTGAAATTGTGGTGAAGGGCCATCATGTACGTGTTCATAGGTACATATTGGCAGCTAGGAGCTCCTCTTTCAAGGAATTTTTTTGTGGTAACAACCAGGATGGAAATGTAAAATTGCAGTATGACTTGAAGGATTGGGTGATTCAAGGATATATCGGCTATGATTCCTTTATGATACTGTTAGGTATTTATACAATGGAAAAGTGAAGGCACCTCCACCTAGGGTCTGTACCTCGGTCTGTACATGTATTGAAGGCACCTCCACCTCCACATGTATGGAAACGTTAATGTATGGGGCACATGGTTTCATTATACCAGAGATTATATCACTCTCACGGGTAAGTAAATGTTGGTGTGTCTTTCTATTAATTTGTTTTGATTTGATTTTTTAAGAGAGAGAAAGAAAGGAGGAAATGAATTATATCAATGTTTATGAATAATAAAATTAAAAAAGTCAATGGGACCCAAAACCACATCAAATTACAGTAGCTAATCTTTAGCACTAAGAAGCTATACGTAATTTTGATTTCTCTAGCATTTTGTAGATAGTCTTACTAGTGCTTTGTTGGGAATTAGTGGTTTGTTTTTTGCTAACACTCATTTGTTGTATTCCATATTTTCCTCACATGTGATTTGGAATTTTCATTCTACATTTCTTATTCCATAGTGTAGGTAGAGTTCACAATTGGGAGAAACTTATGAAACTACGAGTGTCAATAGTCAACAATGGGTCCTAAATAGATAAAATCTTCGGGAAAAACTTGGGAAAAATTCATCAAGCCCGAAAAATGAGATGCATTCAATATTTTACCCAAAAAAATTAGTGTTAATGGATACATCAGAATTATAGTGGTTAGATATAGTTAAGCCCTTGATTTATGTGTGTCATGTAGAGAGGAAGTATGTTTTCTATATGGATAAGGGTATGAATTTTTACTATTGCGGGTTTCATCTTTTGTAATCACAGTTCAAATGGTGTATTTGTGCATAATCATGTTCTATTTTCTACAATAAACAATGTTAAATCTTTATGAAATTGATTTGTTTGAGTGCCTGTAGTCTATTGACCATATTGAAAAAACATTAAATAGTCCATGCTCCCATTAGTGATTTTTTAATTGTATAGTTTTCATTGTATAGATCCTTCAATTTACATAGTAGAGACTAGATGCACTGCATGGGCTCTACGAATTGTTGTAGCAGATGCTTCAGATAAACCCACATATTTAATCTTTCCTTCTTCCATGAGTTTCTTCAGTTCACCCATCTATAGAAAAGGAGTCAATTGCTTGTTATCAGACATTTCTTTTTGTTTTGAGCTGGTAAGGTTCAACACTCAAAGGAAAACCCAAGCTTATTACTAGCCTTAGTTCAACTTCAAACTCAAAGCCATAGAGGTACAAAACTATCTTCTAAAGCCATATAACCTTGATGACTCGGGTATTACATCTAATTGTAGATGAAATCACTTCAACCTTGCTAACAGAATCTTCATAAACCTTTGGGAGGACTATAAATAGGTAATGACCTTCGCTAATGAGACTCTCCATAAACCCTTGGGAGGACTGTAAATAGGCAGCAGTTGTTAGCTATAATTTTGCTTGAAATGAAAATACATAGCATATAAGGAAGCTCCAAAAGCCTAATAATGGCATCTACAAAGCAAAAAAACATACAAGTGGTCATTGTTTACTTGAAAATTGGATCATCTATTAAGAAAATAAGACAGGATAGAGAAGACTCATGGCGATGCATTTTTTCTGGCACAACAATTTCTTGGTCTTATTCCGGTCAAACAGTGTTTTGTGAAATCACCTCACCAAATCACACAAACAAATACCCATCAAAAGTGTCATTTGTGCTCCCTGTAACATCTTTGTGCTTACCATATGCATATTCATACAAATAGCTCTGTAATTATTACTAGGGGTCATTTGGCTCATTTGGATACTAGGAACTTGCTTAGGAGTAGGCATTGGAAACATCAAATTTAGAACTTTGGAAACTTCATGCATGGTGGGTCAATTAGAGGGTCATTTCTTGGTGCAAAACAAGGCCAACCTGGAAGATTTTTCTTACAATCCCAAGATCCCTACAGGTTGTTCCAACTTTTTATCAACATTTTCCATGACTGTGTTCTTGTCTACTTTTGATAGAATCTGTGTTCACATCTTTGGCCAACTATCTTGAATTAACATCAAAGCGGACTCCATTTCAATCAAATGGGTTGCATAAAACATGAAACAGAGAGGCCGATTCTTCTTTTCTCAAAAAATTTCCATCTTCCTTTTATTCTTCTCCTTCTCTATTCTTTCCAATCACCCCTTAGTGCTTGATATTGATAGAAAAATATTACTTCAATATGTCTTACACTAAAAAAATGTGGTGTTTCCTAAAAAATCTTATTGTTGTCTGACTACCAAATTTTAACAATAAGAATACATGGTGGCCAACTATCTTGGAGTATTACATCATTATACTTTTTTCAACTCCACCACACTAAATTTTAACCCTTTTACCGTAGGTATTGAACCCCTGGATGCCCCTATACAAAATCATTTACAAGTGGTATTCTTTTTTTCTATAACTACAACAATTTTTTTCTCTGTTTTCTCCTCAAGTCTAACAAAGTTTGTCAGACTAGCATAGGACTTACCTCCAGAGGGAAAATATTTTTTTCACTTCCTCTTGTTCCATATTTTTAGTGACATCTTCATTCTCCATCACGATCTCAACTCCAACTTGCAATTTAGCCTCATCTTCATGTATGCATTCAATATCACGCACCTCCTTGATTGTTGTGCACTTTTTAATTGCATCACTCTTCTCTAAATAGTAATATAGTTCTGCCATGTCCATTTCAGAAGGAAAACTCGGTCCAAATACCATTTCTTCCACTATTGCACCTTTTAAGGTTGAACATCCACATCAACAACATATGGGACTTTTCTCATATGCTCTATTGATCATGTGAAGCTTCTTTGTCAGTTGATTTAGTGCTTTCAACCTTTCAATGTGTTCCAATGATTTTTCACATCTTCCTTTTCTTATTTTATCCTTTAAAGCATCTTAAACTTGCTTTGTATGTCAAGTTGAATTCTCTTGCACTACTACGAACTATGTGCAAAAATCCACCAAAATTATTAAAATGATACCTATTTTTTCCATTATTTATGTATAAATAAATTTAACTTTTTTAAGCTATTACAATGCACTTATTAAGCACCAATAATCTAAAAAATTTCCATTGAGAAACCATCTTATCGATTGGCCATTGGATGTTATAGGAAAAACTAGTCATTAAGACTTAATATTCTTGCATATATTCGTGGTCAATGTAACCTATGGTACCCATAACATAGGTAGAAGTTCTTTACAATGTTTTTTAAATCTATTTAGCTAGAGTTTCATCTTTGGTATACCAATATATGATTAGCTTAGTACATCACATTTCACCATCCTTATTTATTTAATCATCAAGTAGGGTCAGGTGTTGGTTTTGTTTTGTGTTATATGCACCCTAATCTTTGGATGTGTTTGCTCTACTTGTTGGTAAAAATAGATACCATACTTTATCTGCAGAAAATATACCATGCCTCTATCTGAGAATCAAGAAAAATAGTTGGATCAAATGACATCAAACAAGCTCATGTTGATATAATTTTTGCTACATTGGACGGATAACATCGTGCGTAGTTCATAAAAATATAAAATTAATTGTAGATATAATTATAGATAAATGAAAAGAATAATATGCTTATTGGGTTTGTTTCTTTGCATTCTCTTTAAATGATTTTCTTGCATGATCCCAGGTCATGTTGACATGGAAAAGCATGAATGTAGGTGTAGACACTAAAATTAGGTCATACTCCCCTTGGTTCCTCGTTAAATAAATACCTTGACACATCCACCTAGCCATGGCCCCCTTCACCCCACTATAATATTAATTTAATTAATTTAATTCATTATCCTCACCATATTTATTATTTAAATATCCTAATTGAGATAATTCTCACACCACCACCTCACCTAGCCACCTCACTAGCCACCTCACCTAGACCTATTCTTAGTATGTTGCCATAACTAACTAAGACCTACCTAAACCCTAAAAATCAATGCCTACATTCCCTCTAACCACATTCCCACCCGTTATAAGGAAACTTCCATGCTAATCCGCAGAGAAAATGAAGCGAGATCCCAGAAAATCAAGGGATCTACCTAGTTTAGTAAACCTAGGAAATCTACCCTAACCGATGCGATTACCCTTAACCACCGTTGGTTAAGCCAAAACCACCGTCGGTTACCATTTAACCCCAAAACAATTTTATTTCGAGGTTAGCACATTTTTAGAGATAATCACGTCTTTTGAGAACAAGTGACGAAACCAAAGCTGTATGTAAAGGAACCAGTGCTAGTATACACATCAGAGCATCCATAGCCAATACTTGAAGCAATCACACAACCATCTACCTTCACGGGAGCATCCAGGGAAGCACTAGCACTACATCAAGTTCATTCCATTTGATCACCCACCATTTCCAACCAGGCATCAAGCCCATACAAATAGTAAGTTTTGTTAACCAGCACTCATCTATTCATCATTTGGTAGATCCTTTTACATCTGTTATTTAGATTTTTCTCTCATTTCCATTCCCCCATCATCTACCTCCATGAAAACTTGACCATATTTTTATCCATACCCTTGCACTGCCCATACCTAGACCTTAATCATTCTATGCATACCTTAGATCCATACGAATCTTTCCATTGCCCTCCCATCTTCATCTAATCTCATATCTATCACCCAACTGAGTTTTATTGAGTTTCTATACCCGACTATCCACACGCTAGTTACCCACAATCGTTGCTAGTTAGCCTAAACCGATACCGGTCATACCAGATCGACGTCGGTCTTTATGTCTTTTACTAGAAACCAAGAACAGAGCTCCTAAACTTCCACCAAATACCCAAAACCACCAGAATCTCACCCGACTAGCAGAATCATGCCTTGACAAAGTGACCTTGACCTTCAGATTCAATCATAGCTTAGCCTATTGTGAACAAATTTTCTTATTGTAGATGAATGAGATACCTAAATCATTTTAACTATAGTAGGATTTCCTTTATTTCTCGCATTAATTTTCTTTAAATAGTGGATTGACAGTCGTCTAGGAAGTATCACACTTCCCGGATCTAGCACATGCTAGGCGAGTTCCACTACATTTATCGTTTAACTTTTATTTGGTGGTCTTGTGTTCCATTTCAGGTAGTTCCTCAAGAAAAAGGAATCTCATGATTCAGCGTGTGGATTTAGAATTCATACGTGCACAACAACCTACAACTAACATCTTAACAAGTATTCCTCCTAGTCCTTTACCCTTATCTGTTTCATCAACATTCAAAGAAACACTCTAGAATCAAGTGAAATAGTAGGATGAATGTAGGTCTCGATATTAATCTTGTGATGAACTTACACCTCATTAGATGATTGAAATGATATAAAAAATAAATTTATAGTAGTTGATTATTATATTAATTTTGTGAAGTCAAGAATGACAATAGTTGGGGATTGAAGTGAAATTCATAACTAGTTTTTTTAATTTGTTAGTACTTGAACATAAGTGCAATTACATGCACTCAAATATACACATAACAATAAGACCTATTTATTATTCCTCATGATACAATATTTTCAAATGTATATGTACAAATTTGTAACAAATTTGAAATGTAGAGATAGAACCTTTAAATGTAATGCTTCATCTATATTCCTACACTTACAAAATCAATCACACCCCTTATCAACATCAACTATAAAAGTAATAACTATCCCTCTAAATCAAATAACATATATCATTCGGCATTCACATTGCATTGTGCACATGCGATTGTTAGTTATTAATATCTCCCACACATGTGGAGTCCCTTATCCTACCACATCGGTAGAGTAGAAGTGAATAATGAGTAAAGAAATGAATTACCCAAAATTTTTTATAATCCTCATTCAATGGTATAAAATAGTTTTCCACATGGGCGGTTGCATTCTTCTTGGTTTAGATAGACATTAACTTAGCTCTTGAATTATTCATTAAAAATTGCCAAGTGTGATTATTACCCTCCACATTAAATTTTTAACTCCCCTTGAATGTTTAATTATTCATTCATTCATT
Organism: Taxus wallichiana var. yunnanensis; assembly: GCA_018340775.1. Classification (NCBI taxonomy): domain Eukaryota; kingdom Viridiplantae; phylum Streptophyta; class Pinopsida; order Cupressales; family Taxaceae; genus Taxus; species Taxus wallichiana. The sequence goes on along the minus strand of CM031240.1, from coordinate 797,136,391 downwards.
AATCTCTTTTTTTTTTAAATTTATTTTCTTTCTTTTATCCATGTATAAAATCATATAACTCTTTTAATGAATAAAAGGTATACTAGATTTTTTATTTAAAATTGAAATTCTTACTTTATTAATTTAACTTTTATTTTATTCCTTTCTTTAATGGATTGGCCTCAGAGATACAAAATAACTCTGAGAAAATGGATGACCTTCCTCTCTTAAAATATTTAACATGCATATCAAGCTTGGATGATCAATTTAGAGTTTATTGTGGATTTTTGTTATGCCAACAAACTCAAGGATCAAATTTATGTTGGGTCAAGTGGTGGTAGAAAAAATTAGAGAGTATGATGGATCAATTTGCATGATTGGGTGAGTGTAGCTCAAGTCCCTTTTGAATAATAATTACTCTTGTAATTATTATTATTATTATTATTTGTTGGGCCCTGAATTCTTTCATTCTTTATTCATTCTTTTTCCTACATCGAGACATGTTATTATTATCTATTATTCTTGTTAAAAATATATTGTGACATTATTAATAAATTGTAATATTATTAATAATGATTTTATAGAACTAATATTAATAATATAGTTGTAATAGTTAGTATTAGTATTTGGGTGAGTTGTGAGAACAACTCACGTAGCTATTTTGGTGTGTGAGATAATAAAGGGATGTGTGAGATATTAGGGGTAAGTCTAAGAGATTCATGGAGAGAGATATGAGGGATTGAAGATGAAGTTTGACTCCACCTTTGTAGGAGATCAAACACTATAAAATGTATTCTCCATCTATGTAAATCCATCCCGGATGAATTTAATATAGTATTTTTATATTCTGTATTTTTATTATTGTGTTAGATTATTTCTAATAATCTGGACCAAATTTATTATTTGGTATCAGAGTGGGTTACATATCTGGTTATTATTATGTAGAATTAGAAGAAAATGAAGGTGCAATTGTGTTTCTCCATCACCGCTGTAGATAATATTCTATTGATGTTTCGAGAGCAGTCTTATTGGTTTCATGTGGATCATCTAAAAATGTTACCTTGGTAAATTTATAGTTAAATTTACCATGGATTCACTAGCTCAGCCTCTTTCATCAATCTCTGACTACATTATATAGATCTAATCTGTTAGCCTGCAGATCTTTATTTTCCATGTGTCAAAGTTGATGTCTACATGTGAAGACAACATTTTGACATCCATTTCTACTCACAACCCCATGTGTAAATATGAATCCATTTGAATTTACTACCATTCTACGTCACTGCAATGATATTGGTTTTGTAATAAAAGCATGGTTGACCCATCTTGTACTAGTAGAATTACATGGTGTTGATCATATCTATACTCAGAGGTATATTCCCACACCAAGTATGATCCATACAATAGAAGAAATTCCAGGAATATTGTCTTCTTCTAGATCCAACGATTACGTCTTCTGTAGACCTCAGCGTTTCTATGGAAGCTAGGTGTTAGTTTTTATAGATCTATGTTTCAAAAATTGAAATAGTTGGAGAAAGATATGTCAAGCTCGGGATTTGAACTTTTCACATGCAAGCTCCAATTTATGTCAGTTTATGGAGATATACTATGCTCATTTTCACTTCTTTCCCTCGCCAGGTCAGAAAAGAACTCTATGTGACCAAGATGTTTATTATTATTTGTTGAGTTTTGTTTGTTTTTTATATCTAGTGGTCGGTTCAGGTTTTATTCATTATTTTAGGAGTAGTAACATGTTCTTAAGTCTATTGTGGGTATAGGTTTTTAATATATTAATGGTATAGATAGTCATCTAGTAAAATTAGTGTCTATTGTCATCATTTTTGTTGTTATTGTCATTGTAATGTCAAAAATAGTTTTTTTAATGTTTATAGTTCATTAGTATTGTCAATCAAAAGAGTCAATTCATTATTTTCATGGTATTGTCATTTTGTGTTGTCAAATAGTCTTTGTGTATTGTAAGTTGGAAATCCAAGATTAAAAGTGTCGAAAAATTGTCAAAAGTGCTAAAAAAATGTGATCATTGTAAAAGTCAAATAGGTGATTTTAGGTGTTTGGTATCGTGGTGTCAAGAGTCAATGTTAAAATATTATTAAAAAAATTTCTTATAGGCACATTTCGGTGTTACTAATGTCCAATTTTTGGGAGAATAAGATCAATAATATTACAGTTCTGATGATTTTTGTTGAATTCGAAGAAGGAAAATGTGCTACCCCTTGACCCCATGCAGGGGCTACCACCCCTAGACCCCGCTTTGGAATTTCAGAACCAAAGTGAAGATTTTTTGGGAAGATGCATCGACAAAAGGTGGTGCAAATTTGAGACCCATGTTCAATCACTTTGAGTAAAGTAGATATTGATGAAGAACAGAGGAATTAGAGGAAGGAGGTCAATCATTGACCTCTCACTGGCATTCGTGCAAGCGATGGGGCCACACAATAGTGTTGTGGCATTTCATTATAAGTTGTGTGTTTATTTTTGCAAATAAGAACAAATAATTTATACCTATTCATCTATTGTAATAAGTGAGCTCCTGCGTGAACAATATTTCCTACATTTTCCCTTGATGTTAGAACATTGTAGAATATCAGAAGCACCAATGTAAGTCAATTCGTGGATCTTGAAAAGGTGTTTGGAAGATCCAAAAAACCACATGAGGTGGACACTTGATGGTTCCTGTCACGTTAAGGTTTTTGGTAAAACTTTTTAAAACCATGGAAGGAGAGAGCCTTTCTTTTGATCAAGGTAATGAGCCAAGTTGGGCATGCCACATGGGTGAGCATACTACAGATAAGAGTGTGAATATTTTTTTACCATGTCAACATTAGGGGAGTGTAGATTGGGAATTAATAATGTTAACAATATGGGAGTGAATGTTACAAATATATAGTGACATTATTAATAAATTGTAATATTATTAATAATGAATTTATAGAACTCATATTAATAATATAGTTGTAATAGTTAGTATTAGTATTTGGGTGAGTTGTGAGAACAACTCACGTAGCTATTTTGGTGTGTGAGATATTAGGGGATAAGTCTGAGAGATTCATGGAGAGAGATATGAGGGATTGAAGATGAAGTTTGAATCCACCTTTGTAGGAGATTAAAGACTATAAAATGTATTATCCATCTATGTAAAGCCATATTGAGGAATTTAATATAGTATTTTTATATTTTTTGTTTTTATTATTGTGTTAGATTATTTCTAATAACTGGACCAAACTTATTAATTCTTTGGAAAGAAGCATGACACTTTGAAGGAAGGATGCACACAAAAATTGGAAGAAAGAGTGCACAATACCAAAAATGATTGTGTGGAAAGGGTAAAGGAAGGAGAAAAAAGGAAGGAAGATAAGATCGAGAATGCGTAGGATACATGAAAATGAAACTAAAAAAGGTAGCACTAAGGAAGCACATAATATTTCAAGATGAGCTTTGCAAAAAGGATAAAACTAGATACGACATGCAAGGAAAAAGCACCTTAAAAATGGAAAGATGGAAATAGGTAGTCATTCTACAACCTCGAACACTTGCATGGAAATGGTGAGAGAATGGATTAAAAGGAATAAATCTAAATATAAAAGTAGTGGTCACCAAAAATTCTAATAGGGCAGCAAGTGGCTATATTTAACCACCTATTGAGATGTAACAATTTAATTGGTAGATGTAACTCAAGGGTTAATAATAGATTTCAAAAGACTAGTGAAGGGTAAGCCCTCACCAATAGAAATACCCCATGAAGGGTCCACGATAAGTGGTGCTATGATGATTATGTTTGTTAAGTAATGATTGTGATCGAACTAAGTCATTTGGTCCCTATATTTATCAACTTTGTTTAGTATTTTGTAAGCCTATTATTTGCTAAATATTTTATAACCGATAAATGGTATATAAATAGTGTGGTTTTGGATAAATGTTATGGTTTGTGCATATAAGTATTAAAGTTACTTCTTAGCATTATATTACATTGTGTGTTAAACTATATGAAACTCCACTTCAACTACACCTAACCATGATGAGACTTGATACTTTTTGTGCTTTGGGTGAGATCACCAAAGTTTATGCTTTGGTGAGATATGCCGACATGAAGGACAATAAGTGATGGTGCGTGTTGATTCCCTATTCTTACGTGTATAATTTTTGTATGGTCATTAAAATATATACACAACATTTTGGTTATGTTTCTAAGACCTCATAAAAATGTAAAGATGAAGAGGAAAAAAGATGCTCAAATTAACACGGGAGAATAACAAGTCTTGGTTGCACACCATTGAAGATTCCTTTACACAAAAACATTTAATCCATAATGAATGTTCACCAAGGACATGGGTGGAAGTGAATATTTATGATGTGTTGTATGAGACATTCTTCTATGAACTCGCGTATATTTGAATGCATGGTTAATATCTTATTACCTAGGAAGATTCATAATTGGGGAGGAAGCATCCTTGAACTCCTCACCTTATGAAGAAACTTGCAAAACATGATATGACTTGGACATGTGCGGTGGACTACTAGTGGAATGGTACACCTAGTTATATTATTAAATACCGAATTTCAACATTTTCTTTCACAAATGAAACATAGTTCAATTTCTTCAAATATTTGTGTGGATCATCCTTAAAACAAATCCCCTTGGAAATCAAGAAGTTGATGGTCTATATGAGAATTTAGAATTTCTATATGGAAGGCTAAATACCCCACAAGCATAGGAAATGTGAGAAATAGGAAGGGCATGAGAGAAATTGAGACTAAACCATGGATTCCATAGATGAGTTCACCTTTAGGAGGATGTGATTTGAATAATAGAGGTGCAATTCATTAGAGAAAATGGAGGTGTTACATCTAAAAGATTTAACTCCTAGAATTACAAGCAAAGATCAACAACATTGGTCAAGGAGAAGGAACAAAATATAAAGTGCTCCAGGGGAGAAGTAATAGCACATCAAAAGATGAAAAGATATCCATATGATTAAGAAGGGTAGTAAAATGCTAATGGTATCTGATCTAGCCTATCGTGCTTACTCATGAAACTAGGCCAATGAGAAAAATAATAATTGAAAGCGATCTCGACAAGGAAGTAAAAAAAGATAAGAAGAAAGAGACTTTGAGTAGCAGTTTCCTATATGTACTATAATCACTACAACCAACTCCCAAAAACATAGTTCAATCTAAATATTCCAAAATATCGAGATTTGGCATGATGAGTGCTAATACAATAACACCAACACCAACATGTGTGCAAAAAACACACCAACACAATAGGGTGTTGGGTATAATCCATCAACTACTAGTGGAAGTGGGAGTGGAAATGTCATCCCAAAACCTAATGCTATAGTCCAAAGTAGAGTTGTGAACACCACACAATAGGTGGTAGCTCTAATATATTTTTATATTTACCTAATACCATGGAATTGAAAATGTAATAGAATATGTTCACAAATGTGAACTAATCGGCATGCAAATGTGTAGCTTTATCGGAGAGGAAAGAAAGTCAATTCACAACATCATTGTTTGATTGTGCTCATACTTGGTATAGAAAACATGATCCATTACAAGAAGCGATGGAATATGACCTATTGAAAGAATCCTTTTACAAGAATTTAATATATAAGAGTTTGAGAAATAAAGTATATCATCCCTGGAAAAAATTAAGAAATAAATAATAGAGGGTGTGTGCTTATGACACACATTTCAAATTTCAATTTTTAAACTTTCTTATGAGATACATCTGACTCAACATATGCAATAGTTTATAGGTGATATACGAATGCCATTCATGCATGACCTTTCACATAATACCTTCAAAGACCCCACACAACCCTAAAAATAGTGTTATGTGCTAAAGTAGTTGGCAATATTTACATGGGTGTTAGTTCATTTTAGAAGCATAGATCTCATCTATGGAAACTCATTTGGAGAAACTAAGTGAATAGTGCTAGAAAAATGTGAAGTGGACTAAGGTGTACTCATTATGAGGTAGAAGGTCACACCAAAATAACATGTCTATACAAAAATCTGAAATCCATACTTTTAGCTTATGAAATATATGAAGGGGTCATGATGCATGGAACTTCCCCTATTACATTAGGCCAAGTAAACAAAATTAGATACCTACTATAAAATTTTGATGTGCACACACATAACATAACAAATTGTTGAATAATTGATCGTATCAATAAAGCCATATCATTGGGGTTCTAACAAGCTATGGTGGATAATGATAATGAAGGATGTAGAGGATATAGACAATGAAAACATGGTCAAGGTTGAGGTGGACATGGAGGTAGAATATTCCCACCATGGACCTATTATAAGTATGGATCACGAGATCATTATCATCACAACCACCCAATATTCTTGGCATGCATGCATTATTAAAAAGAGCATAAAGTAGAAGATTTTTCAAATTTGTATGCGCTTATGAAGGAAAAATTTGAGAAAGGCAAGGGAATTATCAAAATTTCATAGAATATGGCAAAAGATACTAATCCTTTAAGTTTTATAGGAATAAAATCGATAAGGACACGAGGATAAAATATTTGTGAAGGATGAGGAAGCCTTGTACATTGTAAAATCTGGCATAATTTTCTCTTCTATCCCCTCCTCATACTGTATGGAGAAGTTGCAAAAAATTTTTTGAGGTACATTACCTTGGAAGGGCGTTACTCTACTCTGTCACTCCATCACTTGGTTCTTTTGAACCATTTCATGCACTCTACTAAGGTTAGTTTCTCTTATTATATTCTTCATTCAATTGAGAAATTTGTCATTGATGTCCAAGCCCATCTGCGTGCTCTCCCCCTTCATCAGGGGGTTATCTTTCTTCCTGCACCAAGTGAATTTCCATTATGTTTTGTTCAACAACCCCCACCCTTTAGCCCCCTCCTCAAAGAGAGAAACAAAACCAAAAATCCTAACTTTCGGGCCTCCACCTCGACCTCCCCAGCTAAAAGGGTATTCCACGTAGTCAATCTAAGGAAAGCATATATTGTTGTGGCCAAAAATATTCTTCATATCATCCAATATGCACCTAACCCTCAAGCTAGCTTTGATCTTAGAGCCCAATTGAAGCAACATGCCGACACTATTAAGGGAATAGAAGACAATTTTGACTTTCTTCTTAATGAAGGCATTAAGGAGGAATTAGACCCTTCTATTCTTTCTAGGCTTGAGGAGAAGATGGAAAATATCACTAAACAACATAGTTGCCTTAAAGGAGAAAGTGTAGCAAGTAGTGAACAAGCAGATCAACCAGCTCTCCATGCACAAAGCACTACTTGATTTTATTCAAGTTCAAGTTAAATAGATTTGTGACATAAGTGACATTTTAGAGGATGTATGGAAGGATGGGAAACTCAAGAAGAAGGCCATAGTAGTGAGCAACTAGGGCCTTACGCAAAAACTACCATCAATTTTGTCTACAAGGAATTTAAGGATGCTTAGAAAATTTTTAACATGTTTCTCAAATAGGTATAAATTCTTATTACTTGGTTTTAGTCTCGATGCTATCTGGATGTGATTTTAGGATTGTTGTTTTTTGCTCTTTGATTGTAGTTGGGTTTATTGCGGACATTTTGCCCCTACCTTTTTATTCTTTATTTTATCTAGCTTTTTTGGCTTTTGTTGTTGGGTTGTGGTCCTAATTTATCAAAAAACCGCATTATTGTTATTGTATATCTTGGATTTTGAGGCTTTTTTACTTGGGAATGGTCCCTTTCAAAACTATTTACCAATAATAAAAAATCCAACAATATAACCTTTAACCAAGGTACAAATAACACCACGTGTTACTACACGTGTGAAATAATCCCCTTTAAATAATATAAAGTAGATAAACCTATTCAAGAAATTCTTATCCTGGTGGAATGAAAAAGAAGGATATCTTCAATAATAAAAAGACTTGGTCAGGGATCTTCAAGGAGAAATTGAGTTCCTTATAGAAGACACGAGGCTAAAAATGAAATAATTGAAATTCTAGAAGGTGATAGAATTAGGAAAATGAGTTACTGTGAAGTCTGTGTAGACTTTTGCGCATTATGGGGAAACTACCATTGCTAAGCTAGTGGATGACACATAAACTTCAAAAGAAGGCACTAGTAAGGTAGTTGGGACAAAAATAAAATCAAAATGTGAATTCAACAAATATGGACAAATTTAATAGGAAATATTATTTGATGCTTGCATCGATGGATGGAACATAAATAACATATTGGTGGGAATAGGTGTTGAGGTCAATATAATTATAATGGATGTTTGGAATAAAATGGAGTGACTAACACTACAACCATGTCCACATGTTCTATTTATGGAAAAAAATTACAAGGGTAGTGCCTATTAAGGTGTTGAAGAACGTTATAATTAGTATAATGGGAGTGAAATTCCATAGAAATTTTGAGGTAATCCCACTTGGTAGAAGCAAAATAAATTCCAATGCACCTCAAAATACCTTGGTACTATGCCTAAAACCAAATCAAGATTTAAAAATGGTATGTAAGTTTTGAGAATGTATCCTTATTTGGCAGTCTGCATGGTAGATGAATATTATTTCTTATTCCTCTTTCCAATGTTCCTCTAATTTATTCCTGTAGACATCAAACCTTTAAACATACCTGAAATTGGATCCTCATCTATTCTTGAAATTCATTGGAAATAACCTTCTTCCTTTTAATTCTCTTGGCCAATTTATTGATATATCCTTCTAAATGAATAAATTTTTGTATAAAAGAATAATCAAAATTTTTAGGAGGCTCCAATTTCTCTGTAATATGTTGTTGAAGAATCTCTATCAACTTGTCTACATCTGTGGATCCCGGGGTGTATATATCTTTTAGGGGGGCATTATTTCAAGTTTTGAATCTATGTCATCCACATACTCCCTTGTCTTTTCCCTCATGTCTTGGAGTTTTCTTACGCATCCCTCCAAGGTTTCAATTCTCAATTTGATGGCCCCTTTGTATTCATATTGTCTTCTCTACAATATGATGAAACTATACCTTCCTTTTCCACCACTTCATCTCCCAAATCTACTATGGCCTCAAGCTTTAGTAGCAAGCCATTCCAAAATCAATCTATGTTTGATACTTGTCAATTAAGACCTTTCTTACTTCAATATTCTCAGAGACATGATTATGACATCCAATGATGTATTTGATAGTATTGATACCCCTTGTCAAGAGTTCACTCTCCCATTTATTTATTTCCTCTTCCCTAATATTCAAATCTTTAGCATTCTTTATTATCTTTAAGTAAAATGATGGTGTCATATCTTGACTAGTTGGAGGACATTGTATCCATTTTTCACATAGGTTGATAAAATATCAACCTTCTCTCCTAAATTATCCTTGGTTTCCTTATCTTTGTCAATATTTTAGAATAGACCATTGACTGCCATAGTAACATTATGTTTCAAGCTCTCGGTGGTCTTATTTCTAGTGGGATTTTAGTTATTTGAAAATCATAAGGGGAAGATTCATCCCTTAATACATCATCTTGAGGGGTAGCCACCTCCACAAACCTCTCTCCTTGAGCCCCAACCATTGTTCTTGATAAAATTATTTCTTTCTTTGGGAGACTTGATGGATTCAAGGAGATGATTTTATAAAGGTCAACTTCCTCAACTTGCACTTTCACGTTTCTCTTCCTTAAGAGGACTACTCCCAACCAACTTCCAGTTTGGACACTACCTTCCTTGTTGTTACTTATTGGGAGCATTTGGCACTACCATTTGTTCTCTAGGTGTAAGGATTTTGAGACCAGATTCATCAATTTTTCATCTAGATTGTCCAAATATTAGACAAAGTGTTTCGGTGTTTCTCCTTCTTCTTCCCCTTGGTATTTCACTTCTTCCTTATTCATGGTTGAAGATGGGTAAGCACTTTATCTCTGTAAGCTTTGTGGTCTCACCCTCTTCTCATCTAGCTAGAGAAGGCTCCTTGTTTGGTTCACTTGGTGGCTCTTCTTGATTCTGAGCCTCTTGTCTTAGAAATTCATGAGTTGCAATCACCATTTCCACTATACCTAGAGATGACTAAATAGGATCCATGGTATTTGGTTGCTCAACTTAAACCGATAGAACCTCTTTAATAATTGGTTTCTCTATTTCACTTGTTGTAAATCCTTCTCGAGTGGACTTCTCTGCCTCATTACTCACAAATACTTTTTGGTAAGTAATTCATGTGATACGAAGACCCCTTCCTTCTCCCAAACCAATGTTTTTTATACATTATCTTGGAGAAGATCAGCTCCAACATCTTGGTCCAAACCATGTAGAAAGTCAATGAATGTATGTTCATGTGATGGTTCTAGTCTATCCAAGTCCATTTATCTCCATGGGTTTCCTTAATTTAAACTTCCAAGGTAGGGCATGTATACCTCCAAATGCGATAGGCAACTTTATATCGGTCTTATGCTTCCCTTAAATCATCTTGTGCACTATCACCAACTACCTTGATACTTCTAAAATTTTCACCTATCATCTAAGTACATTGGTAGCATATAAGGGGTGTCATAAAATCCACTTACTTGATATAACTGAAAGTTTTAATTTGGAATAAATGACATCCATACTCATTGATTACATTTCTTTCTTGTGAAGATATCTCATTATATTTTCATTCATACTTGAACAAACATATGAGGGGAGAAAAGAAAGTATCATGTACCATTCTAAAACTGTAGATGTAATTTTCCAAGTTTAACTATGGGTAAACATCATAAACCATAAAATTACCAAAGTCCTTCACTCTATTCATTTCATGGAATGACCTATGGAAAACAATGTTGTAAACTAAGTAGGAGGTCATGTAAAAATTATAATTTTTCAATAGACATCTCCTCTATTAGTACTACCATTCTAAGTAATTGTTGGTGGATGTAATTATTGATAATTTCACCCCATTGAATATGTATATTTCCTAAAAGGATTATCTAAATGAACTTGAACATTCAGTCATAATAGGGATATGAAGATTCTTTCCCAATAAACTTGTTTAACAAGGTGATGATATCCCTGCTTTCTTCAATAAAATAAACCCTACTCAAATTTTGGGGATCCTAGTGGCAGAGATTCTCATATTTTCAAGAAAATTTTTGTTCAATATGTTGGAACATTTTACATTATTTATGTTCCAATATTTATTTAAATTTCAATGGTTATATCCGCCACTTTTGGTGCATCAAAAAAACTAGTTATTCCTCAAAATTATCAATGGTTAATGGACTAAAACATTGCTTACGACTTAGGACGTAGAACTGTTGATGGAAAATCAAATTGCCTCAATATTTGTAACTCGATGGGTTGAGACTCTCGGTGCGATTTCATAACATGGTGATTTTCCCTGTGGGTTCGGAAAAGCTCTTTGGATGCATTCTCTTTCAGATGCACACATAAAAATGCGAGAGGGTTTACTCAAAATGTACAATAACTTTCCAAGGAGACAGGGTAATAAGATGCATAAAATAAAACATAAACTAAAAAGGTGATGCATCGAGGAATGCCAATAAACACAAACCATTAAAATGCAATGCAAGATCATGCACTGAGATAACAAAATTTGTAGTGAAAGATCGGGAGGATGAAAATGTTGAGAATCATCCATAGACATGCATTATTTTCCAAATAAGTTTTAGATGGGAGGGGAAAACAAGAATGTCTAACCTTTAGAAAGAAGCCCCTCCTTACAATTTATAGGAATAATGAGGAGAAAAGAGAAAGAATTCAAAATCTCTAACCACCTCAGGTTGCATTTAATTCATCTCATTATGGCGGTAGGTGAGAATCCAAAAATGGTGGTGTATTTTGCATTTTTGAAGAAATTTTTCTCACACATTTGGATAGAGGACCTCGTAAGATTTCTGAAAACAATATAACCTCTATATGGAAATAATCTAGATTCACATTTCCCGAAGTTTGTATTGGTGACTTTGTATGGCCATGTCAAAATGTAAGGTTGAAGGAGATGTGTCCACTAGATACTCTTATGTGCGCCATAGGCACTAAAATTTCCATGTTGAAATTTTTGTAGGGTGGGAGGATAAAATTTTTTTCATGTCGACAAAGGCCTTTGAAATAATTCGACATGCACCTCCAACTGCCTGGGCACAAATTTTGTCATGTTGACACTCGTGTTGTGCACCACACTGCGCCTTGATTTTTTCATGTCGACACTTTGTGTTGTTGCCAACTGCGCACTAGTAAAATCACTTACCTGTGTGAAAACATTGGGCGCGAATTTTTTCATGTCGACACTCTGTGTTGTGCGCCTCCAACTTGCACATTGGGCACAAATTTTTCATGTCGAGACTTTGTGTTGTGCGCCTCCAACCTACACCTTGGGCTAAAATGCAATAAATATGCTTTGAGTTTCTTTAATTTCCATATTCTCCTAAATGAGATATATACAACAAAACCCATACCAATTTTGGATTTGAGAAGATGGGGGAAAAATTTAGAGAAACGCAGTCAATCCCACTCATTGTCTCATTTATTTGTCAACATGTAACTCATCTTAATTCACATTTCCCAAGTTTGTATTTGTGACTTTTCTAAGTCAAAAAGGTTGTGTGTCCACTAGACAAAAATCTTCTTTTTTTTTTTTAGGGTGGGAGGAAATATCTATTGGAAAAAGGATTTGAAATAATTCACATGCACCTAACACCTCTCATCGACACACTTTGATACCACAAATTGTTCACAAGCACTAGTAAAATACTTATAAACATATAAAATTACCTTTTTCATTCTTTGATTACATAGTTTAAACGCACACTTTTACTCATCTTAATGTCAAAGCACTTCACAAACTCAAAATTGCAGGGAAAGTGAGAGATTTGTCTTGGATTATACATATATTACCTTTTACATGCTTTTTGATTAATGACAACACCTACTTCCATGTCTTATACACTTATGGTCATCAATATTTTAATCTTAACTTTGAATTTTAACCTTACAAGTGGATAGATTGGCCACATTTGATTTCACTTGAATGATTTTTCATTCTCTCATTGGCTCAAGCTTTACAATCCAATCTTTCCACCAAGAATTAGCTAGTTGTAGACCTAAATTATGAAGCATCACATTAGGAAGAAGTGCATTTTGATGATAGAAGGAACATTTGGGGTAAGAAAACCAAGTTTTACTTTGAGATTTGGCTAGGGAATCTAATCACTATAATTCACAAGGAATCGAATGGAAAAATTCCTTCCAAAAAAAATACACAAGGCTTTGAATCCATGAGTTTCTACTAAGGGAATTATGTTTCTTCTAAGGATACGAGACCACCGAATGTTATGCTCATTGAATGAGATATCGATCTTGAATCCATATCCATCATAACACAAGTAGGATTAAGCGCCTCATAATCTCTCCATAGGATTTTAGCAACAAATTTTCCTTGATTTGGATAGGGGAAGAAGTGATTAAGATGGTGTGTACACTTATATTCTTCCAAAACTACTTTCCATAAGGAGCACTAGCCAAGATACAATGCCTTCAAATAATTTTCCATGCTTCTTATTCTTCAACACCTTTAAAAATCCATTTAGCATAAAGACTAATAATTTTTCTAAAAAATTCAATAATTCCCATGCCCCTTTCTCCACAGGGGTGGAACACACTTTCAAGCCACACAATGAAACCCACTTTGTGTTTTGTTTTGTCTCATAAGAAATTCTAAAGAAACTTAGCTAGCTTGCTATATGAATCCTTGTAAGGTTCCAAATAGGAAGAGTAGTAAGCATGGGTGGCTACAATAATCTTGGTGCATACTTGAAATTTTTCAACAAGAGAAATAAATTTAGTGATCGAATAAGAGATATTTTTAACCCAATCAAGAACATATTTTCAAAGCGTAGAAGTATTTCAATCAAAAGTGAAGGGAATGCCCATAAAATTGAACTTCTCACCATGTTGAACCCACTTCTAAGACTACCGCTTAAGCCAATTTGCATGGGGATAGTGTTTTTCCTATCATAAAGGGTTTTTATCCATTACGAGAGATGATACAGATGCCAAGAAAACAATGCCAAGGCAATATAGCACTTTACTTAAAGAACCTTCATTTTTAGAAAGTGTTAGAAAAGAGTCATTTGCAAAGTGCCCATTAATAAGTTGAGTGGAATTATATGGGTGAGAAATTCTAAAAACCATGACAAGAGAGGCCCACTAAGAAAGTAAATATCAAAATCCTCGAAGCTAACACAAAGAGATATGGAGTGAGAGTGCAACCCAACTAAATTGAGTGAAATAGACCAAAAGTAGAAGATTTATGGCCGGGATGGTAAGGTAAGAAGAATCATAAGAAAATAAGGTTTTTATAGCATGGAGGAAATAATCACTTGAACCCAAAATCGTGCAACATGACTACTATGAAAGGCCACTCTATACGATCATAGGCCTTGTCAAAATCCAATTTGAGAAAAATGGTTTTTTGGAAAGAGGCATGATCCCACTCCATACCTTCTCAAACTATAATGATGTTATCTAGAATGTATATCATATAATGAAATCATTTTTCTCATGTCTAATGATCACGGAAGAATATGGAGGAGTATAATGTAAGGGCCATATCAAGGATCTTATAGGAGACATTAAATAGAGTAATTGGTTTACAATTGGTGATAAGCTCCAAATTTCCCATCTAAGGTATGAACCTAATATTACCTTTGTTAATAATTTCTTCAAGGGAATTATTAGCTAACGCTTGTTTATAGACTTGAAGAAAATCCAAGGTAGCAAAGTGCCACATTGTTTTATACAATTCACAAGGGAACCCATCAATATCTAGGGCCTTCACATTTTTCATGCACTACAATACAAAGTATAATTCTTCTAAAGTAAGGGGGAGTCACATTGGATTTGGTTACCTAGGAAATCTTGTATGGAATAACATCTAGGAATTTTTAGAGAGCTTTCATGTTCCTAAGTGCCACTCACATTTCCCATGCCTTTTGGCACTAAATCTATTCCTAATGATTCTTCTCTAGCTTACATTCCAAATATATCTCATTGGCATGCTCATGGTTTTCCACAAATTACATTTACTAAAAAGAGTATGTAATGAATGTATACACACTCCGTCATAATGGGTTCTTATATGACCCTCCTCCTTCTATAGCATACCAAGTTTATGATGCTTCTTAAGTAGGTTTTGATCATGACAATGATGTTATCCTTGATAGCGGCCCCTAGTTACTTTTTCTAGTGCAGATGGGGGCATAACACCTAATACACTCTCCCCCTCACTCATCACAACATTTATACATCTATCATCTTTTCATTTTCAACTAGGAAATTTCTCATCATACATTTTAGCATCAACCATTACCAGATGATGCACTCTTGTCCTTCATTTCACACTTGACGTTGAGGGATTAATACTACACCGAACCCACACACTCCATTGAAAGGAATTACCCATTGCATCTATTTCACACATTACACATCATACACCATAACATTTTATAATTTATTCTAAAAAAATTGGGCACTTACACATTCATACATCATACATTTTAATAGTTTTCATCTTACATGTTTTACATCTATCCACTATTAGGGTATTTATACATGTTACCTCACATCCTATACATAGGAATATACAATACATCATACACTATGCATTACTCACATTCTACACATGATATTAGTCTTCATTACATATGAATCTAGCATCATTCTTTCATACATATTACATTATGTGTTATACATCACATTTTATACATTCTACACATCTCTATGACATTTTGCACATCATTTTTTACATGTTCTCTCCATCACATGGTCATATTTTATCATTACATATACTATACCATATTCTACATTGCACTTAGTACGCTATGAAGAACCTTAGTTCCTGGTTCATACTCGACTACCGAGGGTTTATTAATAAAATTCACCTTACGATCATCACACATGTGACAATCCTAGGTTAGTGACATACACTTTAGGCTAAATAGTCACCTTTTCTATCCTTTTGTGTTGTATACACCTTAAGTTACATCACCACTCCCTCCTTTTGTCTTGTAGTGATATACGCTTAGGGATAAATCATCACTCTTTCATTAATCTTATAGTGATATATGCTTAGGCTAAATCATCACTTATTAGTTAAACTATTCATGATATACACTTCAGCTCTATAGGTTTCACGCACACATTATTTCTAGGCCGCATCTCACTACTAGACCTACACATTCATCACAACATGTTAGACACAACAACCTACTCGACCATTTCCCAATGGCGCACTCTCATTTACGGTTCATGGGGAAAAATGAACCTCACCGCATACACTTCCATTCACCAGGGGGACACGTGGCTCCTGTCATTCCATATTGAATTCCATTCCATCCATCCATAACATATTACATTGTCTTGGGGGCATTTACTCTTTTTTACTCATGTTTTTTGTGATCACTTTACTACACACTTTAGATTTATTTATTATATGTCATTATCTATACTATACACACATGCACGTTCATGACCTACAATACCCACATGTTAGGTGTCACAATCAACCTCAAATACTTTATCAAAATATGGTAGTGCCAAAATAGGTGCCTCTGTCACCTTTTTCTTCAAGTTCTAAAAGCTATCCTCACCTAACCTTTATCCACAAAAACTCCCTACCTTTAATGTAATTTTTATAGTTGCTTACAATCTTTGTTGAATTTTTTAATAAACTTTTTGTTAAATGTTGCTAAACCATGAAATCTTCTTACCTCTATTATACTGTGGAGTAGGCCATTCAATAATTTCCTTTATCTTCAATGAGTCCATCTGTACCCCATATCCGTTGAAATAATAAAACCCAAAAATACCAAACTCTCTTGAATAAATATAAAATTCTTCATATTTACATAGATCTTTTATTTCCTTAACACTTCAAATATCACCCTAGATGCCTCAAATTCTCTTCTTTAGTTTTTTGCAAAACCAATATATCATCATAATAAACCACAACAAACTTACCATTGAACTCCCGGCACAATGTTCATCAAAATCATAAAAGTGTTAGGTACATTAGATAACCCAAATGATATCACCATCCACTCATATAATCCATCCCCTATCTTGAATGTTTTTTTCCACTCATCTCCTTCTCTAATCTGAATCTGATGGTAACCACTTCAAATATCAATCTTGGTGAAATACCTAGATCCATCAAGCACATCCATCATATCATAGGCGAGGTATTGGGAACCTATACTTGATTGTAAATTTATTGATTTTTCTGTTATCCATGCACATTCTCCATGTTCCATCCTTCTTTGGAGTTAATAAATTTGGGGTTGCACAAAGACTCATGCTATCCCTTACTACCCCCTTTCTCATGAGCTCTGCCACTTGCTTATTCAATTCTGCATGCAATGTCAGGCTCATCCTCTAAGCCGCTTGATTTGGGAGTGAAGACCCTGGGATCAAATCAATATGGGGTTGAAGATCTCTTTTGGGTGGTAATCCATCTAGTATCTCATCAGGAATAACATTATAAAAATATTCTATTAATTTTTTGCCTCTACTGGTATTTGTGCACTTCTAAGTTCATCCTTATTTGTGACCAATGCATAAAAAAACCTGGTTTCCTTTGCCTCCTTCACAAATTATTTTACAGAAAGAATATTTTCAGCCTTCCCCTCTTCCTTAAGAGGTAGTAAAACTATTTTTGTGCCATCCTTCCAGAAAGTATAAGTATTCTTTCCCTCATCATGAATAAATTTTCTATCAAATTGTCATGGTCTTCCTAGCAGCATATGACATGCATCCATAGGAATAACATCACACCAAATCTCATCCTTATAAATTTTCCCAATAGAAAAACTTATTAAACATCTCTTATCAATAGTAACTTCATTACCCTTATTAAACCATGCAATATGGTAAGGGTTAGGATTCTTCTCACAATGTAGACCTAATTTCTCAACCATCTCATTTGAAAACATGTTCTCACAACTACCACCATCAATAATAACATTACATACCTTTCCTCCTAAAGTGCATCTTGTTTTGAAGATATTTTTACGTACACATGCATCCCCCTTTATATCCTTTCTTGGAGCAATCATCATCCTTTTGATCATCAAATTTTCTCCCACATCTGGTGGAATTTCTAGGTCATGTTGTCTTCTTCTTGTTTAGCTTCAACAAGATTTACCCTTGGAGAATCTGCTTGTCTCTTGTCATGTGTATAATAATGCGGGCATTCAAAATCCATATGCCCCTCTTCACCACATCTATAACAAACAAATGGTCTTCGTGGAGCCTCCCATCCTCTACCACCAACATATCCTCTGCCCCTAGGAAATCCTCTACCTCTTTGATTTGGGGAATCTTGTCTTATATCTTCTTGATTTTCTACTCCACGAGATGTTTCTCCTACCTTGAATAAAACTAGCTCGTCCCGAAAGGAGGATGAGGCCCCCCTATTCATCCTAGATGATCTCCTAAAACTTTGAAGGATTTTTTTCTTCAGCCTTTAAGGCTAGCTGATAGGCATCTTCCATGCTCTTAATCTTGTGCATGTTTATCTCATCTTGAATAGAAATTTTCATCCATTTACATACCTTGCAGCCATTTGTTCCTCAATTTCTTCATGCTCTACACGAATGGATAAATTGTAGAACTCATATGTGTATTCTTGCATGGTTTGTAAGTTCTGTTTGAGATTCTGAAACCTCCTAAAAAGGGTTTGTGCATAATCTAAAGGAGAAATTTGTCTTTTAGCTTCTTCTCCATTTTACTCCACTCGTGTAGAGTAAAATCCTTTCTTTCCTTTCTTTTTCCCCTTTATTGACCACTCTTTTTATAGGTGATCCCACCACAACATTTCATGACCTTTTAATTTTTTGCATGAAAATTTTACCTTCTTTTCTTAACGATACTGACCTTTCACTCAAAATAATTTCCCATGCTAGTCAACCGAGTCTATCGAGATCCTCCGGTTTTAGACCACCTCCATACACGAAACATAAACTCTTATCCTATCATTATTTCCTTCTAATGCTCGAAGAATATTTCTTCAAAAGATAAGGGTGGCGCATGCGTTTCCTCCTCTTCACAAACTTCTTCTTCATTTGTGTCATCTCCTCCTTGATTTCCTCTCTAGATTATCATTGCAGCAAGTGCAAAAACTTGCCTCTACAAATCCTACATGTTTCTATTCATCTTGGAAATACCGCCTCCTCTTCCTCTTCCTGCCATTTTTTTTCCAAGACTCGAACTTGCTCTTATACCAGAAAATGTAGCCAAATTCGAACACACTCAATATACTACAAATAATTTGAACCCAAAAGAAAATAGATCTCCTTCTTCATTATTCAATCATGGATTACAATGTTTCATAAATAGGAAAACAACTCCCAACTGAGTTGCCCAACAAACTCTAACTAACTTTGACTAAAGCTACTCTAGATGGCAAAATTTATTATTTTTAGCAGTTTACTAGAACCTGCTATTCTTAGTAAGTTTGCATGCTTATTCGTACGGGCTAAAAATTGCCACGCACCTTCCTCATGCTTAAATTAGAGAAATTGTCAACTTTCTAACCTATTACATTCAAGAGACTAAAATTAATAATGCCCAAAAATAGGAAAAAGCTGAACTAGAACTTAAATCCTAATTTTTGGCCTCAAGATGGCAGATTTCAGGCCCGAAAAAATGTGCTCCAACCGATGGGGAAGTTGAATAATTGCGTTAGTCATGTCGAAACAGTTGGATTTAAAAAAGCAAACTAAAACAGATACCCGTAGGACAAGTTATGGCATGTTCAAAGTCTTGCTATTTTTAGCGCATCATAAAAGGAGATGGGATAGTGGTTAAAGAGAACTTATTCTTGATGGACAATTATTAAAGATCCGCCCATGCTCTTGAAAGAGAACACATGCTTCTTAGAGAGCACGGCATGTTCCAACCTTTTTAAAATTGTCTTGTCTAGCATGAAAAATTGGACCATGTAAACCATGGCTGCGGAGTAAATGTACTCGGCAAAGAAGTGGTTTCACTAAACTCCATTTTTAAAAACAATTTTCACTCTCTCCAACACATCAATACGTCGATACACCCATCTCCATAATGCAGTTCTTTCAAGACCATCATATATATATATAAACGAAAATTTAAATTTGCATGCAATTCTTAATTCATTTTATGTAAATATTTATAAAACATATTAATTCTCAATACATGAAGGAATAAGATGAGTTGAATACAGTTCCAATAATTATTTTGCAACGTGTTTTTACTGGCCATTTCAGTTCTTTGAGGGCCATACATAGAGAGATGGAAATATATTTAGCTTTAACTAAAAACCGTTGGCCTGTCGAAAGAAAGAAATTTTAAAAACTGTTATGCGATGTGAAAAATGAATTTACCAAATATTTGCATAGATATGAATGATGCAGAGCTGAAATTTGGATTATTGTACAAAATATGTCGCTGCAACGTTTTTTTAAAATAGATAGATGTCAGAATTAATGAGAACCTGTGATGGATTTCAAACATCGTTAAGTGAGATTTTAGGTGAGAAATTCGAATACATTTGATTTTTTTCGTCATTAGATATTGATGCAACCATGGATTTTATTTTTTTGAATTGTGATTTATTTTTAAAGTACGTCTTTTAAGTGTAAAGGAAAATTTATATTTCTATTATATATATCTTACATTTTAATATTGTAATTATTTTATATCTATTATTAGTATAGGTATCTTAAATATATATTTTAAAAATGTAGAGATTAATTTTGATGTTTTCATTTTAGACTTTTTAACATATTATATTATTAATAAATTCATTTCTTTTTCAATATATTTTTATGAGAATTTAGATATGCTAATATGTGAGGTTTGAAAATAAAATTGCATTCAATAAAGGGTTTCAAAATCCACCTTATCACTAAAATATTATGATTTTTTAGATTGACATTCTTAAAAAAAAGACTTTAATTATAATCAAATGGACATAAAATAAAAGTAAACACACTCACTATATTACATTGCACCATCATACCTCAAAATACTATTACTATCAATCACATGTGTACAATGCAATGTGAATGCCAAATGGTATATGTTATTGGATTTAGAGGGATAGTTATTATTTTTGTAATTGATGTTGATAAGGGGCTTGATTGATTTTGTAAGTGAATGGTAGCCTTTTGTGGCCAATTTTATTTCCCGTAAACACCATTTTCTTTCATGGTAGAATCTGTAAATATTGGGTGGATAGCTAATTGATATCACATCTAATGGGATGTTGTTGTCTCTCTTGAGTATAGGATGGATTTTTCTCTCTTAGTTCTATTTGAAAATTTATTGTTCACGAGTCCATGAAATCCATTTTTCATTTTAAAAATATTGTATGTTTTATAAGCAATTCAAGCAAAAGCCTTCACTAGGAGGATTTGATGTCTTGTTTTATCAATGGGTAGCATCTGCTTTAGCATAGTGAGGAGATTGGGCAACTGCTATAACATAAGTTGAGGAGATTGGGTCCCAGTTTGTGTCACCAATGATAGAGGGTATCTCTTAGAAAACCACCAGAAAAAAAAATCATCTAGTTTATCATAAGATGTTTCTATAACTTTTTCTTCATCAGATATATATTTTTGAGTGTCCAAAGAAGTTGTCAGGAAAAAGCAAAGGGCTTCCATCATCTATATTGGTGAAGATGATATACCATTCACAGAATTGCTTTTGTGGAATTAAAATTGAGTTGATAAAAAAGCACATGAAATTGGTTAACATATATATACAGATTCAATCTTGAATAGTCAAATACCTAATGCAGGGCTAGAATAGTCAAGAACTTGCATATTATTTGACATGTTGATTCTTCCTTCTTTCCCTTGGTAAAAAGGGTAGAAAATTACAGATACCTTTGTGAATTATCCTCCTAAAATATTTAGGCAATGCCCTTGATAAGGTCAAGATTTTGTCCCAAAGCAGATATAATACAACTACGGGGTTTGATAAAGGGCAGGGCTTATAATTTTCAAAAATTCTAACCAAAACCAATTGGACTGATGCTTACATAGAGTTTACACAAATACCTATTTAAGACTCTTATAAACTTAGCAAAGTTTCCAAAAGAGAGATGGTACCCGTCAGTAGAATGGTCAAACCCCATAATGAGGCTAAATTTATAACAATTGCCCCATGCTGGGAAAATTGACCCAAAAACTGGGTAACAGTACCTAGGTCTGATAAAGATTAACATGATAATTTACAATGCACAGCCAACCCATGCATAAAATTACAATATTAAAGACGAATGTAACAAACCCTAGTGAAAGACACAAAATTGCCTGCACAAACACTTGAGTTCACCTAATTTCTTCATACATACTCTCTTATCTGGCCCTCTACCCACTTAGCATGCAAGAATCCACTGGCCTGTTGGATAATTTGAGTAGCATAGCTCAAATTTGGTCAGCTTATGAGCACGCCAATATAAAGTTACTACAGTTTAAATTAAGAAGCTATTTCTTCACAGGAAAGAACAATCTAAAAAAAAACTTTATACTTAGTCAAAAAAATTCATATCCATAACACATGTCATCTAATAAGCAAAAAAAAATTTATCAACCCCCTAAAACCTAAAACCTATCACAAATGATCCAATGGCATATGAATCATCGACAATTTTTTAAATGCCAGGAATTACCTAGCCACCTACATAACAGGTCCTCTCTCTAAGAAAAATAGCATTCGTTCCAATCATGCCATCAACCACTAAAATTTTTAAGGCATACGCGTTACATAGAACCTACTAATATTAGCATTCTAGCACAAAATTTCTCAAGACCCTTGCTTAGGGTTTACACTAACTCGAAGAGAAAGGCTTCCAGTTTAGAAAGTGAGGCACCCATTTAAGGCATAAACAAACCTAAGAAAAAACTTCATAATATACAAAATTGGACCCTATTTTCAAGCCTAGAGATCATCAATCTATAGTTATTAGAATAAATATAACCGGAAAAAAACTATACATTAAGAAAAAACAGAGCAACAGCTGAGAAGAGCTCCATTTCACATTTAGATTCCTCAACAAAATATTTAGGCAAACCCTAAAGAATTTAAAGCTTTTGTCCCAAAATAAAATAGAAGGGCCATAGTGTATTGATGAAAAACAAGGCTTCAAATTTAAGAAGAAAATTATATACCATGAACAGAAAATTAAGTATAAACATAAATAAAAACATGCTAATAGTAGATCAAATTTATACGAACAAAAATCATACCCTATTTTTGTATTGCTCTGTTATGGCTTCGTCAATCTGAGACTTTTTTCCAGATATTAAATCTGAACTAGGTGAGTTACAGGGCAGGAGGGGAGTTGAAAATTGTTCTTGGCGCTGCTCACGGGTACGCTTGAATAAAGCTAACCACAGAGACGAGTATTTAAAGAGCTTAAAACTATCATTGTTGCATGTAAAAACCAAAAAACAAAACTACAAAATAGCAAACCCCCAACATGCAAAAATGGAAAAGCAAAATTGTTAAAAATAACAACTCTACAAAAATAGTAAGGAAAGTGTCATTTCAACCGTCAAATTTAACATAATCCTGTGAATGTCCACAAAGCCCTTTCCCTTAGGGAGAACGCCTGGCATAGTAAAATATATTCTAAATGGTTTAAATATTATCTTATCACTCTATTCATATCTATTGGTTATCCTCCTAATACACATGATTAAAATTTTACTTCATTTCACATTATAAATTGTGTTTCTTGATACAATTTTCTAATGCATGAGTATGATGTTAGAGGTTTCAATGGTTGAAAGTGTTAGTAGAGAGGAATGGAATGTTAGTGTGAGAAGTTTTGGTTGATAATTCTCTTTCATAAATTGGCTTTTTCCTTTTATGTGACAGAAACTCGAGATAATAGTAATTAATATACTTAGATTGGATTTGTATTGAGTTTTTATAAATTATTTACATTTTATTTGTGATTATGGTTTTAATACTTTGTATGTGAAAGTGTATCCGTACAAACATTTTAAATATATTTATTAAAAAAGGATTATATATATCAATTTTCATATTTTATTTTAAATTTTCTACATTGCTTCAAACTTTATGATATGATTAAAATATTACTATTTTAAAATAATTTTTCAAAATTAAAAAAATAAGTAGATATAAAATTAGTAGTTAAAATTATTTTATGACGGTCAATAAAATAATTTAATACGAAAATAAAATCTTATTTTTTAATATTAATTTAAATTACTTATAAACAATCATTAAATCTAATTGGATAGGGTGGATAGAGTAGAAAAGCCTTAAAGCTAAGGAGCCACAGAGAGAAAACCTCCCCAAAGGGGCTATAAAAACATGGAAAGAGCGAAGGAAGGGTAGAAAAGGATCCTTCAAAGTGAGGAGGAAGAGGGGGTTATTGGTGAAGTCTTAAAAAACTCAAAGTCCGAGGAGATGGTAGATTGCGAGGGGAATGCTAAAAGCCATTGGGGAAATGACTACATATTGTCTCTACCCTCAAAAGCATCTATAATTTTATTGAAAACATGTCCATAGTGTTTGCAGTTTAAGTGGGATCAATGAGGACATATGGGGCCCTAAAGAGAAAAGGGACATTGCAATTGCCCAAGCTGATTTACAAGACTCCTCTTAGGCCACTGCCATTGCCTTCTTCATGTCACTGCAGGCTATCAAGACCAAAATTGACAGCCATCAAGTAAAGCAGTTGAGGTTGTTGTGATGCTGTTTTTGGCTGCGATGTAGGCATTTGTCATCGGGTGGTTACGGAGCTATTTTGTGGCGAGCTCTATATGTTGTTTCTCTTTGGTTCCTTTTTGATCTTGCTTCTTTTTTTGGATCTTTATACGTTTAGATCCTTTTTCACCTATATTGTAATATTTGGTGTTGAGCCTTCTTGGTTGGCTGTTTTGCCCTTCTTTGAGCTGTTTCTCTCATCTTTGTTGTCGGCTTTTGAGCCCTTTTGTATACTGAGTGGTATAGTCCCTTCAAAACTATTTACCCTTAATAAAAAAACAATCATTAATCTAATCTAATTAATTAATTAAAACATTTACATATTTAACACTTTTTAATATTAATTTAAATTACCTTGTAAGCAATAAATAAAAATATAGCCATAATTTTTTTTTAAGTTTGTAAACAATGATTAATCTTCTTCACCAATATCACTCAATACAATACATATCCTAATGACCATAGATTCTATTAAATCACAAAGGAAACATTTAATCACATAAGAGTTGGATTGACCATCTTCATAAATTAATCAAGAACATGAACACTAATAATCATGTAGCCTTACAGAAAAAGAAATCAGAAATGTAAATTCACATGAGCCTTCATCACAAATATTAAGAGAAACAAATTAAATATAAATATTATTTTGATAGTCCAATGGGGAGTTTATTAAATTTTATTTAGTAAGATAGATTACAATAATTTCTTTATTCAACATAGAGTTATAAATGATCTTCATGCTTCCCTACTTACTGTTAACAGAACCACAGAGCTTTCTTATCTCTCCATCTGTTCCGGTTAACACCTCCAATTCGACCAATTTACCCATTGCTTGCGAGAAATGTGTGCTAAAATCTCCTCCGATCTGGTTGTTTATAATATTTCTGGCTTGCCATCCTGTGAGAAGAGTTGCATCTGATTTAAACAATCCTTTGTTTTTCTGCAATAATTTGTAATAATTATCATAAAAAATAAGAGGAGTTTCAGGATCCATGGGAACTGCAGTTGTTCTGTCAGATGGACTACAAATGATTTTAAGATGATTAGCATAGGCTGGGTCTAGAGAAGGATCAGTGTCTCCAATGCCACTGTTGTTGTATAGACGAGGTGAGAATGCACCACAGTGATCCTTTCCAATTGTATGAGCTCCTGCAAAATGTAAAACGGGGTGGAAAGTCACAAATCCCAACAAACTATATTAATCTTGATGTCTAATAAATATTTTTTTATTGAATTTAAAATTGTATGGATTAGCTGCACTGAATTCTTAGGTTTAGCTGTTAAGGACCGAGGGGTTTCCATTCCACCAAATTTACTTTGATCTAATATTTCAAAAATTGTAAACAAAATTTGTGACACATCTATATTTTTTTATACAAAGATGATATCAACACGATAAAAGAACAAAAAACTGTTATAATGCCTATAAGTATAGCTTCTAAATACAGTAATATGAATGGTAGCAGAATGTAATAATTTGAGATGTTAATAACAATTTAGAAATTATAATATTTGAGTTGCATTTAGTAGTATAATTAGATTGCAGCTATCAGTCACAATTTAATGATAGACATGAAGAGAAGATAATGAAATACTTGATTAGTGTAGTATATGACACATCTTAGGGAAGGGAAGCACCTCAAAATTAAAAAAATAAATGGAAAACGGTCATACAGTATATAGATTGTTTGGATATTCGAATTCCACAAGTCGAAGACCAAAAAAATGACACTGCCAAATTAAACAATACTTGACAACTTTATATATCTTTATATATATATATATATATATATATATATCTTTATATATATATATATATATATATATATATATATATATATATATATATATATATATCTAAAATAAAATATAATTATAAAAGATATCAATTTATAAATTTATAATGATTTTTATTGAAAATTATCACCATATGTATATGTGTACAAGTTACAAATTAAAATCATTTACAATTTCTAATAACTTGTAAAAGTTATTAAAAAAAAAAACGAGTGCGCAAGAGAATCTTGAAGAGTTTGTAAACTATATATTATATAATAAATTTATAATAAATTCTTTAAAATTGATATGTGTAAATATTTTTTAGATAAATATATTTAAAATATCTATATTATTAATCATAAAATTATTATGAAAATTTGGATCAAATTATAAACTAAAACTGATTGATGGACACTCATAAAAGCTATGAAAGAAAAAAGCGTAAAATATAAAAATTTAAAAGAAATCGATTTACTAGCCTACCTTTTCAATTTTATTGTTGTTATTTCATAATAATATGTTAATGTACGGTAAGTAGGAATAATTAGAGGAAAACAAGATCGAGAAACTCTTTTGAATAATTGAAGAGTAAATGAAAGCCCAAATTAATGTATATATACAAATCATGTAATACAAAAACATATCAAAATCACAAATGTAAAAATAATAATCAATTATCATTTAACAAATTTTAAAAAGTGGAATGTAATTTAATAGTGTGTATGATGGTATAAAAATTGTCGTCTAACTATCAAGTAATAAAAGATGAATCCGAAATTGTATCCCCATTAAATATCGCGGATTGAAAACCCTCAATTTTTACATGACTAAAAATTTGTTTGAAAACTAGATACATGAAAAACAATCTTCTAAACAAGAATTAAAACATGATATAACTTTGCAAGATTTTGACCCAAAGTAGGTCACAATTTTCTCACCTCATCGATATCTCTATCTCGATTTATATATAGGAATTACCGATAGGATGACAAGCTGCGGAACAACAAATCCCTTGCTAGCAAAGAGGTCTCAGGGAGTGTGAGAAATGATCAAAAGGTGAAGAAATGATCAAAGTGCAATTCGTCAGGCACTTTTTGATGCATCATTCCCTAAACGTTCTCCTCTTCTATTGCTTGCACCAACAAGAGTTGCAGCTTTTAATATTGGCGCCATTCACAACTTCGAATCCCTATTATAGATTTTGTAGAATTGGAGGTATCGTGACTTCGCAACATTCCAACAAGAGATTTGCCACATAAAATATGTATTGATTGATGAAATGAGCTTCGTCGGACAAAGTTTGCTAGAAAACGTGAACACGACTTCGTCAAGCATTCTCTCGAAAGAGCAGACATGAGTTTTGGTGGTGATTCTATGATTTTGGTAGGAGATTTGGGGCAACTTCCTCCTATTACCAAAAACCACCATATGATAGTAATAGACGTGCAAAGTTGTTATGGGAAGCATTTGGAACAGTTTTTACATTAGATAAGGTATTTAGGTAAGTTAGGAGAAGATGAAGACCAAAAGCATTTTCGAGAACTTCGGTCAATCTCGGAGATGCGAATCCAACCTTTGGATGATTGGATGTTGTTAATGAGTAGAACAAGTTCGCATTAGACAAAGATAAAAATGAAGAATTGTATAATAATATTCACCTAATGGCGACAAAGATTAACGTGAATAACCCAACAACAAAAAATTGCATTCATTGAAAAGAGTTGCACATTGCACGTAGAATTGCAACTAGAACAAGTACCGCTAACACACAGTGCAAGAGGTCCGAATGACGAACTTGATTTAGAATTATTAATTTCTAATGATGCAAGAGGTTATGCTAACATCCAATCTTTGGATAGAAGCAGAGTCTTGTAAATGGAGTTGGGATATATTCGAAACATAGTATATGCACTTCTTGGTCCATCGAACCCGCCAACATATGTAATGGTTGAATTCGATAGTTACTTGGAATACCATTTGAAGATAGAACTCCGCATACCATCCCAATTACACCAATACAAAGGGGACGCACACACCAATTACCCTTACGGTTGGCATGGGCATTGACGATACATAAATCGCAAGGTTTGACTATTTCTAAGGCTACAGTTGATATTGAAGAAAGAGAGACAATGGGGTTAACATTTGTGTCTATCTCTCAAGTGAAGTTGTTGCAGAGTCTATGAATATCTCCGCCATTTTCATATGAGTGCTATGCAAAATGAAGAACGGAAAACTACTTTCAAACGGAAGGTGAGGAAAAAGACTTATGTCCTTGGAATATAAATAATGTACCATATGTAGCACACATTGCATTATATGAATTTGTCATTACATGTGATGTACATTACACATTTCAATTTGTATGAAAAAGGATTGTATTTTTTTAACTTGATAATACGTTACTAATAAAATCCATAAGAACTTCGTGCATTATGGACCTTGATTTTTTTGCTCATACGCATTCTCCAAAGTCAAATATGTGTTAAGTTATATAGTAATATTATTACATAAGAAAATTACATATAAGTGACTATGTTTTGATAATAAATAATTATAATATTAAATTATAAATTTTATTTTATTCATACACGAACTAAATTCCCCTTATTTTTCATACTTTATTTTTGGTATTGTTTTATGTATAATGCAACTCCTGCGGTTGCTACTAGCATACCTATATTCTCTAAATATATGTAATATATGCCGAGAGGTATATATTACATATATTTATATATTATATAAATATATAGGTGCCTCGTGAACTTCACCTCTCGGCATATTTTACATACCATGTTTTGGTTTATGTTTCTATGTGTATGTAAAATATGCCAAGAGGTGAAGTTCACGAGGCACCTATATTTATATAATATATAAATATATGTAATATATACCTCTCGACATATGTTACATATATTTAGAGAATATAGGTATGCTAGTTATTTCATAATAATATGTTAATGTACGGTAAGTAGGAAGAATTAGAGGAAAACAAGATCGAGAAACTCTTTTGAATAATTGAAGAGTAAATGAAAACCCAAATTAATGTATATATACAAATCATGTAATACAAAAACATATCAAAAATCACAAATGTAAAAATAATAATCAATTATCATTTAACAAATTTTAAAAAGTGGAATGTATTTTAATAGTGTGTATGATGGTATAAAAATTGTCGTCTAACTATCAAGTAATAAAAGATGAATCCGAAATTATCCCCATTAAATATCGCGGATTGAAAACCCCTCAATTTTTGACAGCTAAAAATTTGTTTGAAAACTAGATACATGAAAAACAATATTCTAAACAAGAATAAAAACATGATATAACTTTGCAAGCTTTTTGACCCGAGAGTAGGTCACAATTTTCTCACGTCATCCGATATCTCTATCTCCGATTTATATATAGGAATTACCGATAGGATGACAAGCTCGGAACAACAAATCCCTTGCTAGCAAAGAGGTCTAGGAGCTATGAGAAATGATCAAAAGGTGAAGGTATGTTTGCAGGTACTTCACTCTCATTAGATACAACTCCATCTCTGCGCCTGTTCTCACAATCCAAGCCTAACACTCCCTTCAAGTGGCATAGAAACATACACAATTAATAAGTATAAACATGGATTCAATAAAAATTGGGAAGAGCCCAATAGGTTAGTAACTTAGTACCATTGAAACAACATCTCTTGTAGCCAAAGCAAGAATATCTCGCACAAGACACTACTCCGGGCAGCTCTCGTCTCCAAAGCTTTGGCTTCATCAATGATGTCTAGCCCTCTAAAAATCTGTTTGCAATGGCCTCTTGTTCTCCTCTATTTGTTGAAGTGGATTTGAGAAGCATAGAAGCTTCACAACCCTACAAAATATATTTTCAAGGGTAATACGATGACAACTATGGTAATATATTTTGACCTAATATCACTCTAATATGCAAATATGACAACTATTGTAATTATTTCATGATTTAACCTATTAAATAAAAACAATATGGACAGTCTTTATGTCTTTATATCTAATAATACAAATTTATACTTTGTTCTTTACAATCTAAAAGATTTGAATAATTTTTTAAAATATATAATTTAACGATAATTTTTTAAAATTCTTAATGTAGAAGTGTCTAAAATTGATTTTAAAAGTGCCTACAAAATGTTGGGATTATGATTTTAGTATGCATACCATGCCAAATAAATGTAATAAGAAAGTGAGATGCATCACAGTTAAAAGTGATGATGTTTTGAAATTGTTATTTTGACCATAAAAAGTCTTACCCTCCATTGGTCTAGGAATGTTATTAGTCCTGTTAAAAAGCATGCTATCTATGAGCATTATATGTAGCCTCTTGCCCAATATGCAAGAAGAGTTTGTGCAATATATAATATGAATTACAGAAAAATGAAAAAGAAAAAGAAACGTAATAATGGTGAAAGAGGTTAGAGGGTAAAAAGCCTAAAGGTATGGATTAGATTCAGTTGACTAGACATGGTGGGATGAGATGAAGGACAGGGCAGCCTTATGATCTAGATGGCGCCAGCTCAGGTATATCCTCCCGTAAGAGTATGGTGGAGAGGTTGAAGTGATGAACCAAACGAACAACGCCTATCTAATCTATATTGGCCACATGCATCTTTGTCTCTTACCGCTCTTCTGATTGATTAACTGGTGTGCCAACCTTTCATCATTTTTTCTTTAATTAATAAATGTTTAGAGATTTATATAAATTAAATGGTTTTCTATAATACATACAATAAAAAAATATCAGTAAGATAATAACTATTCATAGAAATCATCGTAAAATTATACAAAAATATTATATAAGAATGAATAAATAGATACCCGAAGGAAGCAATCATGGAACTGCAATCTGAGAAGAAATGCAGCCAATGTAGAATCTCTGTCCATGAAACCCTTAACTGTTTTAAGCACTATATCTTCAACATCTTGTCCATTACACCTATCTCTGTAAAATTGAAGCCTCAGTCTTCCTTGCCCCTCTTCTCCACGTCCACCACCACCACCACCTCTTCCTCCTCCTCTTCTTCCTTCCCGATTCCCTTCATGTCCTCCTCCTTTCCCGCCTCCTGTTACTCCTCTTCCCTCCTCTCCACTGCCCTTGCTAACACACACCAAGAGCATAACTCTGACCATAAAAATGTTTTCAATCCCCAAACTCCTGCCATATTCACCTCTCTCAAGCTTGCAAAATCTTAAGAAATTATTTGATAAATCTTAAAAGTTGCCACTCTTTAAAAGAACTCTATAATGGATTAGTTTTGTGAAGTGAACTTTGTATATTCATCTATATATATCTAGAAAGGGATGAATGATTGCAAACATTTCAAGGAAATGCAGGATTTTATATAAATACTGAAGTCAAATGAGTTCATGCATTTGAGTGGCAGACAGACAGAGCATCATGTGAGGAAGATTATATATTCTATAAAACTATTACTTACAAAAGAGGAATAGCCTCATCATGTACATGTTACTATATAATTTAATAAACTAAGCTCCGTACTTGTAATCTTCCATAGTTTACAACCATATCTTACATTATAGAAATAAATAGAAAATATCACTTCAATAGGGTTTAAATTCACAGGCGGAGATGCAGATCACTTTGAAAGAGGATTAAGTGTTCATGTCGAGACCATTCACCTCTATTTATCAATTATTGTTTTTATGATAAGAGAATCATTTCAATAGAAATTTAAAATTACATGTGGAGATGTTGATCACTTCAAAAGAGGTTTAAGTTTGCATGTGGATACCCTTCAACCATATTCATCAATTATGAAAAAAATAATTCAAATCCATTCTCATCCTGGTATAAACTATACCCACAAAAATATGCTCCAAAATATTCTTCTGCATAATTTTAATGTTGACCAGGAATTTTTAGGGGTCATTTTGAATCAATTAGTTCATTTTTAACAATTTTTATTATTTTAGATTTGTCAATTAATTAATTTTAGAAAGAAATTTTTTTATTATTTTTATAAAATGTACATGTTAAATTTATCATTTTTTTAAAGTTAAAAAACCGTGTTCCTCCCTCACCATTTATACGTTTGCCAAGTTTTAATAAAAATATTCACAAATATAATAAGTTATTGACTATCAAATTTGAAGTTTGATTATATATATGACAGGCCTAATGTTGACTGTCAAATTTGGAAATTAATAAAAAAGAGCTCAATATAAATCTTAAATCAAATCTCTATCATCAACTATCATAATCAATATATTTTTCTCTTTGGTCCAGGTAAGCTACAAATTCAAAATATATTAATAGGAGCGGAAGCTCATAAATAGAGTGGAAGCTGATAAATCAAAATACATGTCTTAAATTTTAAGATTAATATGTAATGGTCAATACTTATTTCTTTGTCAATTTGGAAATGCCTGTGTGGAAGTATTTGTATTTTGTTTTAATCTTTACAAAAGATTTTGGGTTGATGGTGTGTGGAAGTCAAGTAATGGCGTGGCAATTGGACACAATCATATAATATAAAAATGATAAAGAAATTCAAGCACATTCATACAATGCAAAACTAATGAAGTCAATGAAACACGTTCATACAATGTGGAATCGATAAAGTCAAGTAAAACATATTTATACAATATAGAATTTATTATTATATCTATCTAAAAGGGTAATTTTTTTATTAAATAAATTATTTTTGGTAATATTATTTTATTAATTAATGATAAATAGTGTAACTTAGATATATTAATGTGTGAGGTTCAAAAATATTTTCAGCCAATTTTTTTTTTTCAAAAATCATTATATTCTATCAAAAAAATAAAAAAATAAAATGATGATCAAATAGAAATCAAATTTAAAATCGAAATTAAAATGAACATATTCACATATATTATAGCCACCACCCCAGATATCATTGTAAAATAGCCTTCAAATAATAAAGTAAAGAAATGATGTGATAATGTGGCACATTCAAACAAAAATAAAGAGTCACAAATTTAATATTCGTGGTGTGTAAATAAATTTCTCTCCACCTCATAATGTCACCTTCTTCGTAATGATAATCTTCCCCATGTCACAAATTTATTAATGAGGGCCATCTTACAAACTCACATGGAAATAAACTAGCACTTGCACTAATAGGAAGTGTAATATGTTGATAGCAAACTATGAGGACTTTTAGATTCATTGAAGAATTCCAAGATGCACTAAAGAAGCATATCACACTTAGGTAGTAAAACATGTATTAAGAGGGAATTGTAGAGGATGTTGGTTTTTTGAAACCACTTAGGAGGAGAACGGAAGGTCAAGAAATAAAACGTATTGATCTCGAAACCAATCAACCATTATGTTAGTAAGAGGGCCACTTCTATTGGGGTGTCATCCTGTTGACATATTATGCTAGTGAGAGGGTCACTTCCACCGCAACGCCACCCCTATTGGCATAAGGAACATGATACATTGGGGTTTATATGTTACCGCAAACCAAGCCAACCAACCACTTGAAAGATTAATGTTTTTATTTTATGAGGATTTTTAGACTCCTAGAAGTAATTCCAAGATGCGTTGAAGAGGTATGTCAAACTTGGGTAGTAAGGCATATATTCAAATTCATTTTTACAAGATGTTTTTGATTCTTTGAAACCATGAAGAAGGAAGGGAAGGCCAAATAAGAAAACATACTCACACGCAACCATTTTTTCTTTATCTTGCTTGTTGGGAATTGATTGATTTAATAGGGAGAGTACCAAAAAAAGTAAAGGTGGAGTGTTATTTTAGGTTTTTGAGTCATCTTGTAGCTTTGAATAAGTTTGCTCACCATTGGGGATACTGACCACACACCTTGTATAAAAAAACATAAACAACATTGATGTTATAGAGGAATCCATTTTGGTACTTCAAATGTTATATATAGTAAGCATTTAATATCGGTTAAAAAACTTGACAAAAATCCACTCCTAGTATTTAAGTCTGATATGGGTATGAGTTACCTCGAATGAGAAGGTTTTATCCTTATTTTTGTTTGTGTTGAGAAGTCACAGAGAAATTTATAGTTGTGAGAGCGAACAAATCAAGAATCCAACCTCCGATCGAGCCATCTTAATGACCATATGTGTTTTCTATGTAAACAATCTATGGAAGAAAAAGAGCTATGAGATGAGTGCATTAAAACTTGCATAGGAACTTGTGTGTGTGTGTGTAGAGAGAGAGAGAAAGAGAGGGAGAGAGAGAGAGAGAGAGAGAGAGAGAGAGAGAGAGAGAGAGAGAGAGAGAGAGAGATGAAAATAACCAATAATTCAAACAACATCTAAAGTGCCTCAATTCCATAGATGTTTCTTTCCCCATTGTCTCTAATCGTGTAGTGAAACACAATGCAAACCATTTATATTCAAGGGAGCACCATACCTATTTTTCTTATTTTTCCCAACCATTTTAATTTTTTTAGCTTTTCATTTAATATTTTTCTTTATCTAGTTCTTGTTGGGAGCTGATTGATTTAATAAGAGAGAGTACCCCCAAAAATGAAGGTAGATTGTCATTTCTTTGAGGCATTTCTTTGAAAATTCTTAAAGCCTCATCAAGAACACCATTACATGCATATTCTACAATAATAACTATGCATGAATCCACATTGTTTTGAGTGATTTTTTTTTAAATGGGTGGAAGCATAATAGTTTGACCTCTTCTTGTTCCAAAAATGCAAGTGAGAGATGGGGAGCATTAGGATTTCGGTGAAATTTAGGAAAACACCCCCTTCGCCCAAATTCCCTCTGGCAAACTACCACATGAGCCCTCGAAGGGGGTTCATCCAAACCTCATTTGGGTGAACCCCTCTCTATATATAATGGTGGCAATGCTAAGTTTTCCATTTTTACCTCCATCGACGCAATGAATACCTTTACACGAATTTTCCTTAACCACGTCAAAACCATTGCAAATTAGGTATTTCTCTTTTTTAGGTTTTTAGTATTTTTCCAAGAATTAAAAAAAAAAGGGGGAGGTTTTAAAAATTTGAAAAAAAAAAAAATTAATACATGAAATTATAACATGTAATAGGTGTATGTTAGCTTAAAAATGTATTCTAAAATGAATTTTAGTTTTTTTTTACGATTATGGCATATTCTTCTATTAATTTGCATGAGAGAAATGAATTAGAGATAGCCAAACTCTCATCTATTCTTCAAAAAATGACTACAATTTGCCACTACCAAACAAATTGCGAAAATATATTAAAAGACCTTCAAAAAATACAATTAAACTTGAAAACATTCAACCCCTTCCAACTCGAGTCACTACAAAATTTTATGGATGAGCTAAAATCTAGTGTGACAAGTGATGTGGGGTATAATGATGTGGTTGGAAGACTTCCGGATAAGAAGGTCGTTAAGATTTCATGTTGGACGAGTTATGCAGAAAACAAAAAATCAATGGATATTACATAAAAAAATGTACATGTCATCTTTGTGCACCTTTTCAATTTATCCTATATTTTTGGCCTCTCAAGGCCAATTTTCTAACAAATGATCAATTACCATTATACTTCATTATGATGCTATCTCGATGAGATTCACCTAAACTTAAAGGTGAACTATTTAGATATCTAATATTATTTTGGGTAGGGCGTGGTTGCATTAGTCACAACCCTACATATCGATAGGAAGGATATCCTCTTGTTGTTGATGTGAGACAACTTGTAGAGAGGACACCACCTTTCCTACATGGCTTTTAGGATGTTGTTGCACCAATGATTCTAAGTGCCTAGGAGGGTGTGATAGAGGGTCTTAGGAGAATTTCTCGCAAGACCCAATATATCTCTTCGACCTTGTAGGCCAGTTCCTTCAAATACGTGGTATTAGTGATCTTGATGGTAGCGACGGTCGGGGAAAGTAGCGGGTTATGTACGCTCATGCACATTTTATATCACCTTCTAAGTTTATCGCTGTTCATTGCAAATGTTACGTAGTTGTTTAGGCTAGAACACATCATGTTTGTCGACATATTACATCTATATGAGGTGATTACATAGGACCATGACATTCCACTATTTGAGGTATTAGGTTATTTAGAGAAGAAGAAGACTTTCAGGATAGCACATCTTTTGTTCAAGCTACAAAGTATACTACTATAGTTATTGCTAGACCACTTGTTGCTACGATTATGACACCGGATGTTTGGCACTATTTTGTTCCAAAGTGTGTGAAAATTAAACCCTAATTTAAATTAATATTTTATTTCATTATTAATTTATAATACAAGTATTTAAATAGATATATAAGATCTAGCATTGACATGGAATATTGATGCACCAAAATTAGCAGGAACTTGACAAGGTCATAACTTGAGCTCGGGTGTCCGTTTGAGTCCCTTTTTTACATGTTTCAATGAGAAAAATACACCGGTCAACCACTCACGATTGGTTGGATAAATTTTCGGCACATTTCAAGCCCTGAAATGTGCCATCTTGAGGTCAAAAATTAGGATTTATGTTGTAGTTAATTTTTTTCCTATTTTAGGGTATTAGTTAATTTTAGTCTATTAGTTGAATTATGAGTTGGAAATTTGGAATTTCCTCTAATTTAGGAATGTAGAAGATGCATGGAAATTTTTGTGCCCGTGCACGAATAAGCATTCAAACTTAATAAGAATAGCAAGTTCTAGTAAACTCGATAAAAATAGTAATTTCCACAACCTAGAGTAGATTTAGTCAAAGTTAGTTAGAGTTTGCTTGGAAACTCGAGTTGGGGAGTTGTTTTTCTATTTAGGAAACATTGTAATTCACGATTCACTAATGAAGAAGGATATTTATTTTCTTTTAGAGTTCATATTGTTTGTAGTATATCGAGTTTGTTTAGAATTTGGCTACATTATATGGTATCAAAGCAGATTCGATTCTTAAAAAAATGGAAGAGGGAAGAGAAGAGAGGCGGTATTGACCAGATGAATAGAAATATGCAAGATCTATAGAGGCAAGTTGTTGTGCTTATTGCAATGATAACCTAGAGAGGAAATCAAGGTGGAGATGACACAGATGAGGAAGAATTTTATGAAGAGGAGGAAACGTAGGTGCCACCCTTTAGCTTTTGAATAAATGATTCTTTGAGCATTAGAAGGAAATAATTATGGGATAAGAGTTGATGTTTCAGAATATGGAGGTAGCCTAAAACTAGAGGAGTTGATAGACTAGTTGACTAGCATGGGGAAAAAAATTTCAGTGGAAGGCTATGTTAGAGGAAAAGAAGGTAAAATTTGCATGCACAAAATTAAAAGGTCATGCTATGTTATGGTGGGATCACCTACAAAAAGAGCGGTCAAGAAAGGGGAAAGAAAGAATTAGGACCTGGAGTAAGATGGAGAAGAAGCTGAAAGATAAATTTCTCCCTATGGATTATGCACAAACCCTTTACATGAGGTTTCAGAATCTCATATAGAACTTACAAACAATGCAAGAATACACAGATGAGTTCTACAAGTTGTCCATTCATGTAGAGCATGAAGAAACTAAGGAAAAATGGCTGCAAGGTATGTAAATGGATTAAAATTTTCTATTCAAGATGAGATAAGTATGCACAAGATTAAGAGCATGGAGGATGCCTATCAATTAGCCTTAAAGGCCGAGGAAAAAAAAGTCGTCAAAGTTTTAGGAGATCACCTGGAATGAATAGGGGGCCTCATCTTCCTTTCGAGGATGAGCTGGTTTTAGCCAAGGTAGGGGAGAATCACCTCATGGAGTGGAAAAGCAAGAAGATACGAGACAAGATTCCTAGAATCAACAAAGAGGTAGAGGATTTTCTAGGGGAAGAGGATATGCTGGCAATAGAGGATGGGAGGCTCCACGAAGACCATTTATTTTTTATAGATGTGGTGAAGAGTGGCATCGGGATATTGAATGGCCACATTATTATACATGTGACAAGAGGCAAACAAATTCTCTAAGAGTAAATAATATTAAAGTGAAGAAGTAGAAGAGACAAGACCTAGAAATTTCACGAGATATTGGAGAAAATCTTGTGATCAAGAGGACGATGATTTCTCCAAGAAAGGATATCAAGGGGGATGCATGGCCACGAATAAATATTTTGAGAACAAGATGGACTTCAAAATGAAAGGTATGTAATGTTATTATTTATGGTGGTAGTTGTGAGAGCATGGTTTCAAATGAGATGGTCTAGAAATTGGATCTGCATTGTGAGAATAATCCTAACCCTTATCGTATTGCATGGTTTAAGAAGGGTAATGAAGATTCTTGTTGATAAGAGATGTTTAATAAGTTTTTCTATTGGGAGTAGTTACAAGGATGAGATTTGGTGTTGTTGGTACCCAAATTGATTCTCCCTTGGGTGTTGAGCAACATCATGGATTCAACAAGATGCTTTGAGATAGAAAAATCATAATATAAGTTGTTTTGTAGCGTGGAGGGGATTCAACTGACTCTTTGTCACTCAGTGCATTGGAGAAATGGATAACACCATATTAAAGGATTTGATCTATCCTTACTACTTTAGGTTGTGCCTTCAACCAAGGTGAGAGGACCCGTTTTGTAACCTATATTGATGAAGGATATCAATAGATCCTTCTTTGCACAGCTTTGAGGAAAACCTTGAGAAAATATGATCAATACAACACAATCTAACTCTCACGAGTTGTCACTCTAGATAATGGAGATATTTTCTGGACAAGGTTCAGGTTACTAAAGACAATAATTGAAGCCTGATTGTTTCTGCATACTTTGGCAATGGAATTTTTTCATTTGTGGATACACAGTACAAATAGGGGTAGTTCATGTAGGATTCATCATTTGAGAATTTTTTGGTGGGAAGTTAAGAAAGATAAAGTTTATTATACTAGATCTTTGAGAACCTTTAACATAAATTGGGAACTCATAGAACATAATGCTTTAAAACAACCAAAATATTCCTTCAACTAGAAGATGTGAATCAATGGAAGCTCAGAGATGCACGGTTTCACACATTATTTAAGAATTCAACACAAAGGCTCATGTTAAAGACTCAATTAAATGTTAGAAATCCCTGGTTCATCATGCCTAAGATACACTCATAGACTTACAAACAATCTTTGTCAACATAGTGAAAGTAAAGTGATTTTAAATTGTTTATTTCATTACCAGATGAAAGCTCTTCTCATAATGAAATTGAAAATGCCACAATACTAACACACGGATGAGATCTTGTGTGACTCAGAGAGATTTTAACATAATATTGCAACAGGAACAAGAAAAACTATTTGAAAACATTCTAAAATAAAAGTAGACACAATTATGCTCATGATCAACACAAATTAATTCGAGGCTCATTAGATTTATCAGTTGGGGAAAGTTTCATTTACAATCTCAGAGCTTGTCAATGGCTATACACTTGTAACCATCTTGACATGATTAAATCTAAAAACATAGGAAATTAATGGGTTTCTCAAGAAATCGGTCTCTCTCAAATTTTTTTAGCAAAATTAACCTCTCAACCCTTTGGCATCACTCACTCATGCCTTTTATATCACTTATTTTACATCAAAGCTTTCCCCCAAAAACAAGAATATTCTAAGGAATACTTTATTTGTTACAGATTTGTTCTAGAAAGTGATATTTAACAAATTTACACCCAAAAGCTGCCAGGTGTACAAAAGATAAGCTTTTTCAATTATTTCCACTGGTTGTTTTTAATTAGGGCATCTAGTTGTGGAAAATTATTTGGAGCATTCCCTCCTGATTCTGAAAACATGACACACAAGAAAAAAAAAAAAAAGAGGAAGAATGTGTGTAAGCTTGTTGATCATCCTTTGCACTGCAACTTCCTTCTCTTCATCCTTTTCCTCTGCATCTTGCTCTGCTTCATCCCTGGCGGTTTTTTTAGGTTCCCAAGAAATTCTGATTCAAAACAACAACTTTTGCACTTCTCAGTTCACAAATTGAGCTCCACAACAATTCCAATGCACTTCACTAATAAAAATGACAAGAGACCATGAAATTAACAATAAAATATGAAATGCATTTGAATCTCTTGAGGTCCTAGAGTGTTAATGGCGGCGTAGAACTAAATGCCTTGTATCATAGCCGTTAACTCTGTCTTTCACAACTTCAAAATTGAGCCATCCATGTGGAAAAGATCTTAGCTGAAGTGGGCCTGGGGAGCTTTTCACATTTTGTATCACTTAAAGAAATTGTGCATTTTTAGACAATTTGGCCTGCCCATCCGCTTTTGATATAGGCTTTACATGTGGCTTTCTTGGCGTCAATGGGGATGTGACTTACTTTATGACTTTCATTATTTTTCAAAACAAATCCGAGAATCTCAAAATGCCCTAGTGACCCACCTCCCCACTTTCAATATAGGTTTAACACGTGGCTTTCCTAGGGCGATGGTGGAGTCACGACTTATTTTTACACCTTTTTACCTTTTCAAAAACAAAGCTGAAAATTCCATAATACCTTCGCAACTGCCTTCCTTTTTTGATGAAAAATCAACACATGGCTTTATTTGGGCACTTGCGGGGTCATGCTTCACTTTTATACCTTACTCCTTTTTTCAAAACAAGGCTAAAATTTCCAAAGTCCTCTAGCATCCCGCCTCTCCACTTTTAAATTTTTAATGCTAACTCAACACATGGCTTTATCTTCAAGATGAAAGCGTGAGTGCGACTCACATTGTAACTTTTACTCCATTTTAAAAACAAAACAAAAATCTTCAAATTTCTCAGACGATCCGTGTCTCTTCATTTGAATTTTCAAACCACCACGTTTCCTTTTGTGGGTCTTAGGCATTCCTTTTATATTTTCATTCCTTTCGTCATAATGCCTCAAAACACAAAAAGGGCCCACCTTTCCACAACCGCTTGATTTATGACAAGTGTACATATTTTGGGGACCAAAGTAAGAATTTACTTACGCTATTTGCTTCATATTGTTGAATAGCCAATTAGAAATTATCAAGGCCATGGGACCAATTTGGCATTTTTACAATTGTGACAAAAATGACAAGTTCACCAAATAGACCCGTTGTCATGCGTCCAATCAAAGAAGACCACGTATCTATGGGTGTTGGGATAAAATTTGATAGGGAAAACATGACCGTGGAAAAATAAAAAGAAGGGGAAACCCCAACATTCATGCCCAAATAACAAACTGGTCCGCATGGAAAGAGAAACTATAAACAACACAGAGCTCAACACGTTTCATGACCATAGAAAGTGATTTGACGACAACAACCTGATAAAGATAAAACTTCAATCATCCACATAGGGAGACCAAAAAATATTTCAAACCACGCAGATTGAATTTTTTTGAACAAATAGGGTGAGATTGAATCGAAAAGCACAAACATGTGTGATGTTATTCCTATGGATGCATGTCATATCTTCTTGCTAGGAAGACCATGGCAATTTTATAGAAAATTTATTCATAACGGGGAAAGAATACTTATAATTTTTTGAAGGATGGCACAAAATAAGTTTTTCTACCTCTTAAGGAAGAGGAGAAGGATGAAAATATGCTTTCTACAAAGTAATTTGTGAAAGAGGCAAAGGAAACCGGTTTTTGTTATGTACTAGTTGTAAATAAGGATGAACCTGCAAGTGCACAAATACCAGTAGAAACAACATAATTAATAGAAGAATGTTTTTTTTATTCTCGGATGAGCTACCAAATGAATTACCACCCAAAAGAGATATTAAACACCATACTAATTTGATTCCGTGGTCTTCACTCCCAAATGAATCGACTTATAGGATGAGCCTGACATTCCATGCAAAGTTGAATAGGAAAGTGACAAAACTCATGAGAAAGGGGGTCGTAAGGGAGAGAATGAGTCCGTGTGCAACCCTAACTTTATTAACACCAAAGAAGGATGGAACATGGAGAATGTGCACGGATAGTAGAGAAATCAATAAA
Organism: Taxus wallichiana var. yunnanensis; assembly: GCA_018340775.1. Classification (NCBI taxonomy): domain Eukaryota; kingdom Viridiplantae; phylum Streptophyta; class Pinopsida; order Cupressales; family Taxaceae; genus Taxus; species Taxus wallichiana. The sequence goes on along the minus strand of CM031240.1, from coordinate 797,093,981 downwards.
ATTACAATCAAGTATAGGTTCCCAATACCTCGCCTTGATGATATGATGGATGTTTTTGTTGGATCTAGGTATTTCACCTAAATTGATCTTCGAAGTGGTTACCATCAGATTCAGATCAGAGAAGGAGACGAGTAGAAAACAAAATTCAAGACAGGAAATGGATTATATGAGTGGTTGGTGATGCCATTCGGGTTATCTAATGCACCTAGTACTTTTATGAGACTGATGAACACCATGCTACGGGAGTATAATGGTAAGTTTTTTGTGGTTTATTTTGATGATATCTTCATCTTTAGTAAAACTAAATAAGAACATTTGAGGCATCTGAGGGTGATATTTGAAGTGTTAAGGAAAGAGAAACTCTATGCAAATATGAATAAGTGCACATTTATGCAAGAGAGTTTGGTATTCTTGGGCTTTATTATTTCAAAAGATTGGGTACAAATGGACTCAGAGAAGATAAAGGCAATTATTGAATGGCCTACTCCATGGAGTATAATAGAGGTAAGAAGCTTTCTTGGTATACCAAAATTTTACGAAAGTTTATCATAAATTTCAGTAGTATTGTAGCACCTATAATAGATTGCAAAAAGGAAGGGATTTTTTTGTGGAAAAGGCAACTGAGGATAGTTTTTAGTTCTTTAAGAAAAAGGTGACAGAGGCACCCATTTTGCCACTAACAAATTTTGATAAAGTGTTTGAGGTTGATTGTGATGCCTTGCATGTGGGTATTGGTGTTGTTCTAATTCATGGTGAAAATCCAAAGAGCTTTCTTTAGTGAGAAACTAAATGAGATAAGAAAGAACTACTCTACTTATGATGTTTAATTTTATGCAATTTTATAAGCATTAAGGCATTGGAGGCATTACTTAGTGCCTAAGGAGTTTGTGTTATTTGAGACCACATAGCCCTGGATAATGTGAATACACAAAAGAAGTTGAATAGTAGGCATACAAAGTGGGTATGATTTTGCGAGGTTATACTTTTCTCTCTAAACACATAAATAAGGAAAACATAGTCAAGTTGCGATGCATGCATTGAGTAGGCATGTGAATTTGTTTACCACTATGGAAAATGAGGTTGTGGGTTTTGAAGCAATAAAGGGTTTGTATTCTTCTGATCCTGATTTCAATAATATTGTTGAAAGGTTAATTCGTCCATTGTCAGAAAATGTAGGAGATGTCCAGGATGAGTACATTTTATAGGATGGCTATCTATTCAAGGGACGCCAACTATGTATTCCAGTTGGGTCTATGAGAGAGAATATAGTGAAAGAATTGCATAGTGGAGGATTGGGTGGGCATTTTGGTAAAGATAATATGATAGCCTTGGTAGCAGAGAAATACTATTGGCCAAAGCTAAAAAGAGATGTGGTAAGATATGTGGAGATGTGTCAAATTTTCCAAGTCTCAAAAGGCCATGCATAGAATACATGGTTGTATATGCCGTTGCATGTTCCTAAAGGGTCGTGGATAGATTTGAGTATGGATTTTGTTTTAGGATTACCAAAAACATAACGAGGTAATGACTCAATTTTTGTGGTTGTTGATAGGATTTCTAAGATGGTTCATTTTATTTCCTATAAAAACAAGTGATGCGACAGAGAGTAAAGATTTTTTTTCAGATAAGTTGTTTTTTGCATGGTGTTCCAAAACCATTACTTCGGATAGGGACACAAAGTTATTAAGTCACTTTTGGAGAATTTTATGGAAGAAGTTGGGAACTCAACTACAGATTCAGAGTGCCTATCATCCTCAGACTGATGGGAAAATAGAGGTGGTAAATCGGAGTTTGGGAAACCTGTTAAGGTGCATCATTGGGGAAAATCCAAAACAATGGGACTTAGCATTACCACAAGCTAAGTTTGCATATAATAGTTCCATAAATAGATCCACAGGAAAGTCTCCATTTTTATTGTGTATGGGAGTAATCCAAATGGGGTGTTAGATTTGGTACAACTACTAGTTGATGGAAGAGTCAGTGATGATGCAGAAGCATTTTCCGAACATATACAACAATTGCAGGAAGAAGTGCGGAAGAAGTTGTAGAATAGTAATGATAAGTATAAGGAAATAGCAGATGTGCACAGATGGAGAAAGTTATTTAAATTTGGTGAGTAGGTTATGGCATACCCATAGAAGGAAAGGTTTCCAAAATTAACCTATAACAAGTCAAGTACAAGAAGATTGGGCCCTACAAAATTGTGAAAAAATAAATGATAATGCTTATGAGGTAGAATTGCTAGGAATTTTGATATTTTTGGACAAAGTGTTTAATGTTTCATATTTGTATTATTTTCATGGGGATGGTGTAGAAGGGGATGTTATTGAATGAAGTAGTAGATTGGAGGCAACAAGTTCTAGTGAAGAAGAAAGAAGAAGTGGATCAAATTCTAGATAAGAAAACAATGGACACGTGACATGGGAAATACAACAAATATTTGGTACATTGGAAAGGACTGGAACAAGAGGACAATACTTGGGTCACATAGTGGGAGATTAAGAAGTTGGATGTAGATAAATGGAAGCAGTTTGAAGAAGAAAACTTGCAGGAGCTGCATTTTTTTCAAGCAGGGAGAATGATGCGCCAAAATTAGCAAGAACTTGACAAGGTCATAACTTGAGCTCTAGGTGTCCGTTTGAGTATGTTGTTTTTTTAAAACCACATGTTTCGATGAGACGAACGCACAAGTCAACTAGACCTACCAGTTGGAGCAAGTTTTTGGCACATTTTTAGGCCCTAAATCCGCAATCTTGAGGCCAAAAATTAGGATTTAAGTTATAGTTTTTTTTTCCTTTTTAGGGCATTAGTTAATTTTAGTCTATTAGTTACATTATGAGTTTGAAATTTGGAAATTCCTCTAATTTAGGAATGTAAAGATGCATGTAAATTTCTTTTCCCGCATGAATAAGCATGTGAACTTACTAAAATAACAGTTCTAGTAAATTGCTAAAAATAGTAATTTCCGTCACCTAGAGTATATTTAGTCAAAGTTAGTTAGAGTTTTCTTGGCAACTCGAGTTGGGAGTTGTTTTCCTATTTAGGAAACATTTTAATTCATGATTCAATAACGAATAAGGAGATATATTTTCTTTTGGAGTTCATATTATTTGCAGTATATTGAGTTTGTTTAGAACTTGGCCACATTAAATATTAAGCATGTACTGTGTGTAAATAGGATTCGCCTGTGGTATGGTAGTGAGCATTGTGGTGCTTCCCATCCCATAAAGATATCCTTTCATGACATTTTCACAGCTCTTGAATGAGTCAATCCATGATGCATCTCTTTATCTTGATGGTATAAGTCTTGGTTCATTAGCATCATATTTATTTGTTGGAGTTGAGGTCATCGGTCATGCAAAGACAGATGTTGGTGGCAGCCGTATAGATCTTGAGACACATAATGTAGAGGTGTGTGTGTGTGTGTTGTGTTAGGTATAATCTAAATTGTAATTTGTGAAATTAATTTTTTATTCAATTTTTTTATCAACTTCTTACATTCATTTTTTTTCACAGGATCTACCGGGAAGAGATTTGCACATAGTGTACATATTCCCAACATTCACCCACCGATAGATGCAGATGTAATCAATTAAATAGTTATATGATATATTCAATTATTCAAGAAATTGTTTTATAATTTCTCTTATATTTTAATACCATGTTATATATAGTTTTTTATGTGTATATTTATTTTTATAAATGCAGGGTGTAGCAGAGCATTGTGAAGAATATATTGATATTCACCCTAGTAGATGACAAAGATTATAGGGGTAACATTCATTTTCATGTACATGTATATAGTGTGTACGCGATATTTGACATGACTCAGACATGTATGTATATGTATATATATATATATATTTGGGACATTATTTGTATATAAACATTAATTTTGTATATAGAATTTATTGATATTGTGTTCAAACATTGTTAATTTCACATGTATTTTGTTGATCTATATGTTGAAATTATATCTATATCTAAATACATAAAGGTGAGCTAAATACAACTTAATGTAAATAATTGGCTATAAAATAATATTCCATCAAAATAATTATTAAAAAAAATTATAATACATGAAAATCATTTGATCATTTTCTTAATTTCTCATAAAATATTATAGTAAATAAGAACACTCACTATCCTTTGTATAAAGAGACTTTTCTCTACCAAAGGCACTATATACGTGTGTGTGTGTGTGTGTGTGTGTGTGTGTGTGTGTGTGTGTGTGTGTGTGTGTGTTGATTAAGCTTATGCTACTATAAATTGTATTAATACATATTCTATGAACTTGGAAAACATTGAATAGGTAAAATTTTATAGACAAATGATGTTTTAGCATAATACAAATCTTAATCTTGGAGATAATTTTTTTGAAATAGTAAAATGCAAAATAGGTTATAAAATTTTTAAAAAACATGAAAATCATTTGCTCATTTTCTTAATTTCTCCATAAAATATTATAGTAAATAAGAGCACTCACTATCCTTTGTATAAAGATACTTTTTTCTACCAAAGGCACTATGTGCATGTGTGCATGCATGCGTGCGTACGTGGGTGCGTGCATGCTGATTAAACTTATGCTACTATAAATTGTATTAATACATATTCGATGAACTTGGAAAACGTTGAATATGTAAAATTTTATAGACAAATGATGTAGCATGATACGAATCTTAATCTTGGTGATAATTTTTTTAAATAGACAACGCAAAATAGGTATGAAAAACAAGGTAAAGCTTGCATTAAGTAAACTTAAAATAACTAATAATAAAAAAATTTGTAGAGAAATTAATATTGGTAGTTTTGGTCATGACATTTAGTTTTTGGCATTGATATGACAAACCACACAAGCAAGTGATGTGCAATCACATGAAAAATTACAATAATTCCTAAGACACATATAACCATGTAAGAATATGCACAAAATACAATATGTTGGAGAGTGGACATGTGGTGTGCAATAAATGAGCTTAAATGTGGATAAACTAATTAGATTGTGTTATCAATATAACAATCAATATTTCATGTTATAGAATGTTGAATGTGCATAAAAAATATTAAATAACTACGAGAAAGAGACAAGAACATAATAAGAAAAAAATAAATGTTCTCAAGAATTGATGAAATCTATAAATATCACCTTTATCCTTACATGTATAACTTTTGTACTCTTGGGGCCCTAAAGAGAAAAGGGACATTGCAATTGCCCAAGCTGATCTTCAAGACCCCTCTCAGGCCACTGCCATTGCCTTCTTCATGTCACTGCAGGCTATCAAAACCAAAATTGACAGAGCCATCAAGTAAAGGGCTGTAGTGATGCTGTTTTTTGGCTGCGATGTGGCTGTCATCGGGCGGTTCTGGAGCTGTTTTGCGGCGGGGCTCCTTATGTTGTTTCTCTTTTGGTTCCTTTTTGTTCTTGCCTTCTTTTCTCTGGATCTTTGTACGTTTAGATCCTGTTTTCTCCTTTATTGTAATATTTGGCTATTGAGCCTTCCTTGGTTGACTATTCTGCCCTTCTCTGGGCTGCTTCTTTAATCTTTTCTATCTGGCTTTTGAGCCCTTTTGTATTCAGGGTATAGTCCCTTCAAAACTATTTTCCTTAATAATAAAAAAACTTTTGTTCTCTTGGTAACTTTTGGTTGCTTAGTATAAGTCTTGTACAATTTACAATCGAATCAAATTCATTGATGTATTCATGTTTCTGTCAAATTACACATAGATTGGTGTAAAACACAACGTAATTTACAATGATTATTTCAAGAATCACAGAATTCTCCATGGATCGGTGGATATTTTTATTTATTGATCATGAATTAGGTTAGATATGATATTTGAAAAGTTAAAATTGTGCATTAACTATATTCTTGTCATAGTACCACCCATTTACTACCTAATCAAACTCATATTCATGCACCTTGACCTAGTGTTTAGGTGAGGACCTATGCTAAAAATTGCTTGGATCTATGACCGAACACTGCTTGTGTATATATTTAATTCATCAAATGAATGTAAGCTCCTTGTTTTCTTGCTTGCAGTTGTCTTGAGCATGTTAAAGGGACAAAGGGGGAGCCTAAAAGTGGTTACATTTGAAATTTGGGAACCCTAAAATTGGCTAAGTCTGAAATTTGGGAGAGCCATCCAAAATCTATATTTTGCATTGTATCTACTTGATGTTTGAAACCACTCTCAAACATCTTGGAAGTATATACATAAAATATAATTTAAAGTATAAGAAAAATAAAGGGCCATATATATATATATATATATATATATATATATATATATATATATATATATATATATATATAAAACTAATCTTAAATGCTTATTTTCTGTATATACTTCCTTCTATGAAATAAAAATTACCAAAAATAATAAAATAAAATAAAACATGTATATATATACATATATGTGTGTGTATATATATACATATATATATACATATACATACATATACATAAATAAATATATGTGTGTGTGTGTGTGTGTGTGTGTGTGTGTGTACACACACATGTATGTATGTATATATGTATACATATACATATATCTATGTATATGTATATGTTCTAAAGGATAATAATAATAAGAAATTATTTATTAAGACAAATTCCATAAGGGAGAATTAGGTAAGAGGAGATTAGGTTTTCTCTCTTCCCTTACTTAACATTCTCCTCATGTGTTTAGAAAAGGGAATGCGGAAGGTTTGGGAGGAAGATGGACTATGGGTTTGATGTGGCAGTCCCATGGAGGAGCCTTAGAAACATTTAAACAAATGCAACATGAGATAATATAGACTCACACCTCTACTAGCATCCAGTTCTAGAATGGGAGATCTGAAACTATATATTAGACGTCTAAGAAGATTTTTGGAATCGTCTTTATTTCCCAAGTATGGCCATATGGACATACATGACTGTGCACGCTTCATTTATGTTTATTACCATGTTGCGATCAATTTTTTTTTAGTAAATGTGGTTTGTAAGTGTTTCCGATCCCCATAACATCTCTTATTGTTGTACACTTTCAATCAAATAAAATTCATGATGGTTGATCTATTTGGTTGTGCTAATTATATCAAGGAAACTCCATGTTTTATAAAGAAAACCCAGAAAAAGGGGTGGTGTGAGGCATTTAAGAAAATGCCACTGATAGGCTTATGGCCCAACTCCACAATATTTTATAGCCTCCTCCAACCTATGTCAAATGGAGCTTGTAAAACAGAGTGTAAACATCCGTTAAGGAAAAGTAAAAAGGGATTTTGTCATATGTTTTAATGGTAAATTCTATGTGAGGTCCGTGTATGCCAAATGAGGAAGCATATAAACAAGGAAAAAAACTATTTGATTATTTTATTTTGTTTGTTTTAAGAGGTTGAACATTCTAACAGACTCTAATGGTTGTAGGATATGAAAAAACTAGTTTTGTATAAGAGACCATTGAGCAATTTAAAATGCCATCAAAATAAAGGATAGAGTAATTTTGGCCAATACTAGTGTTGTATTAGTCTTAGTGGATAAGAAAGAAAATGTGGAGTATATTCAAGACACTTGAACCATTTGACTAAATTTCCCAACACTGATGTGGCTCATTGAGCACAAGGATGGCCAATATGCACAAAATGGGCTTATAGAGAAGGCCGTGGAAACTTTCAAGTAAAATAAGAGTGGTATATATAAAATTATAAATCCATAATATGGCTCAAAGAAACATGGTCTTCATGATAAAAATGGTTGTGATATATGCACAAAATGGATATGACGAAAAGGCTTTGAAACCTACAAGCAAAGGTGATTAGCACGTGCAACATCAAACCTCTTATGTTTACTCATTGATCTGTTTCATACATGGACTCTTTTCCTCCTCTCTTACTTGTTTTTGAAACTTTCACTTCATTTTATAGTAAATGGAATGTTTAATATGGAATTTAACTTGACAATAATGTATTGTTATTCTCTTTGCAAATCATATTGAAAACCACATAAATGATTTCCCCCCGTGTAATACCATGTTAAAAACTGATGTTTTGGGTGGCGTGCCATAATTTTAGGCCCTATACTTGAAAATAACAAACCTTACTCATGATTACCTTTGTGAATGCTTTAGAATTGGTTAAAATGGAAGAGAAAATGGTGTTTAAATTACAAACTTGGTACATTAGAAATAGCCTCAAATTGTGACGAAAGCCTCTTAAAAATGATGTGCATAAATCCTCCAAACCTCGCTTTCACTTGAAAACTATCATAACCTCTTCATTATTGTATGATGACCCCATATCAAACTTGAAACATTTCCTAAATGCTTGTTGGTCATGGTTGTGAAGTGGTTTCCGACTACTTTAGAAAACGGTTTTTTGGGAGCAACCATTCACCTATGACCAAACCCTTGAAAACCACTTCGTATTTTGTGCTTGTGAATCCCATAATAAAATTTTGACCCACATTCCTCTTCATTTTTATATGGGGTATTTCATAGTATTTTTTGTTTTAACCATAACCCTCGAAAAATGCATTTTGTGCACTGCGTTTCCATCCCACTTAGCCTAGTTTGTAGAAGGGCAAATGACTGATTTCAGCCGACTAGATCTGAAAGACTATTGTAGTTTGAGCCTTAAGTGATCAGTTTTGGATTCCATCTATTTCTAGTAATTCTTTGTATAGTAGGGAATATGGTGGAGAAATTAATCATTCTATTTAGGGGTCCCACCTTAGTTTTTAAGGCCCATTCCATGGCCACTTGGACTTATTTTGCGCAACAACACAAGAAAGGGTCACAAAACTGCATTGACTCTCTAAGCTCATTTGATGCTTAAAAATAATGTAATACTTGGAAATTTGTATGGAGAGTATAAATATGGGATTTGGTACCCTTAATCAATACTTTTGATGAGAAATAAAAATTGACACATGTGATTTTTAATCAAGACTATGTTAGAAGTCGTAGAACTTGTTAATACTGAAAAGCCTTTAAAACTTGAATGTAATGAATCAAAAGTTGTTTGTGCTATCTCTCACTCTCCTTGGTTATGGAAATGGTTTAGTTCACTTGAGTATAAGAAAATGGGTGTTTTCTCTCTCTAACCTCTCTCTAAAGCTTAAAAGGTTGTTAATTTAAATAAGTATGGAAAAATGAATAATTTGTTATCTCTCTAACCCGAAATTTTTGGGGTTTTGATAACATATTTGATGGGAGGGATTTTTCCATGCCAACATTTTTTGCTGACATATGATTTCATGTTTTCTAGTTTGTAGGTGGCACGATGGTATAAAATAGTTATGCATTTGAGTGTTAAAATGTATATGGATTTTCTAACAAGTTTGACCTTCAAAGGTGGAAACATGTATTTATTTTATGTTTAGATATACTCTTGTATGGTTTGTAAAAAAAAAGTTGAATTAAATATATAAATATATGTATGTATGTATGTATGTATGTATGTATGTATGTATGTATGTATGTATGTATGTATGTATGTATGTATATATATATATATATATATATATATATATATATATATATATATATATACATATATATATACATACATATATATATACATATGTATATATACATATATATATATATATACAATATATATGATATATATATATATATATGTATATACATATAAATATGTATATATATATATATATACATATACATATATATATACATACATATATATATATACATATATATACCACACACATATATATATATATATACATATATATATATGTGTATATATATATATACACACAACACACACACACACACACAGTAATATGTGTGTGTGTGTGTGTGTGTAAGGGTATACATAATATATATATATATATATATATATATATATATATATATACTTATATATATATATATATATATATATATATATATATATATATGTATTGTATTGTATATATATACATATGTATATATATATATATACATATATATATATATATATGTGTGTGTGTGTGTGTGTGTATATATATACATATGTATATATATATATGATGAAAGTTTTCTATGTATCATTACGGTTTAAATTGTAATGAAAAATGTATAATTAGTTAATGTACGATGCCCCTATGTAACGTATGCTAAGGTATGATATTATACCATGAAAAGAATAAACGAGGCCTCTAAACCCTCATTTCTTACTCTACTCTATAGCATGATCTCTTGAACAATTGATTGAGTTGAACTGATACTTTTGTAAATAAGTTATCCCTCAACCTATCTAAGTAACTTAAAACTCTAGATGGAAACTAAGTGGTTATGAAACTAAAGTGAGTTGTGAACTGTAAAATCTCCTTGTCATTTTATTAAAAATGATTTTTTCTCAACTTAGTACACATTGACATCTTAATCATATGAGTGGACTTATCAAACCCTTCTGCTAAAGGGTGAGGAAATTACCATTAGGAAACATGGAAGTATTACACTTATCTTGGTATTGATTTCATATTTGGCTGTAAATTTCTTGAGGTTAAAATAGGTTGAGATAATCCTAAGATCTTTTTTAGATTGTTGTGAATAAAAAAGGTGATCAAAGTTTATCTCTCAATTTAATTCAATAAGGGATCATAAAAAAGTAACTTAGGATGTCTCATTTATGCTAATGTTAAACCCTCTCTGATGTTAAGGGAAGTGAAATAATTTTCCAATGAGGAAACATGTGTACCAAGAATGAGAAAACCTAGTTGAATAAGAGTTCCTTATGACTCATATATGTTCAATAAAAATCTCAACTAATAATTGGGTTATGAAAATTAATTGAGTTAAGAATTGAAAATAGTGAGGTGTACTACTTAAAGTACACATTTTTAATGAAGTGAGAAAAATACAAATTTTGAAAAGAGAACTTATCCTCTTGGTGTATGTTAATTGTTGTATGATCACCTATGTGTAGCATGTAGTCTTTTTATGCTATCTTATACAAATATCTTGTAGAATAAGAATATCCTTTTATCCTAGTATGGGCCCCATTGTAGGTTGAGCACCCCTAAGTGCAATTTGGAATAAACTAAACATATGTTATCTTAAGAGACTACTTGTGGGTGAAATTGTAACCTATCTCTCTCTTTCAAGTTTAGACCTATAAGATGTATTGCAAGTTTGTGGGAAAGCTCAAGTTATTACCCCTTTAATGTAACTATAAAAGGGAAGCTTGATCCCACTACTTAAACATAATGTTGACCCTTAGTTATGTTAATACTAATGAGACAAATGTCTCCACTTAGGGACATAAGAGGGAAGGAAAATAAATAAAATAAAATCATGAGATCATGTCATGAAATGAGAAGTATGTGAATTATATACATATTATCAATGATGTAAAATAAATGGGTAAGCTTCATTAGTTACTTAAAAAATAAAATAAAACAAGTGTACTCTTGGTGAATAAAGGTTTATATAATATAAAATACTTGAATTTGAATATGTGAGCATGTGCTTACATATGTTAATTACCTTTCAATTCAATGTTAATAAAATACACCCAATGGTAATAAAGGTGTAACCATTTGGAAACTAGGGACAATGGATAATGTTCTTATCATTGTACTCTTGATTATGGTTGTGTTTTATAACATACACCACCCTTGAATCATGTGGGAAGGGATCACATAGGGACCCATGAGTTTTAAATCACCTTTCTTAGGTAGATAGGCCTAATGTATGACAAATATTAAGGGAGTCATGGGTTTTAGATCTTGGGCCAAGGTCTTCCTAACTTTTCTTATTTGGTGTTTGAGCCTGGGAAGAACCCCAACAATCAAAGTTGGTGTCCTTATGAAGATGATATGAGATTGATCTATAGACCTTCTTAGGAAGAGGTTGGGGTGAGATTTATTTTAATATGTGTTGAGTATTCTTTTTTGTGTTCTTGCAATGAGGTACATTGGTGAGGAAAATTGGAAGTAATCAAATCTAAAGTTGTATTTAGTGTTATAATAACTAATAATGTTAAAAAATTATCATGGTTTTAGTGGTGTTTCTTGGGTGAAAATTATTGGGCATTACAGTTGGTATTAGAGCAAGGTTCAAACATTTAAACCTCTCCGGGATTAATTAGTAATGAGTCTTGTGTACTTGGTTGTGTGTGCATAGCATGAGTGTCATGTCAGTTCATGTTTTCATGTTATGTGGAGTCATGGTGATGTATCCCGATCTACTTATTGTACTAGGTATGTGGCTCCTAGCAAGCATGTCGTATAGTGGGTCCCCAATTCCTTTTATAGACTTGTATTATGAAAAATTACAAATATATTCATATTATGATATATTGATTACTTCTTGTACTATGATTTTGGATTGTTACACTATGGATGACACTTGGGGACATTATGAAAGATATCAGAGTTGGTTTTTTCCTTTGTGAGTTCTATCCTTCATTGGTTATGACTTTTGCATCAAACATTTGATAATTAGAGTATCGATACGTGGCGTTATTGGAAACTTGATGAGATTTGGTTTTCTCCTCGAATAATTTACCTAGATATTGACCCTTTCCATATCCTTGCATATTACGTTATGGATATTACGTTGACTCATCTGGTAAAATAATTGTTTCTATTCTAAGATATATTATCCATATTCTTGTGCATTTAACAATTGAACATATTTACCCAATTTCATGGATAACCCTATCTTCTCTCTAGACATTGATGGTCAAATAATTACAATGATATGACTTCTCTTTCAAATAATTAAATTTATATGCTCTTCAATCTTGCATCGATGCATTGACCAATTCTATTTTCCTCTCAGATCTTCTAACCTCTAACCCTTTGACAAATGCAATGAACACTATTGGACTATTTGACATTACTAATCACATGACTTTCTAAGTGATAACCTTTTTGGAAGAAAAACTTTGTTCCTACTCGGGGTGGTGAGATTATTTGGGTATATATTATTTCTAGATATAAATGTATTTAATTTATTTATGCAGATATCTTGTGGGATATTTGACTCTGAGCCATATACTTTATAGGTTGCATTATATTTTTAGTATCATGATTATATGTTATATGTGCACTATATGTTTTTTTACCCCTAATATGGTCATTAAAGGTGCATAGTGAATGTAATGTGAATATTTCTATGTATTTCATTTGTTATTTAGAATTTCCATAGAACCAACATTTAATTTTATTGATTTATTGAGAATATTTGAGACAAGTGTTCGTTTTGTTTTCATGTAAGATTTTTGAAGTTTGAATGCGATATACTTGGCCATTTTTCTTGGTTTTAGAGATTTATTTATTGGAACTAAAAGCTTCATGGTTGTTGAAGCCACTTAGATAAACGTTGTTAAGATATTAATGTGGATTTTATTTCTTGCTTGATGATTTTTTTATCTTGTCATATGGTATACACTTCTCGTATGGGGGTAATCCTAAGGTGTCATGTCTCCATGCTTGGTGTGTAGTAACATGCCCTTGGTTTTGAGGAGATGGGGCACATTGTATCTTGGACCATGGAGTGACCCGACCTCACTTGGATACTTGGTATTCATTCCTCATATGGTGGAGAGACATATGATACTTATTCCTCTCTGATTGAGAGACTTTTATGGTACTCATTCCTCCTATGGTGGAATGACACTTATGATATTTAGTCCTCCTATGGTGGAGAGACATATGATACTTAGTCCTCTATGGTTGAGGGACTTTTATGGTACTCAGTTCTTCTTGGTGGAGTTTCCTCTAGAACGCTCATTTAGTATAGTTGGTGGATTTGAAAGTGTTTGGTGTTTTCTCCTCGCACACCAAAATGATTTTATTCATCATAAGATATATTCATCGATTAAATGTGCATATAGGAAATTTGATACTTTCATTTAGTTATTTCAGTCCCTAGAGGAGAATTTATGAGATTGGAATATTGATTTGGTTGGAAGATATTGTTATACCAGATTAATTAGGAACTTTACACAATACGATTTGTTACCTCGGGTCAAAGGGACCCCACTACGGTTATGTTTATTTAATACCCTACTATGGATATGATTTTTTTGTACCATGTTACTATGTGTTGTATTTACCTCACTCCAAAACTATTTTTTTAATGATGTTGGAGATCAAACTTGCACTGTCTCGGATCAAAGTTGAACTGATTCATTGAGGAAACAATGGGACTATATTCACGTTATGGGACCTTTTACACTTGAGACAAACCTCCGAAGAAGTTGAGTTCCTCTACCTATTTATACTACTATTGCTACTCCTAATGTTGAAAGTAAATCCTAAGCTAATGATGCTAAGGGACCAGGGATAAAAGGAGTACATGAAAATGGAAAACTAATCTAAGGGAGGAGATAGCACCAGAAAAGTGGGATGGACACAATCATGTTTGAGCGAAAGAAAAGGAGAAGGCATAAAGGGAGGCTAGGCAAGCGCATCATAGACCAAAACACACTCACATGATTGATTTCATGAGGCAAAATAAGAAAATGGAGCCGAGGGAATTAGAATAGCAAAAAGAGAAAAACTTATAAGGGAAAGGAGATAAAGAAGAATACAAACACGTTAAGGAAGGAGATAGCCATAAAATAATGATTTTATTACTTCTAGATATAAACAATCTATTAAAATGGCGTATAAGGCTGATATCCACATGCAAGCACTAGATATAGAGGCTAACTCAAAATGTAAATAATAGAATCCTTATCAAAATCCAAAGGATCCAAAATTTCAACCCTTACAATGAGCAAGGATATTACATTTATAGAAGAATGAGAGAAGAGGAATAAGGAGAACACAAAAATATGATTATGAATCTTCAACCACCAACAATCAATAATGAATACCTGTAAATCCACCAAAAATCCATCGATGTGCCTCCCGTGTCTCAGTATAGTATGTAGAAGAAGAAAAGAGGGAAAATCATATCAAATTTGGGTGGTTGGAGAAATCAAATATGTTCATTAATGGACATAAAGATGTTTCCTATTTCTCACCTACCAAATCCCATTGAAATTTTAATTTGAATGATCTAGAGTGTAGCCCATATTAGAAACTTTCAAATGAGACTAGGTACACATGCGTCAGAGCCATGGATGGAAATTTATGGTTATTAGAAGTCTATAGTGCAAATTGAACATGAAAGACATGTGGCACACGCTAATTGATCAAGGATTGGAAAACTATGCATCTTCTTTTCCATTTCTTCCACGTGTTACACGTTGGTTTGTTGCAAGGATTCAGCTCCAAATTAGTACACTTTTATTGGTTACATGTAGCACACTCAATGTCTGAAAGATGCCACATGGCACAAAGTGGCGTAGAAGAATCCACAAAGTTACACACACGAAAGAGTGAGGAATGGAAGGAAAGCAAAGGAAAGGCACACACAAATGTAATGTGCATGGGAGGAATGGGAGGAATACTTGTAGGAGGTACATATGGAAGAGGAACAATCATTACAAGGTAATGCGTGATAAGGAGGGGTGCGTAAGAATACTAGAGACTTAGCTAAATATGGAAAGCAATTCCAAATTGTGCATGCAGGTGCATAGAATAAAGGGAAGAAGGAAAGTGCAATGAGTGCATACAAGGAATAATGAAATAGATAGCGGAAAATGAAAAGGAAATATGGATGGCATAAGAAAGGGAGAGCGTGTAAGGGCACATGAGGAATATGTAACCAAGGAATTATGTCAATGGGATAACCGAAATGCACGCAACCTATAATATGGATCTTTAAAGCTAGGGTGGGGATGTGATTTGTTCAAATAAATAGGGAGTTATTTGGGATACTAGTTTGGTAAGTTTAGGGTTATCTACCTACTAGATGAAGTAAATCAATAGCCTAGAGCATCCATCGGGCATGGAGTCTTCTTGGGAATATAAAATTGATCTACAACTTTGAAGAACTACCCCTTAAGTCACTTGATGAAAATTTTATGATATTTGTTTTGAATCCTATAAAACTTTTGAAATAAAGCATGTAATTGGATTGATGCCTGGATAAAAAATGAACGTGCACAAGGAGCACATGAAAATAAATAACTATGTACAATCAAATAATGTGCACTAACAAACTTGGAGGAATTGAAACTACTCAAATATATACAATGATGCAAAAAAATTAATGAAATTTCGAGATAAATCTCATTTACTATGATAGGTAGCATGCCTCCATCAAGATGAGTCAACTCAAAGGAGTTAGCCTCCTTACAAGAACTGATAGTGTGGGTCACTCCAAAATGCATCAAACTTTAAATGGTGCCCTGGTTTGGCTCTTTCAACATCCCATTTCAAAACTAAGTCACCAAATTTGAAATCTTAAGGCCTTTCCTTTCTATCAAACCATTTCTTTGTTGATTGTTGATGTTGTTCTAGCTTGATCAATGGTAGATTTTCCGAGTTCTTTAGGTTTAACCAGCTTGCCATCCCGATTTCCCTCAGTCTTTTCCCTCAAAATCTAACTACCGAGAAATCTCTAGTGAAGGTAATTCAAGAGATAAAGGAAGTCTGGCTTCCTTTCCATAGACAATCTTATAAGGAAAAGTACATATTTCCTTCTTAATCATGATTTTGTCTTCTAGAGCACTCATGAGACCTTTGTATGCCACTATCTTAAGCTAATATTCATTTTTCACTTCATGATTCTGATCAAGTTCTTATTTGTTGATTCTATTAAACCATTACCTTGAGGGTAATAGTTAGAAGAAGTCTTCAAGTATATGCTCGACTAAACACCCAAATTAGAAATATTAGTGCCAAGGAAGACCTTTGCATTATCGAGATAAAGGTTTGAGGAATGCTTTGAACCTTGTTGCAAGAATTTCAAGAAATTCAAGGATGAATGACTCGGTTGATTCCTTAATCGTGACATATTTTGTCCATCCGGTGAATAATCTATAGCCGCCAATAGCCATTTATGTCCATCAATCTAAGGTGGATTGATCATGCCTATGAAGTCAAGACCCCATTGCACAAAATCTTGATCTGCTTGGATTAGTCACAAGGGAAGCACTTCTAATTTATTCTTACCTGCAAATAAAGTGCAATATTTGTATTTCATGACACACTTGTATGCATCCATAAACATAGAGGGCCAAAAGTATCCTTCATTGATGATCTTCATCATTGTAGCTTTGGCAAGAGAAGATTCCACTAAAGAATCCATTGTGAAATTTTTCTAACACTTTGTCAACTTGCACGTTGTCAATACATCTCAATAACACGCCATCAAGATTCCTTTTGAAGAGAGATGTATATCAATCAAAACATATGGAATAGATTGTAACCTCAAATGTCTTCTCTTTTCTTTGTTCAAACTAGAGGTATGTGCCTCGGAAAATAATGTGATCATTTCCTTCATCCAATCGCACATGCTAGGATTTGCATTCTTCTCAAGTTCCACATGCGGGAGCTCTTCATCTAGAAATAATTAGGTCTCGGGTTCATTCTATGTGTCGTCAAGAAGTTGTTTTTGCAGAGTGCAATACCTCTTACAGACTTTGTGGCTTTGATAGTCACATCATACTCCATGATTTTGGTCACCCATCTTGCTCTTTTCTCACCGATTTTTATCCCATGATGAATTCTCTCACACTAGAGTGTGAAACTAACACCTTAACATGATTTTTAAAGTATACTCTTAAACTTCTTAGTGCGCACATGATGGTGTAGACCTGATTCTCCATGTGACTATATTTGAATTTTTTATCTTTGATTTTCTGATGAATAAATCCATTGGCTACTCTAGTCCTTTTCATTTTCTTGCATTAGGCCAATAAAGCAACACTTTCAACAACTCCATAAGCATAAAGGATAAAATCCTTGGCATAATCTAGGTTGAGGAGTGTTGGTGTGCAATCAATTTCTTTCTTGATATTGTTGAAGCTTTCTTTTCCTTCTGTTGTCCACTTAAAGGTTGTGTCTTTCTTGATCATGAGGGTGATGGGCCTTACCAGTCCCACAAAGTTAGGAATGAATATCCTAAAAAATTTGATTTTACCTAGGAATCACAACAAGGTTTTCTTATGCGACTGGCAGAAAGAGCCAAGATGGTGGAAACACGCTTAGGATCAATTGTGATGCCATAATTTGAGACCACATGGCCAAAAATATTTATCTATGCCACTATGAAATTGTACTTATTAGGGTTGAGAGACACCCCAAAATTTCTACATCTCTCAAATACTTTCTCCAGGTGTGCCATGTGATCCACACTCTACTTTGAGAAGACAATTATATCATCAAGGTAAACCAAGATGAACTCATTGATGTGTCCTTTGAAGGAAATATCCATGGCATGCTGAAATGTCACACATGTGTTTGATGACCAAAGGGAATATCCTAATATGTATATGTTCCCAATTAGTTGTGAATGTCGCTTATAAATTATTCTCTTCCTGACCAGGATCCGATTGAAGCCAAAATACCCATCTAACATAGAAAATTTCGTGTGTCAACCACAGTCTAGGATCTTCTCCATATGAAGGAAAAGGATAATGACCCTTCAGGGACACCTTATTCAAATCTCTTAAATCAACGCAGAGTTTTATTTCACCATTTTTTATACATACTGGAACCATATTCACAAACCACATAGAATATTTGATGGGAAATATTATTTTCACCTTAATGATTTTAAATAACTCTTTTCTCATGAGGGGCTTTATTTTAGATAACTCTTTTCTAGTGGGTTTGACACTACAATTAAGGTCAATGGAGTGTTGAGAAACACTTGGATCAAATCCTTTCAAGTCTTCATACTCCTATGAGAATATGTCATTGTATTTATGATGAGAGAGCTATGAAGGCTTTCTTTTCATCATGTACACAAACATTGTGGCGAGTTAAATAAATCTTTACCACATCCAATAGTGATTAGAGTATAGTCTTCTTGCACCACACGCATATACTTTTCTTCACCCTTGAACTCATCATCAAGGGATAAACATTTTATATAAGGTGACCAACCATTTAGGAAACTTGTTTGTCTTTAGTTGGATCACTTGGTCACCATAGTTATCATACAAGTCATTTTTCATACTTGAGGAGAATTTGCTTCATTTTGAATGAACTAGAAAATATGTGCATCACTATCAAACAATTTACAACTAGTTTTTTGTCTAGAATGGATGGTCTAATTACCATCTTAACATTTTTCACATTTCCCTTGACAAACTCCACCATAAGAGAAATTTGTGAACCGAGCGCACACTATCGATCACCTTCTTTGTTCATATTTTTGGGACAACCTACAGATTTAGAGAATCAAATCTCTCAAAGAGGTCCTACAATTTTGTTTATAATATTTGAGAATATTATTCTTTACTACACACTTTTTGGTAATTTGGTGGATAACCAATTTGTGTCTCTAAAAATATGCAACCTCTTAATCCTTTTCTTCTCAAAGAACAATAATATCATGCACCACTACTTAATATTCTACTACATTATTGGAGCATGTAAATTGCAAAATGTGTGTTGATAATAACTTCTCAATATTTGGGAGAAATGAGAACAACTCTTGTGCAGGCAGTCGTTTTGCTTACTAGAACCATCGAGTACAACTTCAACAAACCGTAATTTTTTTTATTTTCTTGAGCACACGGTAAGAAAAATTTCTTCTTAAAGGATTGATTAAGTGCCAAACCAAGTTTCAAAAATTAAATATCTTCAGCATATGCATCAAAATTTTGGTTCCTTTCTTCCCAATCATCTAAAGCATTAAGTCGGGTAGAGGATGAGGAATATGATGCTCTTCAAAACTTGTTCTTGGCCTTCTTGGATCAAGAAATTGGCTTGGAAAGGAGATGGATCATATGAATCAACATGTTAGGAAAATATTGGCTCAAATTTCTATGGTAAACCGGTACATACCGTGTTCTTAACAACATATGAAACCAATCGAAGACAAGTAACCATTGACTTTAGCAATAAAATCCCTTGGTAGACATAAGATAAATAAAGGAGGTAGGTTAATGATTGACAAATATTGAGCCTAGTGAGGCTTGGAGATGCATGGAGGGTTAACTCAAGATATTTGATGCCTCCCAAAGTGGTAATAGTTGATCCATCAATCTTCAAGAATCCTTTGGAAAAGGGTGTATTTGAGGCCTAAGACATCAACAATTTTCTTAGGCATGATAGAAGTACTAGTGTCTAAGTCAATCATAAAATTATGCGAGAAGGTGTTTACCTATGATCAAGGCATATAGAAGCGTGAGGTTTTGAAAGCCTTACTTACTTTCTTCTCCTTTGATCGATAAATATTGATAGTAGTGAGTGAGTTTTGGATAGTTGGATCGCCGCACAGAGCTGGACCGTAACTTCATGCAATAGGTCACACCGAGGTTGAATGGCCATGGTGTCCCCACATTATGACATTCACATTTTTATTCTTCATTTGATCCACAATTTCAAATGGAAGGCTCATTGATTTGTGTATTTTGGGGTATAAAAACATCTTTCCTTGGTTGTTCAAAGCGTAGTGGCAAGAGCCTTAGCTGTAGAGCATAGGCTTTACCTACCAAAGGGGGAACTAATTTAGAAGGAGCATTATGCGTGACCTTGCATGTATTAGCTTGCAAACATTTATTATTAGATGCCTTAGCTTAATCTAATATATTTTATTTTTAATATTTTTCAAGTGTGATAGGAGTTAGAGGTTTGTACCTAAGTCTAACATTCTTTTCTTATACCTTTGTTATTAGCAAATTGGGTGTGAGGTCTCTCAGGACTACATGCAACATTCATTGATTGATTGCATAGAAGTCCTCAATGACAAAATAACATTAGGTTGGTATCTGTAGGAGCTTCGTGCATTTATTTGTTTTCTCCTTCGCCCGCATTGGTGGAAGATTCAAAGGTAGGATTATTTTGGATCATATAATCCTACGAGTGTATTGCATTGGTGCATTAATATTGACTATGAGGCATATTGCAAGGAAAGCACCATTCTAAATCTTAAGCCATATTGTTTTAAACTAGAACTAGTGCTTGACTTGTGTTGGGTGCTGGAAGAGGTTGTGTAGAGGAACTACTCAGAAGGGTAGATGCGCTTTAACATGTCATCTATCACTTTTTGGCTTTGCCCATATATTTGATTTTCATAATTATTTCTAAAGGGATGATGGTTGTGATTTTATCCTTGATTAGAATATTTTTAAAGGCTTGTGCCTACTATCTCTCTAAAGAAATAAATTTATTAGACAAATTACTAATCAATGTTTTCATTTCTTCGTATTATTTTTTTGTGTGGGAGAGTATGATGTGGATGCAATACGTTTCACACTCTTCTCGGAGCAAGAGTGATGAAGCCCTGAGGTCCCTAAGACATTTCTAGAAATAATGACATATGTAGTTTAGGAGCTAAATTTCCCTTCGAATAAGACTATTTTCTACCCTTATTGTAATATTATAAGCAACATGTAAGGTTCTACATCCCATGGAGTGAATCATAACTGAAATATCATTACTCAAGGATCTTAGATATTACAAAAATCATTTCAAGATGTAGGCCTTACCACTTGAGGGATTCTATCCCAAGTCTTCTGGAATCTGATATTAAAATCAGTCATTTGTTCATTGGGTACCCTCTTTGTTGTAGTTAGTTGCTCCACCAGAGAAAGGTGATCTAACTTTTCTTTAAAATAGTTGCATAGAGTTGTTCCAAGCTCATCCTAGGTGGCAATAGATGCAGGTCTCAAACCTTTGTACCACTGGAGCACTTTTCCTTTGAATGAGGCTATAAGCAACTTGATCTACATTATCATGTGTGATTAGATCAACAAAGCACACATTTTCTACATACCTGGATGTGCTCAACAAGGGTGACTTTATTCTCACTAGTAAAGCATGGAATAATCTTGAGTGCAGTTGTTAGCATATCATGTTTGCATTTAGAGTAAAAGAGATCCTATAAGTGAAGTTGACAAAGTTCCTAGAGGAGGAGGAGGTCAGTAGTGCCATTGTATGGTGTGAAGATTTTCTACGAGGAGTGGATTACACACATCGTTGTTAGATATGGGGATGTGTGCATGGGTGCTCTACTATGTGTTATCCTTGGAGATAGTTTGAGGTACTCAAAAGACACTTCAGCTACTTTGATTTTTCTCATATGCACTCTTCTCATGAAAAGCGCCTGAGAGCTACTAAAAATAGTAGATCCGAAATGTTGGGAGTTTCTAGATGTGTTGGAATGAGCCTCTAAAGGATGGAAATCACTAAGCCACACACCAGATCTTAGCAATGATGAAATTTAAACATTCAATGTGGGTCCCACCAAGTGTGTGAGAAATAGTTGGAACTCAAACTTACACCCATCTCCTCGATCAGTCTAACGGAGTCGTTGATGCAACAATGGGATTATCTCCAAGTTGTGGGACCTTGCACTCTTGAGACAGAACTTCATAAAAGGCCAATTTTCTACCCATTTCTACTGCTACTACTACTCCTAATGCTAAAATTAAATCCAAAGCTAATTATGCCAAGGACCAGAAATAAGAGTACTAATCAAAGGGAGGCGATAACACTAGAAAAGTGGGATGGGCACAATATTTTTTGAGTGAAAATGAAGGAGAAGGCATAAAAGGGGATATGCATTAACATCATAGACTATAATGCACTCACACAATCGACATGAGGCGTAATAAGGAAATGGAGCTGCAAGGGACTTAGAATAGTACAAGCACACAATATAATGGAAAGGAAAGAAAGAAGAATACAAACACATTAAAGTAAGAGATATCCACAAAACAATGTTTCTATTACTTCTAGATATGCATAGTCTATTACAATGGTGTATGAGGCCGATATCCACATGCAAGGACCATATCTAGAGGCATGAAACTCAAAATGTAAAGAATAGAATCCTTAGAAAAAACTAAATGATCGAAAATTTCCAACCCCTTATAATGAGAAAGGCTCTTACATTTATAGAAGAATGAGAGAAGAGGAAGAAGGAGAAGATGGAAAATTTGATTTGAATTTTCAACCACAAACAATCAGTGTTGAATTCCTATAAACCCACCTATAAATCCATCGATGCGCCTCCCAATGTTTGTATGCCATGTAGAAGAAGAAAAGAGGGAAAATCAAATCAAATCTTGATGGTTAAAGAAATCAGATATGTTCATTAATGGATAGAAAGATGGTTCCCTATTTATCACCTATCAAATCTTATTGAAATTTGAATTTGAATGATCAAGAACGTAGCCCATGTCAAGCATCTTTCAAATGATATCGGGAATGCGTGCATCAAAGCCCCTGAAGAAAGATTTATGGCTGTCCAAATTCTACATTTTAAAATGAACACACAAGACATATGGTGTGTGCTGATTGAGTGAAATATTGGCCAACTATGCATCTACTTTTTCAGTTCTAACATGCGTTACATGATGGTTTATGAAGGATTCGTGCCTAGTTAGCACACTCTAATTGGTTGCATGTAGCACACTAAATGTCCGACATATGCCATGTGGTATAGAATGTGGTGTAAAATAAGGCACAAAGGTACAAGTGTGGAAGAACAAGGCATGGAAGGGAAGCAGAGGAAAGGAGCACACAAATGTAATTCACATGGGAGGAATGGAAGGAATACTTGCAAAAAGTACACATGGAAGAGGTGTAATAATTACAAGGTAATCTATGAAGTAAGGAAGGGGTGTGAAATAATGTCGTGGACTTAGCTGAATATGGAAAGCATTTCCAAAGTGTGCACATAAGGTACATAGATGTAGGGGAAGAAGGCAAGTGCACAAGGAGTACTCAAAAGGAAGAATAAAACAAATAGTGGAAGAGGAGAAGGAAAGATGGAGGGCATAGAAGAAAGGGAGAGCACACAAGGGCACATGAGGAATATACAACCAAGGAATTGTGCAGGGGACAACCTGGAATGTGCGTAACTGGATGTTTAGAGCTAGGATGGGGATGTGAGATTCCCAAATAACTAGGGGAGTTATTTGGACAACAATGTTATAGTAGACTATGTTTTGGGTGATATTTTACATCCCCTCTTGGTTATGTGTCTCAGACTTATTGGAGATAAAATGTGGTGTTTTATGAAAATATATGTTGTGTCATCATCAAATCACGACTAGTTAGAGTGTTTTCCTCCTTGGTGAGGTGATTTATTTTTATAAACCCTACCTTTTTATGTTTGACTCATTATATTGTTGCATCTAATGTGAAAGAAAGGATATGTTGAGGATTTGGTCTATGGTTGGGGTTGATGGTCTTGTTTACGTATTCTTGATGTGAAAATGTGAATTTGTCTTGTGTTATGGTTCGGGTCATGTGTGACCTCGTTGATGCCCTACATTATTGGAAATTGTGTGAAAACAGTGAAATTTACTTATTAAACAATTGAAGCAAATGAAATAGGACTTTTAAATAGTGAAAATGTTAAGGAACATGGAATCATAAACATGCATTTCACCGACAAAATTAATAATTGAGCGTTGCGTTTAAGAAAATATGGACATAAGTACAAAATTAAGGATTAATTAACCTTGATAAAGAGAAATACCAATATTACAAAAAATAATAATAACTTCGACAAGATTTTGGATGTTTTATTCTCTCATAAGAATCACATCATAATAATAATACTTTTTCTCTAAGTTATTATACTCATTGTTTACTTTCATACACTTATTTATCCATGCCTATCATTGGTGTTATGGCACATCGATGAAAATGCTATTTTAAGGAGAGGGAGATGTAGTGCCACCCGTTTACTACCTATTAGAACTCGAGTTCATGCACCCTCACCCCGTGTTTAGGTGAGGACCCATGCTACAAATTACTTGGAACTATGAATGAATCGTGATTGTGTATAGATTTAATTCATCAAACGAATGTATGGTCCTTATTTTCTTCTCAAACGGTTGTATAGAGTGTTTTAAAGGGACAAGTGGGGGATCTTTGAAAGTGGTTATGTTTGAAATTGGGAACCCCTGAATCGGATAGTTCTTAAAGTTGGGAGACCCATACAAAATATAGATTTTACATCAGTATCTCCTTGATGTCTGAAACCACTCTCAAACATCCCAGGAAGTATATACATTAAATATAAATTAAAGTTTAAGAAAAATACATATATAAAACTAATCTTAAATGTTTATTTTATGTATATGCTTCCTTATATTAAGTAATAATTACCAAAATAATAAAATAAAATAAAACAAATATATATACATAAATGGTTATATATTCACAAATATGTTCTAAAGGATAATAATTATGTATATTAAAAAAATATTAAATATCTAAGACAAATTCCATAGGGGAAAATTAGGTAATACGAGACTAGGTTTTCTCTCTTCCCTTATATATCATTCTCCTCTTGTGTTTAGAGAAGGGAATGTTGGCAGAGTTTAGGATGAAGAAGGAGTGCATGTTTAGTGTCAAAAGACCATGGAGGAGCCTTATAAATTTTTAAACAAATGCAAACATGAGCTAAACTATACTCCGACCTTTACCAACATCTAGTTCTAGAATGAGATCTATGAAACTAGATATTAGACATCTAGGAAGCTTTTTGGAATGGAGTTTCTTTTCTAGGTATGACCGTATGGGCATACATGACTATGAACACTTCATTTTTGTTAATTAGCATGTTACAAGCAATTTTTGTTGGTATATGTGGTTTTTAATTGTTTCCAATGGCCATACCATTTGTTATTGTTGTACACCTTCAATAAAAGATTATGTATGTTGGTTGATCTGTTTGGTTGTGTTGACTATATTAGGAAAACTCTATGTTTTATTAAAAAAATTATTTAAAGTGGGCTATGAGGCATTTAAGAAAATTCCATTGGTAGGCTTAAGGCCTAACTCCATAATATTTTATAATCTCCTCTAAGATGTGTCAAATGGATCTTGTAAAACAGAGCATGGACGCTTCGAATAAGGAAAAGTAAAAAGGATTTTTTCATATGTTGTAGTGGTAAACTCTCTATGAGACGTGTATGTTACAAACACAAAATCACACACTGGGTACATTTCTAGGTCCTAACAACATACATGCATTCATATGATTCATAAATGAGAAAACTAGCCACTCGACGACTAATTTTGGCCTATTTTCTTTATTTCTAGCCTTATTTCGATCTTTTATACCCTACATCCCCTATTGGTACTTCACTTGTTTATCTTTTATGAATTCGAGACACCCGCGCTAGGTGATCTCATCCCTTCTGGGAACCCCCGACCCTTCCCTAACTCACTTGCTTCTTTTCCGGGTCTCTTTTATCTTTTCGCATCTTATTTTCTTATGGTTCAGCCTTTTGATGGCACAATTACAAAATTCAACCAATGGAATCATATAAATACAAAGCTATGTGACCAAAGTAAGGGACCAAGAACTAAACATCTATTATCATCACCTAAGCTTACATCCAAAGCAATCTAAAAGCATTAAAGGCATCCATCTCAAACCATTCAAGGGATAATGGATTACATACACTGCATAGGAAGGGGAAGTTCATTATTCCATCCACACATCTATTTACATTGATACATCTAGCTATCATCCACTATCAAGTGCGCTTGCATAAGGGCTTCCTAGTAAGGGCACTATTCTTACACACACCTGACAAGAACTACATGGAGTTTGAATGTAGTGTAGTGCTCGTCGTAAGTTCACTCAATCAGGTGACAAAAGGGTTAGTACAAATCCCCATATTACATATTTATTTTGAGATTTGATGTAGTTTGAGGCTTTACAGGTGAACATGTTTTTATAGGTTACAATTATATCCAACGTGATCATATCAAGCAACATAAAGAGTAACTATCAATCATACACTTCTTGCAGTAACACCGAATTTTTTTGTTTTTGATCACTTTAATATTCATGGGCACAAAGGAAGGACTGCGGTATCTAGGCAGGGCCCTAACATAGTCTAGGTGCCCTAGTCTAGCCTTATTCGATCGTCGTTATATGACAAGTGGGTTTCGTATCGCATAACCATGTCCCCAAGCTCTAGGTTGAAATATTTTTAAAAGAGTGCCTTCATTGCTAGATTTCAGAAGAGAAAGGTGGATGGGGTCGGGATGAAGGCATCAAGGTCCCATTATCATCTCCCAACCATCCGATCTCCATAAAAATCTGCATTAAATCCACTCATTTGATCCTCTCTAATTCTCAATGAACAACATAATTTTTACCTTAACCTTTTATAGGCATACCTTTGATTTGAAGTATATCTATATATGGCCATCACCTTGCCTTGTGGTTGACTATATGATATAAATGCAAAGTGGTCCACCGGTGTTGGTTCACTACATTGAATACATGATATGAATGCAATTGACGCCCTTATCTCTATATGGCAGGAGAGCCTCTCTCCTCTTTATAGATCTAGATATGGAAATGGAAGAGCTATGCTAGTTATGTATAGAGATCCTCTTCCACTCATCGGTCTACCATAATGTAATGAATACGACCATTCACTCGATCTACTCCTACTCTATATATATATATATATATATATATATATATATATATCTATATATCTATATGGAAATGGGAGAATTTGATTTTAGCATCGATTGTAAAGTCTCTCCTTTTTATTTAGTGTTTTTTCTATTCTATACTAATTCCAAGTTCAAACACAAATAAGTTGTCTTTTCCTCTCTCTCTCTCTCTTTCACTTAGGGTTTCATATTTCATTAGCATATTTCTTGTGTCAAATCTATGTTTTATCATTCTATTATCAAGCATTACTCTACAACATTAGACTTTATCTTTAATACCACATTTGTTAAATCATTTGGTGAACCCCACTCATGATCGGTCATTTAGATCCATATTTTGCACATTCCTTTTCTTCATGGCTTCTAAGGTTACTCATATTTATTTTCATGATTTACTTCAAATTTAGTCACATTGCAAAGATGTTATTCAAAATATCTAGACATTATGTGTCTACCTGAAATACACCACTCCGCACAAACAATTTCCATTTTTATCATCTCTTTAAATACCCTAGCCTTTGTGATCATCCATCCAATAAACCCATATTAGAGTCAATTAAAGCTTTGCATTATTTATTTCAATAAAAATATAAGCTATGGAATCCAATATTACATCTATTAAATATGAAATTCAACATCTTAAGGACACTTCTCGGGCTAATATGTTCAGACTTCTTCTACATCTCATTCTTTTCTCTATCTTCTACATGTGCTCATATGCACCTTGATTCTTACCATTACCAGAACCTCTCAAGTTTGATCATAATGCTAAGCAACATGACATTCTTCTTGCACTCCTCAATCACCAATTAATCAATTTTCCACCTACTCATTAATATCCTCCTTATCGGCTTTCCAACTATCAAGGTCTCCCATTTTGTAATTATCATCAAATCAATGGACATAATGACAATGATTGCTATATTTTAAAATGAAGAATCAAGAACCTTGAGCATCAGGGTTTTATCTCATTCATTGCACAAAATTTTGTTACATACCCATCTCTAAATGTTACATCCAAATGGATTCCCAAATTCAAACATCACCTATCCAATCCAATGTCGACCATATTCAAATTTATTTACTCCATCATCTCCTCCTCTGGGTATTCTACAACAATGCATACTCCAATTAAGCAATGTCCTCTAAAAAGTGGTACAACAACTCCTCTTCTCGTGTCTTCTACAACGTTATCAATCCCACATAAGATATAACCAATCATTTTTGTCAATAAAACTACTCCTTACATTGATCCCCTTAGCAACATCAACTAGATTTATACACTTGGGGGAATCATGCTTACTTCTCTCCCCTCCTATCATCGTCAGTGGATATCATTTCTACGCTTATGCTCTATGATTCATACTTCCTATTTCTAAGCATTAACCTTACACAACTTGTATCATCATTACCCTATGATGCAATCTTGTGCTAAATTTCACACGTGAATGTTGAGGGCATACTACATACATGAACCTCACACACTACACATTTAAAAATCTTCACTTCATGATACACCCTTTCTATCACTCTATTCTCATACATCATACTACCATATGATGCACTCTAGCTCTATGGCTCATACTCAATTGTTGAGGGTCTAAATCTTAAATGAACCTCACCTCATGCACACTTCATGATAAATGCTTCATGATCTATCTCTCTAGCACACAATTTCAAACCATTTCCATATGACACACTCTTGTTCTATGGTTCATTCTTGACTGTTAAGGGGGAATTTATAAATGAACATCGCATACTCATCCACATCCACTCGAGGGGAATACTACCCTATTATATTGGCATTACATATCATTCCATTTCACTCACTCATAACATACTGCATATCTTGGTTTCACTTATTCTTTCTTTCTTAAAATTACATGTACATTTTCTTTTCCATGTTAGCTGAATATTCTATATGTCATTATATTTCCATATACACATGCATGTTAACTTGATATTTAGTTGTGATATCAAACTCTCTACATATATTTACACACAACAATGATTTTTAGCATTGTACCTCTTACAGATCCCCACCGAGGCTCATGAGGGAATCTACATTTCTACTCTTTCACTTCACATGTTTTATTGTTTCATTTTATACTACCTATTCTTACTAGCACACTACTTGTTCCATTAGTACAAACATGTCTTGGCATACTTCTTATCTTTCTAACATATGTCGATTTGAGTGCTTCATGTGCAAATTTTTCCTTGTATGAATTATTTTCCACCATGGTTATTTGTTACATATTGTTTGACATTGTTTGTCATTATATGTTATTGTTTGTGAATTATGCCCTATTTCTTGTTTAATCATTGATTGTATTATTTTGGCCCTTCTATCCTTGATTATCTTGCAATATTGTGAGCAATGTCCCATGTTTCAAAACTTCTTTCACATTCTCCCTCTCCTATATGCACATTTTTTTATTACACTATTTTTCTATGACATGCTTGCTACTTTTTCTTCTAACACATGTATCTAGCCACTTTGTTTTCAGATGCCATGGTTTTTACCATACACATCCCTCCCCTATATGGATATAATTTCATATCAGCATCATGTCCTCTCCTTTTGGTCATATTCTCCTAGTGACATCGCATGCACTCAAAATGAGGGGGAATCCATTGGGTGAATCAAGAACCCCATATGGTATCTCAAAGATTCGGTTTAGATATGCACAACACATAATCAACATATCCTACAGTGCATGTAAACAACCTAGAATTTTACTTGGGTCTTCGGGCCTCAAAGATGATTCCATCACCTAAATAAATACACTAGCGCATAGGTGCTCGTGTCCTCTCTTAGGTGCCTATGTCCTAGGGGTAGTTACAATTACTCTCTCTCATATCACCACAATTCACATATTAGGATTCACAAGACACACACACATTCTCCAAAGAATTAGAATGAATTTTATCTCCATTTCTACTTACAAAAACATGGAACAATACGGAACTAAACACGAATCACACCATTTGTAATGATGTATAATTCAGAAGCAAAAGAATGGAAGGAGAGTAACACTAGATATCTCTCTCAAAAACTCTTCTTCTATGGCAAAATATCACCCAAAAATCTGTTTTAGCATGAGATTTCCTAAAAACCTCATTCTTGGCATGATATCGCCCAAAAAATTATCTTGGCGTAAGATTTCCCAAAAATCAGTCTTCTACAATAGTTTAGGAAAATTTTCATCCTTTTAACTCTTCATGGATCAGGTGCACACTTTCCTTTTTACACATTTTTCACATACTTTTACATAGTTAAGAAAAAAAAACATATACACATAGTTGACTACCTTTTTCTCTTCTTTTACATGTTCATCCTTAATATGCAATAAGAAGTATCCCTAAATAAAGAAAATAACGGGTGTAACATGGTACAACATAATATTCTTCACCCGTAAGGTCACTTTCTTTCTTAGCTTCCACACTTCATTTTTATCACTTCACGCTTCACTTGTCTCCTCTAACGCTATCACCATCACACTCTAAATGGTTATCGTGTGTGCATCTCTTATCTAATTTATGTTATTGATTATTCACTCAAAAACATAAAGTGGGGACAAATGTAGACAAAAATCATGAACTTGGGTATATTTATAGTTCCTAACAACATACTTCGTGCATTCATATGATTCCTAAGTGAGAAAACTAGTAATTGACAACTACTTTTAGCCTCTTTTATTTGTTTCTAGTCTTCTTTCTAGTCTTTTACACCCTACAACCCAATCGGAACTTCACTTTTTTATATTTTATGACTCCAAACACCAGCCAGTGGCACTCTCGTCACCTCTGGGAACCCTCCGACCCTTCGTATATTACTAAATTTTTTTAGATCTATTTTATCTTTCGGGAATTTTATTTTCTTATGGGTCAACCTTCAAGTTTTCAATTATGAAATTCAATCCAAGGGAATCATATAAACATAAATATATGTGACCCAAATAAGTTACCAAGATCTAAGTATCTATTATCATCACCTAAGATTGCATCCAAAGGAATCTAAAAGAACTTAAGGCATCCATCTAGCATGTATTCAAGGGACAAGGGATTACATTTTTACATACACTACATAAGAAGGGGAATTTCATTATTCTACCCACACATATATTTACATTAGTACATATAAAGCTACCACCCACTATCAAGTGTGTTGTTATAAGAGCTTCCTTAGGAATGATTATTTCACACACACAAAAGAACTACATGGAGCCTAAGATATAGTGTAGTGCTTGGTCATTAATTCACTTAGTTGGGTGGACTGCGCGTGGTCATTTCGACTCCCGTATTGCATTATTTCTTTTTGGGATTTTATGTAGTTTGAGGGTTTTGCATGTGAACATATTTTTACATGTTACAGGTATATCCATTGATCATATTGCAATATACAAAGCTATAAATAGTGACTATCGTTGTCACTCATGCGATACTAGAAAAATCAAGTTCTAAAAATATCACAAAGGATTGAGAACCCAAGAGAAAACTCTAACACCCGGGAACTCCTAACCCATTTCAAGAACCCTATTCTAGCCTTATCCAATAGTCACATAATTTAATCTGAGCATTGACAATGGTCTCTCCTTTATGATCAACAATTTCCCAGTTTGTACTAGTTCTAAGAACAAACACAAATTAACAAAGTCTTTTCCTCTCTCTCTTGCACTTAGCATTTCATATTTCATTAGCTTATTTCTTGTGTCAAATCATTATTTTAGCATTATATTATCATATTTTACTCTACAGTTAGGGTTTATAAAAAAAAATTCAAATCATATGAAAATTGAGGAAGAATAAACAAAGAATCAAACAGCTTTGAAAAAATGTTTGTAACTTTGTTTCTTATTTTATTTTATTTAAGAGAAATAATATTCTAGAAAACTACAATGGTTTTAGGATATGCACAAACTAGTTTTGTATATGATACCCTCAAGAAATTTTAGATGCCATCAAAGTAAAGGTTAGAGGAATTTTGGCCAATACTAGTGTTGTATCAATATTAGTGGACAAGAAAGAAAATTGTTGAGCATGTTCAAGGAATTTGAACCATTTGACTGAATTTCCCAACATTTATGTGGCTCATGGAGTGTATGGATGAACAATATGCACACAATGGTCTTGCAGAGAAGGCCTTGAAAATTTCGGAGTAAAATAAGATAACATATGTTAAGTTATACATCCATAATATGGCTCAAAGAATCAATCTCGTCATGAATCGTAACGGTTGTGAAAGATGCAAAAATAGATTTGATAAAAATTCAAGCCCATAATCAAAGGTGACTAACACGTGCAATGTCAAATCTCTTATGTTTACTCGATGACCCGTTTCAGAATGGACTCTTTTTCTCCTCTCTTACTTGTCTTCAAAATTTTCACTTCATTATATAGTAAAGGAATGTTTACTTATGGAATTTAAATTGACATTAATGTCTTGTTATTCTCTTTACAAATCATATTGAAAACCACATAAAATGAGTTCTCGCACCATGTAGTACCTTGTCAAAAACTTACACTTGGGTCAGTAAGCCATAATTTTAGGCCCTATACTTAAAAATAACAAACCTTAATCATGATTACCTTTGTGAATACTATATAATTGGTTAAATTGGAAGAGAAATTGGTGTTTAAATTATAAACTTAGTACATTAGAAATAACCTCAAATCTTGACAAAAGCCTCTTAAAAATGACATGCAGTAAAGCTCCTCCAAACCTTAATTTCACTAAAACTATCATAACCTCTTATATATTGTATGATGATCCCATATAAATTTTGAAACATTTCATAAATGTATTTTGGACATGTTTATGAAGTGGGTTTAGGCATTACTTTGGAAACTTGTTTCTTGGGAGCAATCGTTCATCTATGACCGAACTCTCTAGAAACCTCTTCGTATTTTGCTCCTATGAATCCTAGAATAAAATTTGACCCCACATACTTATTTTTTGTTATATTGGATATTTAATAGTATTTTTTTAACCATAACCCTCAAAAATGCATTTTGTACACCCATTTCCGAGCCCATGTAGCCTAGTTTGTAATAGGGAAAATGACTGGTTTTAGTCGACTAGCTCAAAGAGTATCAGTAGTTTGAGCCTCAAGGTCGTTTTGGATTCTATGTCTCTATTCGTTAAATTTATATTAGTGAATAGGGTGGAGAAATTAATCATTCTATTTGGGGATTCCATGTTAGTTTTGTAGACTAGTTCCATGTCTACTTGACTGATTTATGCTGTAAGTTCAAGAAAGAGTCACAAAATTACATGGACTCTCTAAGGATCGTTTGACGCTTAAAAATAATGTAATACTTGGAAATGTGTATAGAGAGTATAAATATGGGATTTTTTACCCTTAATCATAACTTTTGATGAGAAATAAAAACTGTGAGACTTTTAATCAAGACTCTTTTAAAAGTCGTAGAGCTTATTGATACTTTGAAAAGCCTTTAAAACTTGAATGTAATGAATCAAAAGTTGTTTTTGTTATCTCTCACTCTCTTTGGTTATGGAAATGGTTTAATTTACTTAAGTATAATTAAATGGGTGTTTTCTCTTTCTAACCTCTCTCTAAATTTTAAAAGGTTGTTAATGTAAATAACTATGAAAAAATAAGTAAATTGTTATCTCTCTAACCCGAAATTGATTTCAGGGGTTTTTCTAACTTGTTTTAGGGCAAGGATTTTTCCATGCCTTTTTTTTCATAGACATATGATTTTAGGTTTTCCATTTTGTAGGTGGCATGATGGTATAAAATATTATGCATTTGAGTGTTAAAATGGATATGGATTTTCTACCAAGTTTAATCTTCAAAGGTGTAAATATGTATTTATTTCATGTTTCTATATACTCTTGTATGGTTTTTACGAAAAAGAAGTTTAATTATATATATATATGCAATGGATAACTAACATATGAGAGTTTCATGGATCTTTTGCTTTATGCAATAAAAATTTACTTTTGGAAACTTGTTATTAAACTAATGTGCTTACTTGAATTATTAAAGCAATATAAGATCATATTATTTTGTGCATGTGAAAATTATATGTGTGTGTTTGTACATGTACATGTATATGTATGGATAAAAGCAAAGTGTGTCCTACTTTGTGGGAAAAAAATTTTGAGTAGAAAATAAAAATTAAAAATTTAAAAAATTAGGTAAATCATGGATGCCTTGCACCATGGTATATTTAAGCTCTTAAAAATACATGTTTGGTCATTTTATATATATTTGGTAAAGTTTTGGTTTTGACATATTTTTGAAAGTACAAAACTACAAAAAAAGGGACACATGCTTATATGCTTTAAGCCATTAATGTGTGTGTGTGTGTGTGTGTGTGTGTGTGTGTGTGTGTGTGTGTGTGTGTGTGTGTGTGTGACGATGATGATGAAATTTTTCTATGTATCATTATGGTTTAAATTGCAATGAAAAATGTATAATTATTATGGTAAATCCTTGTAACGTGGCTCAAGGTATGGTATTATACCAAAAAAGAATGAATGATACCTCTAAACTCTTATTTATTACTCTACTCTCATTATGACCTTTGAGAACAAATGATTGAGTTGAAATGATAATCTATGTAAATAATCTAACCCTCAACCTATCTAGTAACCTAAAACTCTAGAGGGTAACTAAGTGATTATGAAACTAAATTGGGTTGGTGACACCCGCAAAACCTCCTTATCAATTCTTTTCAACTTTTTGGTTTTTTCTTGACTTAGTACACATTGGAATCCTAATCATGTGAGTGGAATTATCAAACCCTTCTAGGAAAGGGTTTATTTTTTACAAATGAGGAAATTACCATTAGGAAACATAGAAGTATCACACTTATCTTGGTATTGATTCCATCTTTGGTTGTAAATTTCTTGAGTGTAAAGGAGGTTGAGATAAGCCTAAGATATTTTTGGGGATCGTTGTGGATAAAATGGGTGATCAAAGTTCATCTCTCAATTTGAGTCAATTAGGGAGCATAAAAAAGTAACTTAGGATGTCTCATTTATCCTAATGTTAAACCCTCTTTGTGTTTAAGGGAAGTGAAATAATTTTCTGATGAGAAAACATGTGTACCAGATATCGAGAAAATCTAATTCAAATAAGAGTTCCTTTCCGACTCATATATATTCAATAACAATATGAACTAAAAATTGGGTTATGAGAATTAATTGTTAAAAACACTTAAAAGTTGTTAATGAAGTGAAAAATAATACAAATTTTGAAAAGAGAATTTTATCCTTTTGGTAGAGGTTAATTGTTTTATGATCACCTATCCGTACCATGTAGTCTTTTAATGTTATCTTATACAAAGCTCTTGTGGAATAATAATATCCCTTTTATCCTAGTATGGGCCCCATTGTAGATTCGAACACCCCTAAGTGCGATTTGTAATAAACTAAACATATTTTACCTTATGAGGCTACTTGTGGGTGAAATTGTAACCTATCTCTCTCTTTCAATTTTAGACCTATAAGATGTATTGCAAGTTCATGGGAAAGATCAAGTTATTCCCCTTTAATGTAACTATAAAAGTGCAGCTTGATCCCACCACTTAAACATAATGTTGACATTTATTTATGTTAATAATAATGAGACAAATGTCTCTCGCTTATGGGTATAAGAGGGAAGGAAAATTTAATAAAATAAAATCATGAGATCATGTCATGAAATGAGGATTATGTGAATTATATACATACTATCAACGATGTTAAATAAATGGGTAAGCTTTTTATTACATACTTCAAAAAAAATAAATTAAAACAAGTGTATTCTTAGTGAATAAAGGTTTATATAATGTATGATACATGAATTTGAATTTGTGATCATGTGCTTACATATGTTAATTACCATTCAATTCAATTTTAATAAAATACACTGTTGGCAATTTTTGCACTTGTGCAAAATGGGCAACTTCAGCGAAACTTTGTTACGATGGATAGCCTTGGTGAAGTATACCTAGGCTAAGGGAATTTACATCATATTATTTTGTTATTGCTAATTTGTGAAAGAGCTTAAGTGAAATCTGTAGCTATGTGTCTTTGTTACAAAATGTAATAGATCACATAGTCCGTAATTTCACAAATATCCTCAAAGAAAAAATAACACAAGCCCCAAAGGACAACTATGTTATCCTATGTTCATTAGAGTTGTTTGTGATTAATGAGATTACATCCATCTACACTTGTCATAAATGATTACAAGTGACTCCTTTCCTACTACTTACGTCAAGAAAATACTTGACAAACAAATGGTAACAATAATGTCTAAATGTAAGTAGCAGAAGGAGTCAAGTTGAAAGGCATAGGCTAAGACACCAAACAACATACAAGGAGGCACATCTCATTCAATGGTTATCCATTGGAAGTTACATGTATTCACTTTAAGATTATCCCTAATGTTAATTCATTTTATTGAGATATTGAGTTTCCTACATCATTGTACAATCAAAGGAAAACTGAATGCAAAAATAGATAATCAACTCATTATTTCAATTTAATGTTTTATTCATAAGAGATCATAAGTTTTTCCACACAAGCCATGGGATATGACTAAGTGCCTCATCATATACATGGAAATGAGAATACCACATGTGCTAAAGAACAAGAGTAGAGGAGTAAAAGGAATCCATCATTTCCTTTCTATCGTCTATCCCCGCTCCTCATCATCTCCATCTCCATCTCAACTCTTCCATCTTCCGCTTCCATCTCCATGTTCTTTTACCCGCAAAGCAAGAGCATTATCTCAAATTTTGAGCTCAGGGGTATAATTTTATTCCAATACTCATGTTCTAAAGTAAATACATATTCTAAGTTCAATGTATCTAATGGTACTTGAAGGAAAGAAATACAGAAATGCATGACACAAGATAAGAAAGAAATATAGATAGATGGCAATTTTGTGACAAAGGAAAAAGTAGAGTACATAAAGTGAAATGAGTGGTAAGAGAAATCAAAGAAGCTAAGGATTGGTTTAGAAAGGGTAGAATCTGAAGTAGTTGGAAAAGAAATAGATGTGG
This sequence comes from Taxus wallichiana var. yunnanensis, assembly GCA_018340775.1. NCBI lineage: Eukaryota > Viridiplantae > Streptophyta > Pinopsida > Cupressales > Taxaceae > Taxus > Taxus wallichiana. The sequence continues at coordinate 797,056,503 of CM031240.1, read as the reverse complement.
AAAACTAGCACATGAAGGAAGTTGGAAAACAACTTGCGAGAAGAAGGAATGAAGAAGAAATAAATCACATGGATACAAGAGAAGCCAAAAAGCCTATTTATTTCTAACTTATTTATGAGTTTTGCACAAACAGTATGCAACATAGAATGAAAATCAGTCTAATCGGTTAAGAAGGAAGCGATCTTGAATGAGGATAAAATATCATTTTTTGAAGGTTTAGAAGAAAAGAAGCATCAGAATGGGTCAAGAAAGACATATTTTGCAAACCAGATTGGAAATCTGAAAAAGGGAGAGAGGAAACAGATTTTCGAAAAAAATTCCTTAGTCTCCCCTTGTAAAATTGACTTTTGATTTAAAAACAATTGAAATACATGTTTTTAAGCTACTACATGCTTTCTAAACTATCCGAGCTTCAAAGGAATAAAAAATCAAGAAAAGTACATGTTTCATCACTTCTAAGTTTATATCATGATCAAATGAAACATATAGGTATTCCATATTTTCATCATGCTACAAACTATCAAAAGTTCCTTTTAATTTCCAAATTCAAGTGTGAATCAAAGGGAACTACTTCACAATTTTTAGAAGTTGCAATGAATCAAGTAAAGCTAACATGGACAACTTCATTCAAGTGATCAGATAAGCAAGAGAGATGTTCATATCCTTTTAGAATGGTCAAATCACAAAAATCTGGAAAGAGAAGGATTCTGAAAATTTTTGCTAGAGTTTCCCCTTGCAAAATGGACTTTTCATGAAAAATAAAAATGATATTTTAATGCAAATTGAAAATACAATTGCTATTATGAATTTTGAAAAGGAAAGGTCATCTCAGAAAAAGAAACTAAATATCTTTTCCATTTTTAGAAAAGGAACATCTATTTCATTATTAATGGATGGCATAATGTTTGCAATTATGTTTCAGAAACAAAGAAACTTAATACACAAGCTAAGGTATCATCTTTTAAAAATAAACTATAAACTACAGATCTTCAAAGCAGTGTTAAATATAACTACCAAGAATGGAGTAAACATCTAGATAGAGTTCAACTCGCTAATGAAAATGCAAAATATACATCTCCAATCAATGGTTAGAACATATCATAGTATACATGAAGAAGGAGAGAAAAAAATATTTACACATCAAAAACTAAATTTGTCCGTCAAAAGAAGTATCATCGAAGAAAAATGATAAGAAGGTTTTTTCTCACTACATAAAGAGACATAATATACAAAAAGTATATATCTACGAGAATGGAGGAGTAAATGAAAAGCTACTGTGTATGCATCTATCACAGGAAGATGAAACGAAATAGAGCTCGTGTATCAGAATGAAAAACAAAACAGTCAACACTTCCAAGTACCAAGCCAAGTTTACAAATGGTTCATCAAAAATGCACAGAAAGGGGCTTCAACCAATTTCAAAGTAACGAGTCAGAGTTCAAAGGCCCGCTTCAGAAAGAAAAGACTGAACCCACAAAACATTTTCATTTTTTACGAATATTTTACTTGGTATTTCCATGTTTCAGAGTTACAAAAGTAAAACTCGAGCTCGACAGGAAGATAGAAAAATAGTGTAAGAACTCACCGTGCCCAAAGCCAAAAACAAGAAAAGCAATGGCGGCACTTCCCTCTACAGGCTCATATCGAGCTTGATAGCACCCAAGGTCATGAAAACCAGAAGGAAATCAGATTCATCATTCCATGAAGAAGGTACAGAGCAGAATGAATAGATCTAAATGATCTTTAGATCATACATAAAAGATAAGTCAAACTACAGATAAAAATATGAAAGGATACCTTCGAGTTCATCAAAAATGCAAGCAAAGTCATAACCATGGCATTGAAGACCTCTAGATCAAAAATGCAGGCTCAGATACTTCCTAATCTCCATGTTATTCATCAAGAAATCACAGAGTGGGAAAAATTTTCCAGGGCTTCACCCACAAAATGAAAAACCAAATGAAATGAGCAAGTGCAATGCTCGAGTGTATTAACCTTTCATCGAAACTAGGGTTCAAAACCCTAACTCATGGTTAGAGGATCACTCATTCATCAAATGCCAAGTGGAGGATCAAATGATCGATCAACAAACATAGGTTTCAAAGTGATAAGCCCAGGTTAACTTCATCGACCGGAATAAATGCTCAAGGCCAGAACCCTAACTCATGGTTAGAAGATCAACGGTGGCAGAGAAACCAAGGACGAAGATCAAGGGCATTAGCGCTCAAAAACCAAGATAACCAAGCCCAGTTAGGGTTACCACAGCCTAAGACCGCAAGGGTCAAGTCATCATGGAGAGGGGCCAGCCCACGTGGATAAAGATAATAATAATTTGCCAAGACTTTACAAAGTCTAAAGTATGCATGCCCACATAAATCAAACATCATTATATGCCAAAAGTCTGAAAAGGTAATGTTTGTATTATGTGCCAATGACCAAAGGTGGTGGATCAAATACATGGTGGGCTAGCCAAAGGGTGGTCCGCTTTTTAATCAAATACACATACAATTACCTAAGTCCACAATGTGGCAGCATCAAACCATATGAACCAAGGTGGTCCCCACATGGAGGTATTAAACCAAAATTTGCAAAGTGTCACTCATGTGACCATCCTAGAAAAGTGGAGAAAATCAAAGCATGTATACATTGGAGGTGGTCCCCATTTCAATTTTATTGTGAAAATATTGCTAAAGGCTGCATCCTTTTCCTACACACAAGAGATGATATTTTGCATGCCTTCACAATAGGACAGAATAGAGAAGATGATGAATTTGCATGTGCAAAGAAAGAAGACTTGCCTAGTAAGCAATTTGTAATTTTAGCAAACTATTCACCTTTCTTTCTTAAAAATAGAATAGTCAACTTCAGTTTGACTATATTGTATCTAAGGCTGATAATGCCTATTTTTATCACATACTTTAGTTTGTATTATTTTATTCCTTTATTTATTATTAAATAAAGGGTAAAATTAGGATACATGGGCAAGTACAAGCTTTTAGGCTATTTTTAGGAAGGGGGTGAACTTTTGCTATATATTGTGTGCTCTTGCAAAGCACAAAGAAGAGGGGGAATTTTTCAGAGATTTTTCCCAGAGAACTTTTGATATGAGTACTGAAGAATTTTCTAGTTTTTCCCTTTGAGTGTGAATTATTCTTGCCTTTCCAAGTTATTTTGCAGTCTTGTGTATGTCAATATTAATCTTGTGAATCAATATTCCCTGATTAATCACTTTACCCTGCTGCAAATTTACCATTTCCTGCTAAATCTTATTGTGCATATTAGTTTACTAGTGTTGTTGTGATTCTCCCTCAACACAAATTAAGTGTTTTGCCCTTATTTCCTGTAGAAAGTATTAATTGGTTCGTGCACCTAAAGAATTCTTCACAAATCAGTTGTGTATGTCACTCAGTCAAGTTCTCATCTCAAATTTGGTGTATCACCTTAGTATTATTTAAATTTATAGTCATATTTTTCCCTTAAACTCCCAGAAAATAGTTTAGTGAACACCAATAAGGAACCGGCCTTTTAACCCCGGAGGTTCACCTCAAAATAGGTATACCCACAGACCTGAGGTGTCCCCATTATATCTAAAGAGAGAGAGAGAGATCTATTGCAGACTTAGAAAACCTATTGCCATCTCTTTGTCGGGTGCACTTTCAAGAGATAACAGTTTTTGGCATGCCTAGTGGGACTGCGAATCAGATCTATATGCAAATCCTAGATTCTAGAGCAGATCAAAAGTAGATTTACAGCAAATAAAATTTACTTTTGGGAGCAGAGCTGCAACAAATTAATTCTAAAGATTCTATGATCTTTTGGTGACTCCGTAAAGCTGATTTCAGACCAGTATTGTAGCATGTTCCATGCCTAAAGTGACTACAAGATCATCGGTAAGAGGAATTCCTCCTGAGTTTGTTTCTTTACCTTTGAATTCTGCTAGAAGGAGAAGGGTTGGTAATACTTTGCCTTATAACAGACCTGGTTTTGAAAACCCTCCTGATATTCCTTCACCACGTATAAATTTTTCAATCAATATCCCAGTTTTTCAAATGGCTATTCAACCACCCAGAAATTTTGTGGCCTTCACTAATGGTAGCCCATTAGTAATTCCAGTGTACCATGATATTCCCAATGCTACTTTGAAAAGTTTTCCATCATTTACCGGTGAAAATCAAGTTACACCTACTAAACATATTAAAGATGTTGCAGCCATATGTGCAGTCCACAATATTACTCATGAAGACGTAGCTTTAAGACTTTTAGCTGCATCTTTTAAAGGACAAGCCTTGTAATGGTACAAAAATTTAGAAATTGAAGCATAAGAACTTGGGATGAATTAGGAGAGAAATTGCTCGGGAAGGTTCCAAGACAATTCAGATCATTTTCCCGATAGAACAACTATCTACTATCAAGAGAGCCCCTCATGAATATTTGTCTAGTTTCAACATTCATTTTGCTAGAACTTGGGAAAGAATCCCAACAAGTGTTAAGCCTCAAGTTGATCACGCTTTCCTTTATTATCTAAGAGATTTGAATAGTGATATTTCAACCATGATCCAATCCATGGGAGATTTTACTCTTCCAGAGGCCTATGACATTGCTATAAAAGCTGAAAACAACCTTATATAGGCTAGAAAGTTAGCACCAAGACCTACAATGCCATTTTTGGCAAATCTAGCTCCTATCCCATAGCCTATTACAATCGTAGAGCCTACTATTGCAGCCCCATCCCCAGATATGTTTAAATCTTTGCAAACCATGGGAAATAAGCTGACATCAATTGAAAATATGCTTACATTGCCTAATAGACCATATCAAGCTCCTTATCAGCAAAACCAGCAGAATAGGTAGCCTTACCAATAGAATCAGAATTATAGGCAGCCTTATCAGCAAAGGTAGTTTGGTTCTAATGTTCCTAATGCATCTAACGATTTGGTTCTAGTTAATATGGCTACAGAAGAGTGGTGCCAACCTTGTAATCAGCCTCATCAAGCTACAAATTGTCCAAATGCTTTCCTGAACCTAAATCTTGTTACACAACCTCAATCTAAAGCATTATTCATGCCTCAAATGGAGGGTGGGCAGCAAGAAAGTCATGTTTAGAAAACACCTGAACAGAATTTGGTCAGCTTTAATGAGGAGGATTTCATTGTTGTTACCACTAGAGCTCAAGAGAAAGCTACCGAGAATAAAAAACAACAAAATAGACCTGTGTTGCCCACTGTCACTGATATATCAACATATGCAGCCTCAAAACTAGCCAACAATCCTGTTGTCCCTCAGAAAATAGCAAGTGTTGCAGCTGGTAAAGAGCAACAAAAACAGCTTCAGCCTGATCCAAGAAGATTGTTTATCCCTCAGATATCCAAGGCTGCTGAAGTATAATGGCTTTTGCATAAGGCTTATGCTAAAAAATGGTTGAATCTATCTCTAAGATGGTTGCTTCTTTTAATATTGTTGATGTGATGAAGAAGAACAATGTTAACATCTCAATGTGGGATGCTTTATGCATTCCAGGACAATAGGATTTACTCTCTCATGAACTAGCTAAACTGCAGATTTCTTCAAAAACAATAGTAAAGGAAGTTCAAAATACAAATATGGTCCTTGGAACACTTGATCAAGATCGCATAAAGGATGTTAGATGGATGGTTCAAAAGGTTTTGAATGCTCATGACATAAAGAAGCCACCACCTTTTTATCTATCCCCGATTATTGGAGAAAATTTAGTTCATAATCGCATGGTGGGACGGTGCCGTGCAGAAGACGCTTATGCCAAAGTCAATTGCTGAAAAATTAGGCCCTAAGATGAGCCAATAAAAAAGTGTTCTACAACTTGATGGGACTGCAACCAATACAGTTGGTATAATCAGAAATTTGGAGGTAATGTTACATGCTTGCCCAAATGTTTCCATTTTGCAAGATGTTACTGTTGTGGATTTACCTCCATATTTTGCTTTGTGCCTATCTAGAGACTTTATGGCAAAAATAGGAGGTTACCTCTCTTCTGATTGGTCTTTCTTATTTTTCACTACACGTTATGGCACTAAAGTTACCATCAATTCAAAGCCATTGGCTAGATTTCATATTGAGCCTCATTCACCAAATGCAGTGGCAAATTATTCCGCTCTAGATCAATCTGATTTTGATGATGTAGCTCAGATTATAGTGCTAGAGGGTGTGTCTAACATGTTTATGGATGAGAAAACAGTTGAAGAACATGCTCATGATCCTTTTAAAGAGGTCAAGAACATATTTTTCGGTGTATATTGCATGCATGAAGAAAATGCAAAGCAATTCCTCTTCTTTGTCCAAAATAGAAAATTCAATAAGGGATTTGGAAGCTTCATTTTGATGGAGCTAAGAATAAGAAGGGCAGGGAGCAGGTTTGATGCTCACTTCCCCAACAAACAAAAGGTATTTTACAGCTCGAGTCTTCAATTTTCATGCACTTGTAATGTAGCTGAGTATGAAGCGTTAATTCATGGCTTACTTTGGGCTTAAAAAAGAGGAATCAACATGTTACAAGTCTTTGGTGATTCTCGAGTTAGTAATCAATCAAGTGAAAAACTTCAATGTATGTAAGAATCCATTAATGAAGTCTTACAGCATAGAGTTTAGACTTAATGGAAGATTTTGATGCCATTAATATTCACTCTATTCCTAGAGCTAAAAATAAACATGCAGATAGACTTGCAGCAGTTGGTGCTAGTTTCAAAGTGCCAGAACAGATAGAAAACAACAAAGTTCAGCCTCATGTTAAGCTAATTGTTAGGCATTCTATACCGATAATGAATCTAACTGGTAGCTTTTTGAAAGTGATGATCAAATCTACAGGTTTCTGCAGCAAGAAGCTGAGTTTTCTACAGTAAATAAGGATAAATTTCAACATCTATATGGTGACCAGATTGTTCGGCTTAAAGACAAACAAGTTTCCTCGAGGACTTGTCACATTAGAAGACATCTTTAAAGACGATGACCAATTAAGAAAGGACAAAGCTAAGATGTCTACTCATGCTGATAATTACGAAGAGGTTTCGATTGATGAAGGAAAGAACTTATTTCTTGGAAAGGTATGTTCCTTATCTAAAAAATATCTTTTATTAAGCTTTACACATAGAATTTAAAGATGTTTTCACTTGGAGATACCAAGACTTGAAAGGGTTTGATCCCTAGTCTAAAGCACAACATATACGATTGAATTACAGCCAAATTCTAAACCAAGTTAGGTAGAAACAAAGGCCTATAAATCCCAGAATAGAACCTCTTATGAGGAAAGAATTATCAAAATTGATTGAATCAGAATTATTTTCCCTTAAACATTCAAGTTGGGTAGCCAATCTTGTTCCATTAGGAAAAAGAATGGAGAAATCAGATTATGTGTGGATTTTAGAGATCTTAACAAAGCATCATTAAAAGATCATTATCCACTACCGAACATGGATCAGATTTTGAGAACAATTTCAGATCAGATAGACTATCCCTTCTAGATGGTTACAGTGGATATAATCAGATTTTAGTCCGAGGAGAAGATAGATATAAAACAGCTTTTACCACCAAGTGGGGTACTTACGCTTATAAAAGAATGCCTTTTGGTCTTTCAAATGTCTGCAACATTTCAACGTGCAATGGACATGGATTTTCGTAGCCTACTAAATAAATGCATACTTGTTTATTTAGATGATGTCACTATATTCTCAAAAGATTCTGATGAACATCTAATGCATTTGAGACAAAATTTTCAGATCTGCAGGTAGTTTGGAATATCCTTGAATCCCAAAAAGTCTATCTTTTCAGTACATGAAGGTAAGCTACTTGGCCATATTGTTTCTAAACAGGGTTTAGCAATTGATCCTTTTAGAATTGAAGCCATATCACAGCTATCATTGCCTCATCACAAGAAGGCATTACAGAGCTTTCTGGGAAAAATCAACTTTGTTAGAAGATTTGTTCCATATTTTGCAGCATTGGTTAAGCCATTGATACAACCATGCTAAAGAAAGAGAAAACATTCTCTTGGACCAGTGAAGGGAGAGAAGGTTTTGAGGCTATTAAAATAGCTATTTCTCAGGCTCCTACTCTTGCAAATCCAAATTTTGATAAAGATTTTACAATGTATGCACTTGCAGGAGCTGAAACAATCTCACTATTCTAACTCAGTCAATGATGAGAATATCAAATAGCCAATTGCTTTCTTTGGACAGAGTTTGCATGATTATGAAACAAGGTACACATTTCTTGAAAAACAAGTACTTTCAGTAGTCAGAGGACTAAAGAATTTTAAGTACATGCTTTCAAACAATAAATTCATGTTCTTGTTTCTCATCCAAGTGTGAAATCTTTCTTGTTAAACAAAGAATTGAATGAGAAAAGAGCAGGATGGATAATGAAAGGTTATGGAATATGATGTTGATATCCGAGTTGCCAAGACAATTTGAGGTAAAGGTTTATGTGAGCATTTAATTGCTGATATGGAGAAACAAAAAGATGTAGAACCTAAATTTTTAGAACACCATGTGAAACCACGTATCAACAATCAAATATTATGTTGCTAAATGAGAAAAATCAGCAACCCGAACCTTTCTCAAGAAAATTAGAATCAAGATGGATGACTGATTTGGTTAACTATCTACAACATGGCACCTATCCGGAAGGTATGGATAAGAATAAATGAATATATTTCAGGTTACAAGCTATTCCTTATCTTTTCATTGATGGTGTATTATTTAAAAGAGATATAAATGGAATCTTGCTGTGATGTGTCGATTATGACAAGATTCAGAAGATATTATCAAAATTCCATGAAGGACCTGTAGGAGGTCACTTCTCAGCATGTACTACAACTTTGAAGATCATGAAAGTAGGTTACTATTGGCCTAGCATATTTAAGGACTGTTTGAATGGATCAGAAAGTGCAAGAAATGTGCTTTCTTTGTTGAAAAGAATGTTTAGCTTCATTGCCTTTGCAGCCTATTTCATTTGATCAGCCCTTTATGCAGTGGGGTCTTGACTTTATTGGAATGATTAACCTACCTTCTTCACAAGGACACAAATGGATCTTGAATGCTACAGATTACTTTACATGATGGACTGAAGCAATAGCCTTGAAGGATGCTAATGAAGCTTCAATACTAGCCTTCTATGAAGGTATAGTCTACAGATTTGGTGTTCCAGCAACTATCATATCAGATAATGCTCTAGCATTTCTCAGTGCTAAAGTAACAAATTGGGTTGTTAGCCATGGAATCTACTTGAGCTCTTCATCTAATTATTACCCACAAGGTAATGGCTTAGCTGAAAGCACTAATAAAAATCTGTTAAGAATCATCAGAAGAACACTCAAGGATAATCAATGAGCTTGGCATCTAATGTTGAATTCAGCACTTTGGGCTGATAGGGTGACCCCTAAAAGATCAGTTGGCAACTCACCATACAAGCTTGTGTATGGGAAAGAAGTGAGGATGCCAATTTTAGTTGAATTACCTACATTAGATTTGCTGCATCAAATGGAGTTACTTGAAAGTGAACCATTGCAGGTCCGTTATGTAGAATTGATGGAATTACAAGAGCTAAGAGATCAAGCTCATTTGAACATGGAGAAAAATCAGAAACAGATGAAGAAGACTTTTGACAAGAAAGCCAAATTTAGAATCTTCAATGAAGGAGATATTGTGTTGAAATGGGATGTTGATCATGCTAAGCTAGGAAGACACTCAAAGTTTGATACACTCTGGAGTGGTCCTTACATGATTTTAGCTTGCAAGGAACACAATGCTTTTCAGCTTTTAAAGCTGAATGGAGAGGAACTTCCCATTCCTGTGAATGGTATGTTTCTCAAACACTGTTATTGAAAATCTTACAGTGATGGTTAGAGTAGGATTTCCCATTCAATAAGTGTAGTTTCGCACATTGCATCATTCTTTATTTTCAATAAGTGCATTCATGCACGTGGTCTAGTTTTCAGATCTTTTCCCAGATTTAGTTGTTTTGAAAGGGTTGGACCTTTCGGAGAAAAGGGCAGATTTTGGTCACATATTTGGACTCCATACCCAATGGACAAGAGTAAGGCACTAGTCTACAAGCTAGTCAGGCAGCTTTCCCCGCAAGATCGCCAGAAATGTTGACAATTTTTCACTTGTGCAAAAATGGTCAACTCAAAACTTTGTTACGATGGATAGCCTTAGTGAAGTATACCTAAGCTAAGGGAATTTACATCAGATTATTTTGTTACTGCTGATTTGTGAAAGAGATTAAGTGAAATCTGTAGCTATGTGTGCTATTACAAAACGTAACAGATCACATAGTCTACAATTTCATGAATATCCTCAACAAAAGAACACAAGCCCGAAGGAAAACTATGTTATCTTGATGAAGACACCGGATTGCAGAGTATGTGAGGTGTATAGTTTTGGAACAACAGACATAGTGGAAGTTTTCAAGTAATCAGATTCACGGTTATTATCTTGGTGCCTATTAGATTTATTATCCTATGTTCATTAGAGTTGTTTGTGATTAATGAGATTGCATCCATCTACACTGTCATAAATGATTACAACTGACTCCTTTCCTACTACTTACGTCAAGAAAATACTGACAAACAAATGGTGACAATAATGTCTAAATGTAAGTAGCAGGAAGGAGTCAAGTTGAAAGGCATAGGCTAAGACAATCAAACAACATACAAGGAGGCACATCTCATTCAATGGTTATCCAGTGGAAGTTACAGGTATTCACTTTAAGATTATCCCTTATGTTAATTCATTTTATTGAGATATTGAGTTGCCTACATCATTGTACAATCAAAGGAAAACTGAATGTAGAAAGAGATAATCAACTCATTATTTCAATTTAATGCTTTATTCATAAGAGATCATAAGTTTTCCCACACAAGCCATGGGATATGACTAAGTGTAACTCATCATATACATGGAAATGAGAATACTCGTGCATGTGCTAAAGAACAAGTAGAGGAGTAAAAGGAACCCATCATTGCCTTTTTGTCTTCTATCCCCGCTCCTCATCATCTCCATCTCCATCTCAACTCTTCCATCTTCCACTTCCATCTCCATCTTCTTTCACCTACAAGACAAGAGCAATATCTGTCAAATTTTGAGCTCAGGGTACAATGTTATTCCAATACTCATGTTCTAAAGAAAATACATATTCTAAGTTCAATGTATCTAATGGTACTTGAAGGAAAGAAATACAGAAATGCATGACACAGGATGAGAAAGAGATACAGATAGGCTAGCAGAAAAGGAAAAAGTAGAGTACATAAAGTGAAATGAATGGCAAGAGAAAATCAAAGAAGCTAAGGATTGGGTTAGAAAAGGCAGAATCTAGAAGTAGTTGTAAAAGAAAAGGATGTGGAAAATAACACATGAAAGAAGTTGGAAAACAACTTGCAGAAGAAGGAAAGAAGAAGAAATAAACCACATGGATACAAGAGAGGCCAAAAAGCCTATTTATTTCTAACTTATTTCTAAGTTTTGTAGGAATAGGTTAGCAACATAGAATAAAAATCAGTTTAACTGGTTAAGAAGAAAGTAGTTACTAAATGAGGATAAAATATCATTTTTGAAGGAAGAAGCATCATAATGGGTCAAGAAAGACATATTTTGCAAATCAGGATTGGAAATCTAAAAAAGGGAGAGGAAAGGATTTTAAATTTTTTTACCTTAGTCTCCCTTGTAAAATTGACTTTTGATTTAAAACAGAATTGAAATACATGTTTTTTAAGCTACTACATGCTTTCTAAACTATCTGAGCTTCAAAAGGAATAAAAACAGTCAAGAAAAGTACATGTTTCATCACTTTTAAGTTGATATCATGATCAAATGAAACATACAGGTATTCTAGATTTTCATCATGCTATAGCTATCAAAAGTTCCTTTTAATTTCCAAATTCAAGTGTGAATCAAAGGGAACTACTTCACAATTTTTCAGAAGTTGCAATGAATCAAGTAAAGCCAACATGGATAGCTCATTCAAGTAATCAGATAAGCAAGAGATATGTTTATATCTTTTTAGAATGGTCAAATCACAAAAATCTGGAAAGAGAAGGATTCGAAAAAAATTGCCAGAGTTTCCCCTTGCAAAATGGACTTTTCCAGAAAAATAGAAATGATATTTTAATGCAAAATTTGAAATACAATTGCTATTATGACTTCTGAAAAGGAAAAAGTCATTACAGAAAAGGAAACTAAGTATTTTCTTCATTTTTCAGAAAAGGAGCATCTATTTCATTATTTATAATGGCATACAATTATTTTTGAAAACAAAGAAACATTACACAAGCTATCAAGCAAATTCATCTTCTAAATGAAGAAATAAACTAAATCTCAACAAGTATTCAGCTCAAAGCAAGTTTTAAATACAACTTCCAAGAATGGAGTAAAGCATCTAGATAGAGTTCAACTTAAATGCAAAATATACATCTACAAAGGAAGAAATGGTTACAACATATCAATTATACATGAAGAAAGCAAAGAGAAAAGAAAGTGCAGTTCTATCAACATCTCAAGAAAGAAGTATCATCAAGAACAATGATATCCTTAAGTAACTTTTTCTCAAGCCAAAGATACATAAAGAAGAAGAACATAATATACAAAAATAGTATGCATTCTAAAGAATGAAGGAGTAAATTACAATGTTAAGAAGTGAAGTTCTATCTACATCTTAGGAAGATGAAAGAAGCGAGCTGAATGAATTCAAAATACAAAATGAAAACAATCAACACTTCTACAGCCAAGTTTATGTTAAATGGGTTCATTACAAGGAAAAGGAAGAAATGGTTTCGAAATATGAAACAAAAAGGGAACCAAAAACCAATTACCGAGCAAAGTAATGAGTCAAATATCAAGTTACAAAGGACTTTAACAAATTTTAAAAGAAAATATCAAACAGTTTCAAAAAGGAAAAAAACATTTTCAAAATATTTTTCACTAATATTTTACTTGGTATTTCCATGTTAAGAGTTCAAAAGTAAAACTCGAGCTCAAAGAAGAAAAAACAAATGTAGTGTAAGAACTCAGGTGCCTCGAAGATGAAAAAAGAAAAAAATGGTGGAACTTCCCTCTACTGTGCTCATATTGAGCTCTTGACAACTACAAAAGGTCAAAAACCAAAAGGAAATCAGATTCATCATTCCATGAAGAAGGCATAAAGTAGAATGAATAGATCTAAATGATCTTTAGATCATACATACTGAAAGAAAGTCAAAGCTATTGGAAAAAATAAAAGAAATACCTTCGAGTTCATCAAAAATGCATGCAACAGTCATAACTGTGGTGTTGAAGACCTCTAGATCAAAATGCAGGCTCAGATACTTCCTAATCTCCATGTTATTCATCAAGAAATCACAGAAGAAAAAATTTGCCAGGGCTTTGCCCGCAAAATGAAAAACCAAATGAAATGAGCAAGTGGAATGCTCAAGTGTATTAACCTTTCATTGAAACCAGGGTTCAAAACCCTAACTCATGGTTAGATGATCACTCATTCATCAAATGCCAAGTGGAGGATCAAGTGGTGATCAACAAACATGGGTTTCAAAGTGATAATCCCAGGTTAACTTCACCGACCGAATAAATGCTCAGGCCAAACCCTAACTCATGGTTAGAATATCAATGGTGGCAGAGAAACCGAGGACGAAGATCAAGGGGAATTAGAGCTCACAAAAACCAAGATAACCAAGCCCAGTTAGGGTTACCACTACCTAAGACCACAAGGGTCGAGTCATCATGGAGGGGGCCAGCCCCACGTGGGAAGAGCAATAATAATTTTCCAAGACTTTACAAAGTCTAAAGTATGCATGCCCGCAAAATCAAACATCATTATATGCCAAAAGTCCCGAAAAGGTAATGTTTGTATTATGTGCCAATGACCAAGGGTGGTGAATAATATACATGGTGGGCTAGACAAAGGGTGGTCCCCTTTTAAACAAATACACATGCTAATGCCTAAGTCCACAATGTGGCAGCATCAAACCATACGAACCAAAGGTGGTCCCCACATGGGGGTATTAAACCAAAATTTGCAAAGTGTCACTCATGTGACCATCCAGAAAAGTGTAGAAAATCAAAGCATGTATACATTGGAGGTGGTCCTCATTTCAATTTTATTATGCAAATATTGCTAAAGGTTGCATCCTTTTGCCTACACATAAGAGATGATATTTTGCATGCCTTCACAATAGGACAGAATAGAGAAGATGACAAATTTGCATGTGCAAAGAAAGAAGACTTGCTTAGCAAGAATTTGTAATTTTAGCAAATTATTCACCTTTCTTTCTTAAAAATAGAATATTCAACTTTAGTTTGACTATATTGTATCTAAGGTCGATAATGCCTATTTTTATCACATAATTTAGTTTGTATTATTTTATTCCTTTATTTATTATTAAATAAAGGGTAAAATTAGGATACATGGGTGAGTACAAACTTTTAGGCTATTTTTAGGAAGGGGGTGAACTTTTGCTATATATTTTGTGCTCTTCGCAAAGCATAAAAGGGGGAATTTTTCAGAAATTTTTCCCAGAGAACTTTTGATATGAGTACTGAAGCAATTTTACTGCAGTTTTTCCTCCGAGTGTGAATTATTCTTTCCTTTCCAAGTTATTTCAGTCTTGTGTATGTCAATATTAATCTTGTGAATCAATATTCCCGATTAATCACTTTACCTACCGCAAATTTACCATTTCTACTAAATCTTATTGTGCATATTAGCTTACTAGTGTCATGTTGTGATTCTCCTCAAAGACAAATTAAGTGTTTTTCCTTATTTCCTTGAAAGTATTAATTGGTTCGTGCGCTAAAGAATTCTTCACAAATCAGTTGTGTATGTCACTCAATCAAGTTCTCATCTCAAATTTGTGTATCACCTTAGTATTATTTAAATTTATAGTCATATTTTTCCCTTAAACTCCTAGAAAATAGTTTAGTGAACACCAATAAGGAACCGACCTTTTAACCCCAAAGAGGTTCACCTCAAAATACGAGGTGTCCCCATCAGTATCTACAAGAGAGAGAGAGATCTATGCAGGACTTAGAAAACCTACGCCATCTCTCGTCGGGTGCACTTTCGAGAGATAACAACATCGATGGTAATAAGGGTGTAACCATTTGAAACTACAAATAATGGATAATGGTTTTATCATTTGAACTCTTGATTTTGGTTGTGTTTTATAACATACACCACCCTAGAATAATGTGGGAAGGGATTCACGAGGGCCCGTGACTTTTTAATCACATTTCTTAGATATATAGGACTAATGTATAATGAAAATTAAGGGATTCGTGTATTTTGATCTTGGGCCAAGATCTTCCTAACTTTTCTTATTTCATGTTTGAGCGGGTAGGAAGAACCCCAATGATCAAGTCGGTGTCCTTATGAAGATTATATCATATTTATTCATAGACCTTCTTAGGAAGTGGTTGGGGTGATATTTCCTTAATTATGTGTTCATTATTCCTTTGTGTTCTTATAATGAGGTACAATGGTGAGGAAAGCTGGAAATAATCAAATCTAAAGTTTTTTTAGTATTATAACAACTAATAATGTTAAAAATATCATGGTTTTAGTGTTGTTTCTTGGGTGAAACTTATTGATCATTACACTTGTGCTATTGAGTTATTAGATAACAAAAATATTGTCTAGTTTCTACGCCACTTTTCTCTAACAAGGCATCCTTACCTACTTTACCGTGCTTTGGGTTAAACATTCATGTGTACATATGAGTGGAAGTCTCCATGAAGATAAATTCATGTACTTCAAAGTTCAGTAAGGTCTATATATGCATATTTTTAGGGTCGTAAAATGTCTAAAATTATGTCGCCTAATTTCATGGTACATATATGTACATACATGCATACATACATACATGCATACATACATACATACATACATACATACATGTATATACATACATACATACATACATACATACATACATACATACATACATATAGAAAGTTTTGTACAATCAACATGACTCAATTATTTTAATTTACACATCATAAGATAGGTTGTAGACATTGAAATCGAATTAAAAGATAGTTAATTTTGTGAACAAAATTTTCTTGATGAATATTTACTAGTAGATTACCACAAAAAGAGGTCAAATAAAATAGAAATCTAATGTGTCTCAGGATAAAAATGAAGGAAAACTTGTGTTTTGTGATTTGTAACGACATAGACTGGATTAATCTTTGTCCATGCCTAATTTTTGGACTAAACATTGGCCCATATATTCATGACATCAGAGTTTAGAACTATGGTCTACAACCTCAATTACAATTACAAAATTTGGAATACTTTTATTTATCTCCTCAAGATATTTTATCTAATCTATACATTTTCTTCAACCAAGGTTATACCATACCATAATTATTGGGAATACTTTATGTATTATTAATTCTAGAGTGTTAGACATGATTGTATAGATTCAAGTGGGCTAAGATGAATTGAAATTTGGAAAAAAAATAGAAAAACCTAGAAGGAATCACCAAACAAGTGAAGCCATAGTCAATTTTTCTACCATTATTAAGGAATAAAATTCTAACAAACACCATGTACATTGTTGGTTGTAGACATTGAAATCAAATTAAAAATTTGATATCATACCCTTTCGATGGAGCCCATTATGAGCCAGTCTCCCAAATAAGTGTCACAAACATATGCCAAATGACCTAATGTCTACCATTGTAAGGTATATATTCTAGTAATGTTAAAAAATACAAAAAAATATCGTGCAATGGGTCATTTAAGTCTTAATTACACCTAAAGATTAAACAATCAAGGTCAAATTCATTGTAATTTCTTTAAAAACATTATCAAAATCAACACACTAGTATAGCTATATAGAAAAACCTAGGAAAAATTCTCAATAACCATCATTATGTATGCACAAACACTTTGTTATCTCACACTTACCCCACTTAGGGCCTCATTAATATGGCTACTACATATTCCATTCTTTGAAACATGGCCACTACTATACCTCTTCTATTCACTCAAGAAATTTTTTGATGATGGGTATACCTACACCTTATTGTGTTTGTTCATCAATAATCATACCCCCATAGTATGATGCCTTGTATAAAATGATGCAACCATATGTATATTCTCCCATGCATTACACACATCCTACGTGGATTTAATCGATTAATATTGATTCCTCACTAAGGTTTCCATTCATTCCTTTAGACTTGACACATAGCCAATATATTTAATTTGTGTTAAGTATGAGAAAAAACTACTTAGAACAAGCATAGAAGGAATCACCAAAAAAGTGATGCCATAGTCAATTTTTCTAACATTATTAAGGAATAAAATTCTAACAAACACCATGTACATTGTAATGTAAATGATAAAATTAAGAGTTTTCTCATGTAATTATCTATTCCAAGTAACATTGTTTGTACCTACATTTTTAATATGTTACCTCTTCTTCATAACCTTTTCAATGTTTTATTTCCTTTTAACCACCTTGAAATTAGAATGTTCATATTATTTAATGTATGTTTAAATTAGAATGTTCATGTTGATGTGCGTTTAAATGCATTTTTCATAAACAAAACAACATAATATATAGGAGGAGGGTAAGTTTTAATTCATAGAAGAAATTTGTCAAAATTCTATTCATAAGATGTCACTATAATATTATAGTCTACATAATACCAAGTGGTTCAGCTCTTTGTTCAATGACTTGTAAAATTTTCCATGATCTTCTATATCTAGTCTCCATTTTTACGTCCACGTGCATTCTTCAACTGATGTATTTGTAATCCATTAGTAAAATTATGTGATGAGTGTAATATATACCTTTTTTATGATTCGTAATTAACAAAGTGAATCCCACTTTGGAGGATTTTACATGCCTTAAATATGTTCCCTACACTACAAATGAGCCAGTACAAAATGTTGTATCCTCACTTGTTATTTCACTTGTTATCTTTGTTTTCTCTTATATGCAACATAACAAGTAGTACTGTGCTTTCTCAAGATTTCATTCTTTTGCAATGATTGTAGATACATCATACATACAATATAATCATCAGTAAGCACATGTTTTTTGTTAATCAAATGAAAAATATTCAATGATTTGTATTACTATATTTATTCTATATTAATTTAATGATCAAACAAAATAATTTTACAAAAATAAATTGTTTAACAAGTCCTGATATGTGGTCATAATTAGGTGAAATCAAGGGCACATCTTGAAAAAAATCACCCTTGTCTAATCTATATGAATCATCCACAACTAAATGAACTTTCTTCCACTCACTTATTTAACCACATTGTTGACTATTGCACTTTGTATATGTTTATTTCATGCATTCATAACAAAAACAAGAAAAATCTCTTATACAAAACAAAATCCATCTAGTTATTACTTCCATAGTCATCATAAAACACAAATACCTAGAATTAGGAATCCTTTCACATCTATGCTTTTTTCCTTTGATCAATACCTGATCAATCATGCAAAACCAATTAAGTTTAACAAACATCAAAATTAAAAAAAAAAAAATTTAGACACAAATTTATGTGTCACTTGTAATCAATTTCACATCAAGATACATATGTTATGCGAGTATGTGTCTGTTATCTCCCAAAAAACTTTGTGTGGGGGCATGTTACTCTCATGTGAGGTTTCATGAACTGTAAAAATTTTCCTACACCATTTAAAAACACTTTAGTCATCAATTAATTGATCTCTCTCATAATCAAATATTTGTTTCTTTAGAGCACATTTGATGCATGCCCTGCACCATCGTGTTCCTCTTCCCATGACCACTCTAAAAAAACTCCACAAATGAGGTATTTTGAGATAACATTGATAGTAAATAAGTGAAAAGAAGGGATGAGAGGATTTGAACTGTGATGTGCGACCATCATACCAAACAAAATGATGATCCAATTATACTCCTGTTCACTAATATATTGGAAAAATAACTGAAAACAATGTTGTACGAAGTGGGTGTCATGTTCCTTATCATCACTAATATATGTGGTACTCCTTAATCACTCACTTCTCATATGTACTTTCAACCCCATCCAAATCCAATTGTGCATTCCTATAAAATACATGAACCATGATAGTAACTTGATTAGTATGATAATATTGTGTTTGAATCTCCTTTTGATGAGAAAATGAGTAATTCTTAACAAAATCAACCACGAACAATATGGAACTGAGAGGGAATGTGTCTTTATTGGTCTTAAATTATGTAGCTTCCACTTTGCATAGTGATAATGTTTGATGTAAGGATTAATCAAACTTTGGAAACTATGCATGAATGTTACAACAGGGATTTCCTCTTCTACCAAGTCCAACCTCATTGCATTCTTTCCAAATCTTGTTGAGTATTTTATGTATTTTAACCTAAAAACTGATACATAATCCAACTTGTTATATTCATGTGCAATAAACATAAAAATAAAATAAAATATGTATCCAAATTTAAAATTAATTAAATTTTTAAAAAAATGATCACCTCTTATAAGTCACCATTTGAAATGTGTTCGAAGTCTTTTCTATTACTAAAAATATTTTCAAGTCCCCACATTTGTCACAAACACATTTGATGAAATCCATAGGACCATCAATATTATCATCAAATATTGTGCAAATAATTGAAGCTATGAATTCACTCACACATCTAGGGGGAATTTTTGGACCATTTGATGTTTCTCATAACTTTCTATACACCTCAAAAGCATATATATTGATTACATAAATTAAATCACATGTCATATAACAAAATAATCATTTCTAATAAACCTATAAATGAAATCACACTTCAATATTTAATATATATTTTTGTACCTAATAGTGATAATCAAACTCAACATGATAGCAAAAAAACATGTTTCAAGGACTTTATCTTCTCGCACATACCAAGGCTTCAAAATATCAAACATTCATTTCCCAATCTTAATATGTGGATGTTCTTCTTTAAACATGATGTACATCTCATGTTGAGTTATTTCTATCCAATTCTTTGGATGTTATTCATACTCATTGTGACCTATCCTACATTTTAAAACATCCCTCACATTTGGAGAAGCATGAGTCCTCTCACTCTAAAATAAAAGTTACCTTCACAATATTGTTCTCAATTTTATCAAAATGTGGATTTCTACACATTAGTTCCCAATTTTCTTCCATAGTAGAATCATCCAATGTATTCCTCCTCTTGTATACCTATTGATAGTATTTCTAGAAACACCCAAGGCTTGAGCAGTAGCACTAATATGGATATTATTTGTTGTATCTTCACTTACAATTGAAGTTAATATTGCTCTATGAGAAACACTCTTATCAACAAACCTAGTTTTTGTACCCACTGAACTTATTCCTTTAGACACATTCACAAAAAACTCTTGTTCCAATTGTTATGACTTTCCCGTCCAAAATCAACACCCAAAAATTGTAATGTGTCCTTCATATCAACATGATTCAAGAATGAAACCAATAAATGTGCTCTAGCAACTGTATTCAAATTAACAAATTCACTATATAATCTCTCAATAGATTTTTTGTTTTCTTTTTTTTGATATTGGTTATTCTTAGGAAAATTATTTTAATTTGTTTAAATCTATCCTCACAAAGTGTTTAACATTTTCCTTGGGAAGTAATTTCATAACTTTTGTTATCAAATCGGCATATGATTTATGAGAGGGGGCTTCTGTTCCACATCACCTATGTCCATGAAACCAAACATTGAAAAAAAAAAAAAATACATGATTACACCATTCATGAATGATTCTCAAGATTATTCAAAATAATTACACAATATTTAATTTTCAACAATACATGTTCAAAACATAAGAAACTAGATGAAAATTATAAATTGCATGAACCCTTATTATGACACTAAGTGTTCAAAAATTCCCACCTATAGAAAATTCCATCATAGCTGAACTTACTAAGCATCGATTGCACATTTGACATATACTTAAGCTTATTAATATTTATAAGCTTGACCTATTAGTCCTTTATGGTATGAAATAATTCACCAAAAGTTTGAAAACATGATCTAGACTCTTGTAAGGGAACAAGTAAAATCTATATGTGAATATATCGTGAATCTCATTATCCACAAGTGAATTAAATTCATCATAGTAAGCATTTTCTTGTATAATAACACAAAGGCACTAACAATATCATTATGATATTTTTAAGTTTTGACATTTGAATGATGAATAATTTCTCACCAATATATAGATTAAAATGTGTGCTAGTAATTTCAATCAACCAATGGATTGAAGGCCTTAATAGATTGAATAGGGAGATCATGGAACCATTATAGGCCATAATCTTTGGTTTTTTAGGAATAGATTGGTAAGGAACTTATCAAAGTAGGAATGATCTAGGGGATATCTTATGCTATATAAAGTAGAGGGACATGTGCAAGGTACATGTATATATGTGACATATAACATATATAGGTAGTATTTATAGTTCCCCCTTCATAGAATATAGGGAGAGGGTGATTAAGAAGACATGGGTATTTCCCTACTTTAATGAGAATAGAATAAATCCCCCTTCTCTAATAGCTCCATTAAAGATGGCACTAGAGGTGGCACATCCACTAAAAGTGGCACAGTATAGATAACATTAACTTATCCTAGAGAAGTGTACAATGCACACAAAATATAGCTAAGTTAGTTCCTAAGACAATCGAATATTAGTGTATATAGAATAATGTTCCAATGCTCTCCCTTAACTTAATAATAACTTACATATGATATTCTCATTAGATTATTTCTTAACTTTGGTAATTTAAGAAAAATATACATATTGGCCAATGTTAATGGGAAATTGAGGGAGAAAAATATCAAGAAAAGGTTAGAATGCATTAACTTAAGCCTCAAGGGTAATGTATATAATTTATGATCTAGTGCATACCCCTCAAGACTACATGAAAAAATATTTACTAGTGATATCGTGTTACCTATGTAGTCCATACATGAGGAAAAAAGGTCCATTAGCATGGTGTTGTGGATTGGTCTTGACATCATGTAAGGATAAATTGGGTGGGATGAATCTAGATGGTAATGAATAACTATGTACCTCAATGGCTAATAGATTATTGAGTAAAACAATATATATTACATAGTAACGTCTATGACTCACCTTATTCAAAAGGACTAAGCTTCTTGCATGTCATGTATTTGGGTAGCATGAAGATTTGGAAGAGGATCTGTAAAAAATGAGTGGAGTATTAGGTGTTGTAATGGAAGCCATAGGATGTGTAGGATAGGCATGGTTATAACCTAGGGACCAACATGTAATCACCCCATCAAGTAATTAAATATAATATTTTAATAGTCAAATAAAATATGTTGATTTTTAAAAATAATATAAAAATAATTTTAAATAAATAACTAAATTTATTAATTAATAATTTGTACTTAAATATTTTATTTAATAATTTTTCTTTTAAAAAGTTAAATTAGATATTTGATGATATTCAAAGATACATTTTTAAGTTGTAGTAAAAGATATTTAAAATGTTTTTTTAATATAAAAACTAATAATTTAATATTAGATATATGAGTGAGTTCTTAAACTTTATTTCTACACAAATTTAAAAATATATATTTTTAACTTTTTCATTTATATTATTGAGAATGATTTTTTCTTCTTATAAAATTTCCATTACATATTCTCTTTTACTTTAAAATTGTTAATTTGCAATTCAACATTGTCTAATATTTATTTATAACTAATATAAGCAAACAAAATTTGTACTTCATCATTTATTAAATAGTGTTTTCATTATTAAATTATTTCTTATTTATTTATTATTCCTTTATTTATATGTCCTTAGATATATTAACTATTTGTTGACAATTGTCATATTCATTATTTTTGTATATAGGAATTATTGGTCCTCAACTCTTGGTGACTATAATTAAGAGGTATATCACATGTGGGGAAGGTTTTACCACTTTTTACTCATTATAAATTTGATCAAAATGATCAAATTTATAGTCATTACCATCACATTGTTCCTCATACATATAAATATTGCTATCATTGGACACACATGATTTCTCACCAGTGTTGGTATAAGGAAAAGGAACAACATAATTGAAGAGGTTGATACATCTAGGGTCTAAGTAAATACAATGGATGTACAAGATTAAACGTGTATATTCAAAACCCTACCACTAGGTTTTTGATAATTTGTCCCCATATTAACCCCTAAAATGGGTTAAAACATATAATAACTAAGATAAAACAAAGGATCGAATTCACATGTAAGGAAAAATCCTAAGTGTAGAAGGTTTGCAAGATAAATAAATGGATTAACCAAATTTGTACACACAAATTATATTTTTCTTACTCTCTAATTAGGAAATTAGGAACATTAATGTTGTGTAATGTTGATAAGGTAAACACCTTAGTATTGGTACCTAAAGGGGAAGGATATATTATAAAAGGTGGATTAAGATCAATGAAAGGGTTGGCATGGGATTCCATGTGTGTGGTTTAATAAATGAATTTCAATTTATCTTGTCTAATTTAACGTAAAGTCACTAAAGGATTTGGTTAGGGTGTGCTAAGGTGTGATTTCTTAACTCATTTAACAAATCTACGTTAATATTAAGTAATTATGAATATCAATGATCTCAAAATTTACATCAACATTAGGAGATATGAAAAATTTAGATTTAATATCAATCACTATAACAATGCAAAACACACACAAGAAAGCAATGGTTTTGAGAAAAACACAGGACCAACATTTAGAATGTAATTAAGATTTGAAATATTTTTTATTAGATAAGGTAAAAAAGGGATCGACTCCCAGGGGCCTTACAAAAGGAGGAACAAAAACCAACGAGCAAGAAAGAAACAGAAAAGTCCTCAAAAGGAGTTAAATAAGTTTAACTCAAACAATGAAGATCAATACTTTAAACCAAAGAGAGTAAAACATAAAAAAGAAACCATCCCTAAACCATCAAATCTGAAGCTTGTCAAAAGTCTACCAATAGTCCAAAAACCCGGCTAATTTTTAGGAAAAACTTAACTACTTCAGTGATGAATTCCTTTGATCTCAGCACCCTCAGCACCCTTTTCATTCATGTCTTCCTCCATCTTGTCCTCGAAACTATTGATGTGCAAATTGAAATTCCTCCTTTTAGTGCCTTCCTCCATCCCTTCCAACCTATCATTGATATTTTTGACCTAAAACTTCATCTCCTAAACCTTTTGTTTGGACTTCACCTAGGATGAGACAATTTTCGTAGAAACATTAATGACATCCAACATGGTTTCCCTTTGACCAACATTGGTTTCCTCCATCGCCTGAAGCACCCCCTCTAAATACTGCACCTTTCTACTCCACTCCTCAAAACCCTTAAAATTACCATCCCAACCCCTCTTTCTCAAGGTGCTTGCATCACCATGACCTTCCTCACTCTTCTCTTTTTCAAAATCCTCCCCATATTTTTACATTTCCCAGCCTTCATCTTAGTAAGGCATTCCGTAAGAGTGAGATCATCCTCTTCCACCTTATCTTTTGGAGAATAATTCAAAATAGGTTTCCCATTTTCAAAAAACATAAGGATGAGCCCTTCATGCAAAGGCATCTCTACCTTCTCCTGCTGGAATGTCGTCAAAGAATTTTTCAAAGACATAAACAAAAAAAAAAAAGGAATGCTCACCATGAACTTATGGAGAAACATATTTAGAAGGGTCATATGACGAGTATAGATTTTTGATATTTTCCTCCTAGGGTGATGTACTTCATGATTTTAAGGCATAATTCTCTCCATATTCCCGGGATACACGACCTGGTAATACCATCAATAAATAAGGAGCACCTTTCCTTACCCCACAAAAACAACTCAATTTCATGCTCTCTGCATGGGTTCTATCCTTAAATATTTTGAGCCCATCCATTTTCATCTCCATCAAAAGGGAAATGGTGGACTCTAAAACCTCAATTTCCATTCCTATAACCTTGAAATTTCCCTCTTTCCAAGATCTGCCAAAATCATTGACAGGGAAGGGTCGTGACCATGTAATTTAGCAATGAAATTACTAAAACCCCTAATCTTAAGCTTGTTCCAAAAATGTTGATTAAAAGCTTCAATGTTCTAGCTAGTTGGTTCAACCCTGATTCTATCACCACCCATATTCACGAAACCAAACTTCCCCTATTCACTAACACTTCTCAAATTCAAACCCCTTTCACACCAACAGAAACCGAGGAATACAACTTATTATGTAAGTTGTCATAGACCTGGAGCTCACTCGTGCCAACATCATCAAACTTTGTGCCATTTATCTCTAATGCTGACTTCATTAATGTTTGTGGGTAAATCATATCCTTTACACCATATCTTATAATCATTACTAATAAATACATAATTATCTATCTTATCCACACACTTATTCCCTTGACGTAAAGTATGATTGTAAGAAACCTTTACAAAATATTTTAAAGTTTTCTTAACATCATTGAGGATATTTCTTAAGGGTGAATTAATAGAACCACGATTGCTTAAGAGAATTAATAATGATGAGTGAATCCCCCTCAATCTAGATGTCCTTGAAACCTTTTTCTTTTGCCAATAAAACCCCAAAGGAGAGCTCTAGCTTCCGCCATATTGTTTGTTTTCCATCCTAACAGACTAGCATAAACAAACAACCAATCACCTTCACTGTTTCTTAAAATTCCACCTCCCCAGCTTGACCTAGATTCCCTTTAGATGCCCCATCAAAATTTATCTTAACAACATTTTCCTCAGGCCTGATCCAAATGGAGTTATTTTTAGGTTTGTGTAATTCCACCTTGGTCCAAGGGTGAACTTATCAAGAACTTTCTTGCTCCCTTTTGGGAAGGGTTTCTTTGCCTTACCTTTAAAGAGTTTGATATTTTCCTTGATGGAAACCAAAATATTTCTTTTAACTTTCAAGATAAGAGCTTTCTTATCTTGGAATATACAATCATTCCTATCCTTCCATAAACCCCAAAAAAATGAGGGAGGGAAATATTCCAGGGCATAGACCAAGATTAGAAAATAGAATTGACTCTCCCATTGAAAACAAAAGTCCTAAATAGTCAAGGAAAAATCCATTGTATATTGAATATATCCAGAATGGAAGCAAAAACATCATGGGAAAAGGAAGCAATGAAGGAGGAGATGGTTTACATTTTCCTCCTCTTTCCTACAAAGAGAGAATTTGTTGGGAAGCTTCATTTCTTTTTCCCGAGATTATCCACAATCAGAATTCTATTTTGGATAGCTAACCAAGTAAAATATATCAATCATAGGGATAATATCCTTCACCCAAAGCTTACCCCAATTGTCAATTTGTAAATCATTCTTAAAATTTAACAAATAGGTAGATTTTACTAAGAAAATTCCCGAATCTTCCTCTTTCCATTTAATGGAATCCTCCTTGGTCTAGAAAATGGGGATATGGAAATCCTTTAATTTATTGTTGAGAACCCGAAAGGGTTGGATATCTCCATCAAATTCCGAGAGGAGGATCAATGGTTTCCCACCTAACAGTATCCTCCTGGATCCAAAAGTCTCTTATCCAGAATTTTCCTTTTTCCTCATAGAATTGAGAAACCCTTTTCCAAATTGCCAGTTAGCTAAGGGGAAATCCTTGATCCAACTATCATACTAGAAACTGATTCTAGTACCTTTTCCTATCTCCCACATTGTACCTTTGGTTAAGATTTATTTAGAGGCCACAAAAGAGTTCCAAAAAGAAGACCCTCTTGGAAGATTGTCTTGATTAAAAAAGGATTCCATTCTGCCTATATTCCACAAATATTTCATCTTTATGATTTCCACCCAAAGACCTTCCTCTCTAGCAATCCTCCAACCAGCTTTGGCAATCAAGGCCTCATTCATAAGTGAAATATTTTTAACCCTAAAACCCCACAAATATTTTTTTAGTAACTTTTTCCCAAGGCACGAGAGGTAATTTAAACTTCTCACAATGCCCATCCAAAGGAATATCTTATGTATTTTCTCCAAGGACCCAATAATTTTAGCAAGGAGCTTGAAAAGTGACATCACATAAATGGGAATACCTTGAAGGGAGCTTTAGAGCAATTGAATCTTACCAGCTTGAGAAAGCAAGAGAACCTTCCAAGATGAAAGTTTACTATTTACTCTTTCCAACAGAGCATTCCAAACCAAAATTTCAAGCTTGTTTTAGATCAAGGGCATACCCAAATAAGAATCCAGGAAATTCTTAATCCTATACCCTAGGATGTGAGCTGATCTGGCTTGAACATGATTCTCCACATTGATGAAAAACAACACTTTTATGTAAATTAACCATCTGTCCCAAAACCAATTCATAATCATTAAGATCCACCTTAAAATTGGAGGCTTCATGGACAGATGCCTTACCCATAATAAATTTATCATCCAAAAACTGATTGAGACATATAGAGGGAAGACCATTAGAGATTTTTATACCCTAGATATAGTTAGAGAGCATAGCATGTTGGACAGATTCTACTCAAAGATTCAGCCATTATAACATAAAGGAAGGGCAAAATAGGGTCACCTTGCCTCAACCCTCTACCGCTTGGAAAAAAACTTTTGGTTTACCATTCACCAACACCTTGAATAACTAGTAGTGGATATACAAAGGTCATTATCATTTTTACCAAAATTTTATCAAAAACAACCTTTAACAGGATAATAAGATTTGAAATATAAAACCCTAAGGGTGAGGAATGAAACCCTATCTTTGCTTAGATCAATAGATAAGCAGGTTCACCAAAATGTAATATGGTGTTTAGGTTTATGATCCCAAATCTTATTACTGGTTGTATAATATAATTTAGAACAACAATATAATGATATAAAACCATAAAGTATGAAAATAGATCATGCCACATGATATACTTGATAGATTTATCGGAAATAATATTTAAGGTTTTAGGGTTAAATGTAAGTTACTGAGTGTTTCTAGGATTGGGAGGTATGACAATGTCTTGAAACTATGCACATCTAGGTTTGGTAGAGTGTCATCAAGGTGCCTCTATAATATGGGGATCTGAAATTATGTGCAAGAAATATTTTTGTAGGAGCATATAGGTTTATAGACAAACTTGGGGATACTGATTTTGTATCCAAGATATTTTTTATAGTTCAACTATATATTCATTTACGCTTTAACTTTTTTACGATTCAATTATATATATTTTTACATTTCAACTAGATATATATTTTTACAGTTCAACTAGACAAGAAACTTTTGATGATTTAACATACATATATCAAAATAAAATTACGATCTCAAGGGTTTTAAGTATGTATGTACCAATGTTTTCTTGTTTAGCAACCTCTTTTGTAGCCTTCTCTCTCTCTCTCTCTCTCTCTCTCTCTCTCTCTCTCTCTCTCTCTCTCTCTTTGTGTGTGTGTGTATTGATCTTCTAACATGATGCTCTTATAGATCTATCTCGCTATATTTTCGCTTTTAATTTCGATTTATTTGTCATGATTCCTCTACTTCATCAATTTTCACCTACACACACAAATTGCTAGATCTGGATCTAAGAATAAATTCAAAGGAAAACTATACACTTGTAGCTCTTATTATATATAAATATTAATAGATTAGGTTGTATTTAATTAGTGACATTAAAAATAGGTTGTATTTAATTATATGCTTTTCTAACTTTAAAACTACTTTTCTAATTTTAAAACAATTTAAATCTAATATACAATTATTAAATATTTGTAATGTATTTTTATAAATCTAATTAGATTTATAACTATGTTTTAAATTTATACTAATTTATATATAATAAAACACTTTTTTATTTATTTTTATATATAATATTTTTTTAAAATTTAAAAAAAAAACACATACTTTTGATTAAAAACAAACAAAGGTAAATGAAGGAAAAATATGAAAAACTATACTTCAATTATAATCATTAAAAACTATACTTTAAAATTATAATAATTAAAAGCTATACTCTAAAAATAAATTAAAAACAATATGAAAAAACTATGCTTTAAAATTATAATTATTAAAAATTATACTTTAAAATTAAATTTTAGCTTTAAAACTATACTCTAAAATTAAATTTTAGCTTTAAAGTTATACTTTAAATTTAAATGTTTAGTTGGTGGTGATTGAGTGGTGGAGAGGGGCGTGTAGGTGTGTATTAGGGTGTTCACACAAAGAGGTTTTTCACGAAGGGATTTCACTCGAACACCCTTAGATGGAGCCTATATGGCACCTATGTGGCATGTTTTGTCCCTTGATCCATTTGGAGGATAATTATAGACCAAAATTTTCCACATAGATGTCATGTATCTAAGTTTAATTAAATAGTTAAATTTAAAAAAACTACCAAAATACAGTTTTTATTACCTTTCTAAATATATGATTTTCATTTTTTGAAAAATTGTTTAACTATTTAAAAAATCCCAATGTATGGTATTTTATGAAAATCAATAGTACACATTTAACACAATATGAGAAATAGTAAAATATATCTTATGAAGTCTTCTTCATACTTATGAAAAAAATCAATGTCGATATAAATATGAAAATAATTTTATTAGTTTTCAAGTCTTCTTTGTACTTATGAAAAAAAAATCATCTCGATATAAATATGAAAATATATTGTCATAAACATATGTATGGAACTTAATCCAGATATATCTTCACTAAATTTTTTTAAAATATAAATCAAAAAATACAAAAGAAATCATTGACTCGATATTCGAATCCATAACATATATCTAAACTTTCATGGTGAAAAATTAAGTTTTCATTACAAAGTAGGATGTCAAGCATATTGTTGTTCTACTATAACATAAGAAACAACGTCTTCTTAGCATTATTACAAACCTGACCATCTTCCTTCATCCTCTCGTGTAATCACAGAGAAGTCCAAAACTAATTTTATTTAATTACCACCAAATTTCCCTACCTATGTCGGTTATCTTAACCGCAGTCGTCGGTCTCCCCTTTGTACCTGAGAATCGGTCATCATACAGGCATCAATCTCTATGTTATCTCATTAACTTAACTAAGAAGAACTCAAACCTCCCTAAACCTCACAAAACCTTACCCAAACTTGATACCTCACCTATAACCTCACAATAGACCTTCCCTACTCTTTGTGTAGACACGAGAGAGAGCCTGGACACCCATTTTGACATTACGCCATTTCCTACAAGTAACCACTATCGGTTATACCAGTAACTTAGGCATCGGTCATATATGTACCGACATCGAGTCACCCCCGATCGGCGTCGGTCTTTGTGCCTAGTAAAACTACCTTAGACCAGCAAGCTTCCGAATCACCCAAAGTCAACCCAAACTTCACCAAATCTTACCCAGACCCCATCTGTGACCCTCAGATCACCTACCCAACCTGTAACTTGACCCGAGACCTTCACTAGTGTAGTTATCAATCATTTAATTGGATTGACATGGATAGTAGTCTGAGATACCTAAATCAGAACACTAGCATTATATTATTTTATTTTCATGTTTATTTATTTCATATTGAGTTATATATCAGTGGATTGACAACCATCGAGGAAGTATCACACTTCCTAGATCTAGCTCACACTAGGCAGTCCACTAACTTTTGTTATTAATTATATCTTGTGGTCTTTCTTTGTATTATAGGTAGTTCCTCCTAGCCAAAAGGAAGCTCACACAATCATCTTGGATCGGAAATTAGAAACGCGCGCACTCAACCTTCGACCAACGTAATAACAAGTATTCCTCCTTAACTATTTACCTTATCTATTTTTGTACAACAATTCGGTGAAACATTTTGGCATGCTTGGTGGGACCCATCAAGGGTTCTTTTGCATTGTTCATTCCTAGGTAAAACTTTGTGTGTCTATTTCCCTTTGAAAGTATTCACATTAAATTTTCTTCTCTAGAACATTCTCCTTCTTTCTATTGTCTAAAGAAATTGTGCTTTTGGTGCTCTAAAAAGAACACGTCTTCCTTTCTATTGTATTGCATTTAGTGAAAGAGCATTCCTCTTCTTGTTCTCTATTTGCTACATCAAACTTAATTGTGGATTTGGGCTTAAAACATTTGCATTTCATTTTGGTATGTTGCATTGTAGCTCACATTAAATTGAGGGAAACCTATACACTTGGAAGTCATGCCCATCGATGGTTGACTAATTGAATCGTAGTGCACACTCTCTTCTCTACACCAAACCACACAAAATAATTTACACATTTTCTTAAACAACATCCTACCCGGAAGAAGTTGTCAACGATCACACGATCAGAGGATTGATAGTGGGCACCAAGTTGGTTTCTTTGTCCAGTCATTATCTCAGAGAAAGGACCCCCCTTGCCAAAAATTTACCTAAAACCATCCTTAGTTCTTGGATTTTCATAGGGCACCTTTTATCAAACCAAGAACTCTACTCTATTCACAAGTCAGTCCTAAATGGCATAAGTTGGAACATAAAATCAACCACATAGGATTTTGTGTTTGCTAGTTTTTGCTTGATTTGTGTTTTGAGGTGTGAGGTTGTGTTCTCCATTCTTTCTTCCTTTCACACTCCATAATCATAGTTGGTGTATTCGACTCTTTCTGAGTGTGTAAGGGTTCATCATTTCCATACTCAGGTTTCAGGTTGGTCTTTTATTTGATCTAAGTCACTAAATTCATTTTCTCCATCTTTTCAAATTTCACAATGACTGGCATTGGTCCAGCGACTATCGTCAGTTTAATCATCTAACTTAGTCATCGGTTTACCTAACCATTTTTGATTTCCTACTGTTTTGGTCATTTTAACCAAAGTAGCACTCATCACATTTCTATTCTTTCTAGGGTTCCTCAGATACTTCACCATACCTCTGGGTCTTTGAAATCACTGTCAAACCTAGATTTTCTTCATTTTCATCATTTATTGCCACATTTATAAAAAAATTGATTTTCCACATAACCAACATTGTTCACCCTAACCATCATCGGTTACCCTTTATCATTGACATCGATCACCCACCATCATTGGTTCCTATGTTTTAATTTTTCAATTAAAAAAATACTAGTTTTTACCTCCCAGAACTATTTTCTCCATTCCTTCTGTTCTTCTATGTCATCTACAAAGATCAGATTACCAGGTCTACACTAACCCACATGGTTTTGACTTGTAGCCAAGCCAATGCCCTCATATTCCATGTTAGCCTTCATTCACTGCTCCTACCTAGCCCATCAATGCCTTCCATTCTATCACCCATGGATCCAGTCAGCCTATCACCATCAACACTAGTGATGAGGAGTTCACAAAACTCCTTGATCAGAACCCCACCGCTTTACAGTATTACTTAGCCCATTCATCCACTCGTGACTCATCTAGGAAACTTATCTATGACATGCCCATATCCATCCCACCTACACTTGCACCCACTTCTACCTCCACCACTACCAGCATTGCCTTGGTTGCCTCCACCTTACCACATGTTGTTTCTCAGCTTGACCCCGCCTCATCGATATCTATTGTACCTATGACATCTATCACACCCACAATGTTTGTCACCCCTACGTCATCCCACCACCATCTAGTATAAGCAGTGTCCATGTCTTCCATTTCCTATATACCTATTGCATCCCAACTACCTTTGGTGTCGGCAACCCACACTCCCTTCCAAAACCTCATCCTCTCTATCCCCAGTCTCTTCCACCAATCGCTACTAGGGTATTTACATCCACCCCACCTACATATACATATTACCAACAACCACCTATTTCCTCTATTGCTTACTCTGGTTACTTCCCTCCACCTTCATTCCCTCTCATATCCCTCATCACAATTTTCATACATGGCACTACCACACATTGGGATGTCGTCTACCTCATACCAATCTTATTTACCCCCTCATACTTTAGGGGGTTCCCCATCATCACAACCCACCAATGACCTAATCAAAATGATGATGGACAAGATGCTAGACATTGGAAGCATCTGTCTCAGGTTCACGTAACTCTCTAACATATGATGAGATTTGCAATGATCCTATTCACCCATCCATTCCTATTCACTCGTACCATATGCATTAGAAATTCAAAAATTCAACTGGTTCAATAGCAAAGAGGATCCACAACAACACTTGCGTTATTTTAAACATTTTGGTTACATGATCACTCACATGATGATACATTGTTCCTTTGGACATTTCAATGTCATTGACATGACCCATTTTGGATTGGTATAGTTCTTTACCTAGACATTCTATCCTCTTGTTTAACCAGGTTTCTCAAGCTTTTCTTGACCAATTTTCTATCAATATTGTCAAGAAAGTCACCATGACTAACTTATATGCCACACACTAGTATGAAGATGAATCTATCATAGATTTTTTTGCTCGATGGCGCAACCTGATTAACCAACTTACATTCTAATTACCTCAGATAGAGTTAATAGAATTGTTTACAGGGCTTGTGCTAGACATATATCACCAACTCTCTAGGTCCAAACCTTCCACACCTTTGATGAGGCATTTACCATGGCCTGGAAGCTGGAAATTCATTCCCTTGAAGAAAATAAGCTACAA
The DNA here is from genome assembly GCA_018340775.1 of Taxus wallichiana var. yunnanensis. Lineage (NCBI taxonomy): Eukaryota > Viridiplantae > Streptophyta > Pinopsida > Cupressales > Taxaceae > Taxus > Taxus wallichiana. The sequence goes on along the minus strand of CM031240.1, from coordinate 797,022,948 downwards.
CTGTGTAACAAAAATGTTGCGTTCAAATCAAATGATACTTCTTCTTCTTCCAAAACCCAAAATACCTATTCTAAAACCAAGGGGTCTACCAACATGGTCATTTTAAAAGTCAGCTCATCTCATCCAACCAAACAAGAAAAACATTCGTCTAACCTCTCCTCCACCAGTCCAAAACTTTCAATTTAGAAGAGATCAACGCAAGTATTCCCCATAGAAATCCTTACTCTCTTGTTTTTAAAAAGCTCTTAAAAGCTAGAGTCATTTCCTTCCACCCATCAAACCACATACTAATTTTTACCCTTCTCGCCCTATGTTTTGCATGGTAAAATGAAAATGATTACTTGTAATTACCATCGCATTTAAGGTCACGGTGATAGTAACTATATCATTTTCAAAAACATTTTCTAAGAAATTTTAGATAAAGAAGATCTCATCTTAGACAATCTAAATGCACCGGCTAACCAGAACCTTCATATCTTCAAGAATCCATTCCCAAATCACACCCTATCATCCAACCAAACCGGTCATTCCTCGGCCAATGATGGTAATATCCACGAGGTTCATGTTTTTGACATCTTACCAAGCTCCTTTTGCACAGTTTCCTCCTACTTCATCTATTGAAGAAATTCTTGCACAAGCTCCTTCATCCACGAGAGGAACTTATGCCATCGACTCCTTTACCCACAGAGGAGTCTCCCTCATCTCCCCCTACACTCATGGAGGATTCCACCATATATTCTAATGTAGTTTCCCCACGCACCTCTCAATCGATGAATGACCCATAGTATTAACTCTCCTACCCATGGGAGAGTCAGGCTTACCTTCTTCTTTACCAAAAGAAGAACCTACCTCATCCTACTCATCATCTCCCCTACCCATAGGGGATCCATTAGAGGCACCCCTACCTATTGGTGAAAACTATCCACTAGATTTCAAGGATCCACTTGATTTTCTCTCATCTCTTTTACCCATAGATTCGGAAGCTAATCACTTCCCTATTTTATAGGCACTATATTGATTTATAGAGTCACCATGAAATCAATATTGGTTCCTTCTACCATCACGTCATTCCATGCTTTAGGGGTTCCTTCCAATCCTTATTTTAACTCAAATGCAGATTTCGCCCACGATACTTCTACCATTTACCTCAAATGATTTAGGGTGATGAAATCCATCATAACTAAGGTCATCATGATGACATCTTCCACACCACCCTTTCCCACACCTACACCTCTACCATTACCTCCATAACCACTTGTGCCTAAACCACTTACTCCTTTTCCTATATCCAAAGCTACCATACCTTAGGAGTCATGCCGACATCAAGCTTAGTCCATCCTCTTATCAAACTAGATTTAGCCACATCCTCACAAGCCAACATAAAGACTATTTCCCCACCTAAGAGGAAGAACCCACCTCTTAGGCCGCATCAGCTCAGTTTCCTCCTACTACCCCTCTTTCACCTTCACCACTTCCATCTATCCTAGGACCTCACCCATCAACCTTGGCCAAGAAGCCTCCTACCCTAGGGAAAATAAAAACAAAAAAAACCATCTCCTCATCACGAGCCTCTGTATACCCCAGTTACCTACAAAGTGTATGCCTTCATCGTCACCTCCATTATTTTTACCACCTATAACCACACCACTTCCAGTAGCCTCATCATTACCTATGATATTTCCTTCTCTTCAACCAATACCTTCTACCTTTCCTCTTCCCATGGCCTTTGTCGCACCTCCATTATCACCTTGGCTAACTCGTCCTCTTCCACCATCTTCCTTCCCTTTTACATCACACATTCTATCTTCACCTTTACCTAGGAAGATACAACAAAATTCTAAAAATTTACTACCCTCCAAATAGGTAGTTAAACCTACAACACCTTCAACCGCTAGTTCATCTGCCACATCTTTACCCAAGAAGGTACAATCTAAACCTAAAATTGTACTACCTACAAAACAGGTGGTCAAAAGGGCTCAACCTCTGATTCCACCTCCCATGGCACCTCTCCCACCAAAATCACCCACACTTCCACCTAGACCCACACTTACTTCGCATTGTGATCCATTGGCAAGGTCTTACACCAACATCTTAGCCAACCTTTTGGAGACCTCTATCATCACATTTCCACCTCTTAGACCTTACGACCCACTCAAACCTAAACCATAAGGGTTTGATGATACAAAAATTTGTGCTTACCATCATGTGTCAGGGCATGATGTGGAAAACTATAAATCTCTTAAGGTTGTTCAACTCAACTATATCCTCTAGAAGAAAACTTTGACGATGATGATCTTTTAGATGAGAACCTTGTTCCACCTTCACCTATCACCACACACCCTCACCCCTTACCTATTCAGGGAACTTCATCTCTACCTCCACATGCCTTTTATCCACCTCCAACATTCGAGATTAATATGGTCTACATAAGAGAGAGCTAGACAAACTATCACCAAAATGTCAATACACTTCTTTATTTTCACAAAACCGGTATATGCCTTCACCATACTTTTTCTCATCCGGTCGTTACACCTATCATAACTCACTTTCTCCTTTACCACATATTAATATGGTTAACATTTCCACTCACACCTACAAAGACAAACAAAAGGAGAAAAAAAACATCCCATCTACCACTCTTGTCTAGTATATCTAATCTAAACCTACACCAAAATCACCATCCATGGACCCACATAACCTATTTCGATGGGGTTTCAATCATACAATGATTAAAAATTACACCAATCTCCTCTCAAAATTTCTTTGTATGACCTTTTCCAAACCTCGATTCTCATCGATAGGCCCTAATGGAAGTTATAATATATTGAATTTTTACCTAATGACCCTACTCTGTGGCATCCATTATCACTCCTCACCATGTGTCTTCTCTCACCACTTCATCCCCTTCCTCTGCCCACGACTACCACTCCTCAAGTAGCTTCTCACAATTTTCTCGATGATGAGAATGTACCTCTCCAATCAAATAATCCTAATCACACCTATTCATTTCCATCTACATTTATAATATATGTTTTCAACACATTATGATAGATGACAGTTCTAAATATCAACATCATTTCCTCCCATGCATACTGACCAAATGTGCATCCTACCAATTGCATGCATAATAACCTAGTTATGCTACGTTCATTCAATGACTCCATGACTTCAACCTTGGCACCATGATTCTCCACATTTGGGTTGGCCCCATACCATTCTCGGAATCAATCTATCTTATAGGAGAATTCAATACAACATGTTGTTTGGCTAAACTTGGATATGCGTGATGGGTTGTGTTCCTTCAACCTTACACTGTTGTTTAAAATTTAAACACGAAGGACATAACTATACCATTCCATCGACCCTTCACCATTCAAGACTTGTAATATGTTGTATTGACCTAATGATTTACTTATACCGGCTTAAGGCATCTACCATCGCTACCACCTCTCTCCTTCACCCACGACCCCATTCCAATAATGTTATCACTACTTGATCCACACCTAACTCCTCTATTCCCATTGCTATCGCATGCCTCTCGAGTGTGACCCATCCTCTAACCCGTCTACTTCTCAACTAACGAAAGCTTCTTCTTCCCCATTGTCTAGTAATTCATCTATTTCCACTACCCACATACTAACTCTTGATCCTTAGAAGGTGTTTTCAACGTCTCACTCTAGGTGATGTGCATGATTAGCAGGAACTTGACAAGGTCATAACTTGAGTTCGGTTGTCTGTTTGAGTCCCTTTTTTTTGAAACCACATGTTTCGATGAGACGACGCATGGCAAAACCAGCCCTACTTTGGTTGGGGCAAGTTTTGACACGTTTTCGGGCCCTAAATCCACCATCTTGAGGCCGAAAATTAGGATTTAAGTTATAGTTTAGTTTTTTCCTATTTTTGAGCATTAGTTAATTTTAGTCTATTAATTGCATTATGAGTTAGAAATTTGGAAATTCCTCTAATTTAGGGATGTAGAAGATGCATGGAAATTTCTATGCCCATAGGAATAAGCATGTGAACTTACTAAGAATAGCAGGTTCTAGTAAACTGCTAAAAATAGTAATTTCCGCCACCTAGAGTAGATTTAGTCAGAGTTAGCTAGAGTTTACTTGGCAAATTGAGGTGGGAGTTGTTTTCCTATTTAGGAAACATTGTAATTCATCATTCGATAACAAAGAAGGAGATCTATTTTCTTTTAGAGTTCATAATATTTGCAGCATATCTGGTTTGTTCTTAATTTGTTTTGCATTACTAGGGGAGTACCACCTTTATAACATTAACACATTCCTTACTCCTCAAGAGTATGATAAACTTCACCAACATCCCCACTATTATCACCTTTGCATAGGTGAGGTCTTCCCTTATGGTCCTCCCAACTTTGCACCAACTTAACGTATGGGGTACTTAATGCTTCTACCTACTGTTCGAACCACCTTCCCAAGCTTGATCATTTTCATCGACCTTCAATCTCTCACCAACCACCGCTTTTCCCACACCTTCCTCCATCATTTTCTTGGAAGGTATTTGGCTTTGGTTACTCTAAACAAGGCCGCCATCTTGTCATCCCTTACACCACTCATAAACATAAAGACTTTGCATAGTGTTATTGGTTTTGTCGAACCATCACCCAAGAATTCCCAAGTCAAACTCATTGAGGATGATAAACCTTCTTCACCCCATTTACCAACTTCACCACCTTCACTCTACAGAGTCTATGGATCAAAATCCATTCTTCCTAAAAAAATTGTGAACACCATTTCCCTAGGATCTCTAACTTATCAATGAGATGGTGAGGCTCCCTCTTCTCTTCCCTTCCTGTATCTTGACATGATCGATGATGATACACCTTCTATTAATGTCATTCAATGTCAGGACGATGAGTCTATTCTCACCTACCTTGGTGTGGAAGATTATTATATTCACCGAGTTGTTACCTTCTGAGACACAAACCATGTTAAATGAATTGACCATCGAAATCAATATTCACACTCAGGACGACCCACACATTTTAAAGATAGGCCAATCTTTACATGTTGTTAAAAATGAATCTTTACTTATTTCCCTGTGGGGTCATAACATTGGTTTTCTTGGTCCTATGCTAATATGCCTAGTATTGACCCAAACATTGTGGTCCATAATATCATCACTATTCCTGAAGCCAAACCCATGAAACAGAAGCTGCGGAAAATGCATCCTCACATTGCCCTTCTTGTCAAAGAAGAACTCCAGTGCCTTATTTCAGTTTCCTTCATCCTACCCATTGATTACCCTCAATGGATCTCTAACATTGTTCCTATCACAAAAGTGACAGAGGGACTCTGCATTTGCATGGATTTCTACAACCTTAACTTAGCTTGCCCCAAAGATGACTTTCCTCTACCTAGTATTGACCAACTAGTTGATCTTGTTACTAACCATGAGATGTTATCACTCATGGACGGTTTCTCAGGTTATAACCAAATATTACTTTCCTTGGAAGATAAACACAACCTCTTTGATCACTCCTTGGGGAATTTCTACTATCATGTCATGCCCTTTGGCTTTTAAAATTTGGGTGCTACATATTAGTGTGCTATGACTTATATACTTCATGACATTATGCATCACATATTCAAAGATTACATTGATGATCTTCTTGTCAAATCCAAACATCAAGCCAAATACATTACAATCCTTAAGGTCATCTTCGACCATCTCATCAAGTATTGTGTTCACCTTCAACCTAAGAAGTGTGTCTTCATTGTTCTCTCTGGAAAGCTTCTTGGTTTTATCATTTCTTTGCGTGGAATTGAAGTTGATCCCACTAAAATCAAGGCTATTCTTGAGATGCCTCCACCCACTAACCTTCATCAACTCCATATTTTTAAGGCAAGTGACGAATAGATTGTAACTTCAACATCTCCTAAAAAGGATGTCTCCTTCAAATGGGATGATGAATGCCACAAATCCTTTGACGCCTTAAAACACTACCTCCTCTAACCACCTGTGCTCATTCCCCTAAGGATGACCAACCATTTTACCTCTACATTTCTACTACTAATCATTCCCTAGGTGCCATGCTTACTCATCATGATGAGAAACATAGGGATCAAGTGATTTATTATATAAGTCATAGGATTTTGGACTATGAAACTATATATACTCACGCTGAAAAACTCTTCTTAGCCTTAGTTTTTTTCACCACTAAACTTCGTTATTACCTACTTAACCATAAAACCTTTGTTGTCACCAATATTGACCCCTTACATTACATGTATGCTAAGTCCTACAAACATCAGCGTGTTGTACGTTGGCTCATGCTTATTGCAGACCTAGATATTGAATTCATCCATCAAAATTTTGTTAAAGGAAAACCATCGTGACCAACTCGCAGATGAACCTCTCTCCGAAAATCAATCTTCTACCTTCGATTTCTACGATGAACCCATCATTACCCTCTCTTTAGATGATACTTTTACTAGATGAACTTATTCTTCGATGGTTCTAAATGTCAACGTGGGGGTGGTGTCGGAGATATCCTCATTCCTCTTCATGAGCCTATGACATTATCTTTCAAACTATATTTTGATTGTATTTAACAATATTGCCGAATATGAAGCGCTCGTGTTAGGCCTTCAATCGCCATAGTCTTAGATGTTAAATCAATTAATATCTTTGGTGATTCCAAACTAGTTGTAAACCAAGTTAATGGTATATACCAATTTTGTAACGAGATACTTCAAAATTATAAGCATCATGTTGACATACTTTTGACTACCTTTGATTGTTACAAACTTCAAACCACCTTGTGTTCCACTAATAAATTTGCGAGACACAATAGCTTGTCTTGCTTCTCAAATCCCCATTTAGCCCTCTCGATTCAAAAATATTTGTCACTGTACGAAGGTTTCAATCACCTTCTTATCTATTTTGAGATGACAACCTAGTTGGAACCATTGAAATGGACCCACATGACCTGTGGTATAAGTATTTTGTTGACTACCTTTCCCTTTCCATTCTACCTCAATATCTTACTCGTAATGGACAATGAGTCTTCCTTAAAAGTGTCTCTCACTATGTCATCATGGGTGGTCTTCTTTATAAATGTGGCTTTGACAATATCCTCTTACGATGACTTACAAGTTCTGAAATTCCCTACACCATCAAGGAAGTTCACAATGGAATTTTTGGGGGTCACTTTAATGGTTTAGTTGTCATTAAACACATTCTTCACGGGCTATTACTGGCCAACCCTAAACCGTGATTTTTGTGACTATGTCAAGTGTTGTGTGAAGTTTCAGCAACATGATAATCTTCATCACACCCCTAGTCATGCCTTACAGGTCGCACATGACCTTTGGCATTTCTCTCAATGGGGTTTGAATCTTTTTGGAGAGATCAATCCTCATTCTTCCCAATGTCATTAATGGATTATTACTGCTACTAAATACTACACTAAATGGGTAGAAGCCATACCTTTAATTTCTAAAAAATCTAAGAAAATATGTGAATTCATCACCATCGCATCATTTGTCACTTTGGTGTTCCTCACCGAATCATCACCGATAAGGAAAATAATTCAAAAACAAAACCCTATGAAACTATGTGATGTCTTTAGCATTCAATTCATTTTTTTCTTCACCTTATTACCCTTAAACAAATGTCTAAGAAAAATCAACCAATAAAACCATAAACAAAATTCTTATGAAAGTAGTTGACAATACTCTAAAGGATTGGCACATGCACATTCCTTTTTCCTTATAGGCTTATCGCACTAGTATTCATACTTCAACTACTGCCATGCCTTTCTCTCTAGTCTATGATACAGAGGTTTTCTTGCCTCTTAAATTTCAGATTCCATCTCTTTGTATCTCACTCAAAGATATGCTCAATGATGATGATTTTTGCCAGACCGTTCAAAGACAACTTGAGTTATTAGACAAACTTTGTCTCAATTCTCTCGATCACCTCCAAATCTACCAAAAACATATCAAATGTGCCTATGATAAACGTGTCCAAGAATGAACCTTCCAGGTCAGCAACCTCATCCTAAAGGAAAATCAACATGTAACAAAAAGAGGAGAAAAGTAAACGAGGTAAATTTTCTCCTAATTGGCTTGGACCCTATATCGTTACTCATACCTATGGATCAGGTGCTTATCGTTTGTCTTCACTCAAAGGTAAACATGAACTTGATCCCCTCAATGCCTTGCATATTCGACCATTCTATTGTTGAATCAAGTCCTATATCACCTTTATTCTATTAAAATTATTGTCCCTTCAACATGCGATTCACCTTCCACTTACCTCGTTTTTAAGGATCAATAACTAAACAAGAATCATGTGATTATCTGTCACCTTTGGCCCTTATCTACAATATGAGTATCACGGCTCTACTCATGGCATGATTCTCATGGATAATTTTTTTCTATTCCAAGATGGAATCCCATGGTCATTTATAAATTAAAACCAATCTTTCATAGTTAACCCTGTGTGTTATGGTTTTTTCTTCTCAAAGAATCCTATCCATCTCTATAGTCTTGTCCATGACCTAAAATTCCAAAAAACAATTCAAAAGCAATATACTGGGATTTTCAAATTCAAACTCCTTGATTCAAAATTCTCACAAAAATATGACTCCCTTAAAAAGGACATCTAATATTTCTCTCTTTTCTATAAATAGATTTCTCCTCAAAAGACAGTTATACAAAGCTAGCCCAGGTTATACATAGTCTATCACAAAAAGATGACTATTCATACAAAAATAAAATACAAATATTATAAAGATTCCCGCATCGATTAGCTTCATGAAGACCTCAAGAAGATACTCTAATCATCCAACATATAATCCCCATCGATCGATCACCTATAAAAATAAAAGCAAAAAGAAAAAAGATAGCTTTTTGTCATGAACTTTCCTATTTTTATGTTGGGTCTCTTGCCAAAATGGAATGTTGTCTCACACTGGGTTATGCTAAACCATCCTTCTTTCACCTCACCGCCTTGCCTTTCTAACCTTAACCTATTCAAGGGACTTACTACATATACGACATTTGGTGATCATGTGACTAACTTCACCGAAAGAACAATCAATCATGTAACGCCTTTTAGGGTCTTAAATTCATAAGTCAATATTTGGTATGCTAGAATCATATTGTTCCTTCTCAATTTGGTGGCACCTTTGTCTCCTTTTACCATTCACCTTTTTTATTACTTATTGATTTTCCTATACATGACCATACCATCAACACCTACATTCTAGGAATTCTTCTTTCACCAAAATCACCCATTCCTATTTTGACCTAAACTCAACCATTCATATGACCTAGACTCAACCATGCATATGACCTAGACTCAGCCATGCCTATGACCTGAAATAAACCATGCCTAAATGACCTAAACTAAACCATGCTTAAATGACCTAAAATCAAACATTCCTACATGACCTAGACTCAATCATGCCTAAAACCAGCCAACCCATTCCTCTACCTCATCATATTCTTCCCTAGCTTATGGGATAACTACATCATCCTAAGGCCCCTTTTCACTATGGCTATGTAAGTAGCACTCGAGGGCATGGGGCCCTTTGAGGTTAGCTCACCACTCTTCCCCCTAACCATTTTTCCCCCTTTATATTCACATTCTACCTTAGTTTCCATTTTACACAAAACTTGGAAATTACAAAATCATAAAAATATACATATTTACCATTTTATAACATCACCATATCATACATCACTCATTTCACATTTCCATGATATCAAACATTTGGAAATTTACACCACAACATACATATACATCATCATTTATTTTCCATACTACCAATAACTTGGAAATTAAATTAAACCCAAACACATGACCAAATCATGCCTAACTCACCTAGACTCCATCATGCCTAACTCACCTAGACTCCATCATGCCTAACTCACCTAGACTCCACCATGCCTATACCTGACTCCATCATGCCTAAATCACAAAAACTCAATCATGCCGAAATGACTTCGAATACATAAATCACCCCGACTCCATCATGCCTACATGACCTCGACTACCTAAATCACCTTGAATCCATCATGCCTAAATGACCTAAACTCAATCATGCCTACATGACCTCGACTCAATCATGCCTAATTCACCTAGTTTCCATCAATACACAATAAAAATGGAAATTAAAATGAGTACATCATCCATCCAGTCAACATCATAATCTATATAAATGGGAGAGTTTGTGTATCAATACATATATACACAGATACAAATAAATACCAATATCTTAAAAATTCTCAAATAAAATCTCACATATTCAAAGACGCAGCGGTGATATATATATCAAAAATCACAATGATCATACAATGTCACATATAGTGACTAATCATCACCCCACCTAATATCCTCAAGTCCAATATCACTCGTCTCCACCTCCCTAGCAGCCCCGCACCCTACAAGGCTGTCTCTCCACCATCCATGGGTCTTAGGTTTGTCTCCTCCTAGCTCTCACCTAGGTCGGCCTCCGCAAACTTGTCACCTCTCCCGGCATTATCCATGGGGCTGTGCTGCCTCTCGTGCTCCCGAACTATGAGTTTTGGATCTCTTTCACTAATTAGCTGCCTATTGGGCTTTCCACTCAAAGCATATCAAGGGACATCTATACCAGTAGTCATCAAGTGATCCTTATAATAGTGAGCCTCATTCCGGCATTCTTAAACCTTGCCATCAACATAGTCTGCTGGTGGTGTCATAGGTCTCACTACAACCTATGAACTTTTCCCTACTAATAATGGCCTTGGCTCCTATCCTAAGGTCTTCCCTCTTTCCTTTATTATGAGACTCTATCCCGTGCAAAGTGCGTGTAATATGAAACCCTATCCCCACAGGGATGTGAGGGTACTATACATGTGTTGCAACCTAGGCATATAGGGCCCAACTTGCACTCATGCAGTAGTCATTCGGGCCCTATAAACATGTCACTTGCACGTAGGAGTCTACCTTTCCACCATCCCCATCTCAGCCATGTGTGGATGCCTATACTGTCTTACTAGGCCTTTTGGGCCATCACACGAGCCTGTAAAGTTGCTTTACCTATGCTTTTGACCACCGTGAGTTGTCCTGTAACACTATAATATGTGCCTCGAAGGAGGCCACGACCGACTCTGTAAATTATCCCTTTGTACTTATGACAATGGTTACATCTAGTTGTTACGGCCTCGTCGGTGCCTCCCGTAGTTATACCACCCACCACTTCTGTATCCTTCGGTGACACACTCATCGTCGTCAATCTATTTATCTACCACCTGCCTCCTCATGCCCTATTAGAACACTTCAGATGTGGTGGAGACATGGGTCTCTCCACATAATCTCGTGTTATTCTTATGGGAAAGGTGGGGGCACACCCTACCGTAATCCAAATTGTCGGCTAACCCTATCCATAGGTATCATTTGATGCTCCCGGCTCATCATCATTGTATCCATCTCGAAGTTAAAGATCCTTTAACTCGCCAACCATGCCTCTTTAGGATGGATAGTCCACATGTGGTCTCCACACAATAGAAAATATAGAAAGACCCTCCAATTTCTTCCTATAATATGACACATCATCGTGTCCCTCACCATCCTCGACTGTCTAGTGACTAGTACCCATTGTTAGAAATAGACTCTGAACACACCACCCTTAAACTAATCATGTTGGGGTAAACCAATGGGCGCATGCACAAAATGTGCTCATATGTCCAATATTGAATAAATATGTACAACACATAATAAGTTTCCTCAATCTCCCATAGACCCATAACTCCCTATATAATCGATCTAGGAAATTCGGTGCCCAAGAAAAGTGTATCTACTCCTCGATCATATCATGTAGCACCCCATCAATGCTCGTGGAAACCTACCACCCTTATAATTTGGAAATATAAAACATCCAACTGCCACCATCATCAACATAGATAGCCTATTATCCTCGCGGATAGGCTGCAGACATATCTCCATATGTGAGACTCACGTTATGATACCCGAGCTCGCCCATCATCTCACCAAAATGTCACTATCGGCTCCACCAATGCCTCTCGATGAAATGGAATATACTTGGTTCCCCAATAATAGGAATCCACAAGATCCTAGAAATATCCTTTAAGGTGATGGTCATCTTTCCCATCGGTAGGTGAAAGGTATTGGTCACGGAATCCCATCTATTTATGAGAGCGACCATCAAACTATGATCTCGAGATATATGCCTATAGCATCAGATTTCACTAAGTCTAACCTCAATCATGTGCTCCCACTCCTCCGCGGTCTTGTTATGTTGCATTTCAGTAGGTAGTAGGGGTGGTACTATATCCCACATCCTCGCCTAATCTCTCACTTGCATCAAAAAACACAACCATATCAAGACTTGACTACCTCTAATCACGTATTACCCACCAAACCATACCCAACCACATCAATCATGCCTACCCCATTTTTACCTAATTCACCTACAAACCTACTAACCCTTCTCATTATTTCCCATTATCTTAGTTCATTCCACCTACTTACCTATCCCACATCACCAAAATAATATTTTACCCTCTTATACCTACATTAATCTTCACCTACCCCTTCCTCATTTATTTTAATTTCTTACCTAGCTCTTCTTTCCCCTATTTACTATTAAATTTAATCGTCGCTAGTCACCTTGATCGTCGGTGGTATTTTGACCATCATTGGTCCCTTTTAACCGTGCTAATCACCCATACCTTGATCGATGCCGCTATAGCGACGACATCGCCAACCACCGACCATCCCGGCCTTTGTTGTGGCATTAAAACCAAAAACCCTCCCCCATTCTCAAAAATTCATAAAAACTGACCTCAACACCTACTTTAACCCACCTAACCCTTACCTAGCTTCATTCCCAACCCTATTTAACTTATGTGTAACCTTCCCACTCCTCATTTCCTTCATTTTTACCCACAATTTCAAAATAAAATCCCACCCAATTTTTTAAAAACCAAAATCAATTTCAACAACACCATTTTCAATCAAATGAGGGATTCGTATCATTTCCTACCTCTAATCAACGTCGTCCACAATGGTGGCATGTCTAGCCACTATGTTGTTGGTCCACCTGCTCCTTCTCCCACCTCTCGCCATGGAAAATTTTAATCCTACCCCAAACCAATCGAATCAATCGAATAGATCTCATGGACGCGTCAATCAATCACCAATCACCTACTACATGGCTTGCTAACTCATCTTGTCATCTCGTGATTGTCTTTTCCACTCCTCAACCTCTCCTCTCGTCATTTTCTACAAATTTTGAAACCAAAATGAGTCCGTAAAACACATATTTTTCATTTTTATCCCCAATTGACATGATCGACATCGTTCATAATGTACCCTAGCCAACTAACATCAGTTACACCATATCCAACATCGATCACCGACATACCCATTTGACGCACCCCATTCCTATTTTCCCTAAAAACATTAGTGACCCAACAACTTTTGACCTTACCAACGCCTATTGCACCCTACCCTCAAGCCTACGCTACTTATACGTTTCCTTAATCGTGTTTAGGGACTTGTTATTTACCTATACCCCGGCCTTACCTCGTGCCACGACATGCATACCCTAAATTGAATGCCTTTAATGAAATTTGAATTTTTTTCCTCGTTATACATTACGATGTTGTTACCCATGTTGTTTAGCCTCATGACCTTACCTTGCCTAATGATGTGATGTTTATCCCGACCATACCTTTGGTGCCATGGAAAAAAACCTATTACCTGTTCCTACACCTAACCTCATTGTGCTTCATGACCATATCCTATACCTTGGAGACATGAATCACTTCAACCTCATTGGGATAAACCTATCAACCTTTGATGATGTAGAGTTTTCATGCTCTTTAAACTGGAATGATATCGCAATCTATACATGTGCGTGTGTTCGATCACCCATTACCCATTATCCAAAATGACCATTACCCATTACTCAAAATGACCATGTCCTTACCTACAACCAACCTACCTTCATTTGCAACACTTACCCATTTATCAAATCACTCACTGACTCCATCTAACACCTCATCAACTCCTGGTTTGAGGGGGATCACCTTCACCCACACTTGGGGAAACCTCACCTTCATCCCTACTTGGGGAAACCCCACTCTCACCTATATTTAGGGCAACCACTTCCTATTTTTTCAGTTTCACTTATCAATAAAATTTATGTGACAAAAGGGGAAAATGAAGACACCAAATTTGGGTCACACTTCCTTGCTCCCCTTTATTTAACTAACGTAACGTATTCACCTAACCATGACCTCTTACCTCGCATTCATATTAATTTAATTAATTAAAATTGAATTAATTTTTATCCTCATATTATTAATTAATTTAATTACTTTAATTAAGTTAATTTACACTTCACCTAGCCACATCCATTTGATACCTCACCATGGACTTATTTTTAGTCTATTCATTAACTAAGACTCGAGTCTCTACTTATCTTAATCAACTGGGATTCTTTCAAACCCTGAAATTAAATTCCTATTCCTTCTCCAACAACACTCCCACTTATCTAAGTGATAACCCTCACTTGAGACCCGGATTGACAATCAGAGCATGCCAAAAATAGCAAAGATTTGCCAATTTTGGAAAACCTAGGATTTCCGCCTTAATCGATGTCGGTTATCCCTCAACTGACGTCAGTCACCTTATATACCCTTTTGCAACCTTTTTACCGAGGTTGGCCATTTTTGAGTTCAAGGAGTTCTATTGCATTTGAGCACGAATCGAGACTTCTCAACATCCACACGACAAGATATACTCAATCGCAGGCCCAAGCAAGCACTTGATGGTCGTACTATGCATTAGAATATTCACGGGAACACTCTAGGAAATATTGCCATAGAACTAACCATGAATCTCTTCACGATCAACCATTGCCTTCCTTCACCTACCAAACCTACAAATACAAGTAAGTATATTTGATTTTCATCATTATGTACTTTGCTTAAAGTGTAGGTTCATTATATTTTTTTTTTCAATTTTTTTCTTTTCTATATTCCTCCATCCCCACCTTCTTACCAATCTACCTATCCAACCACCCATGACCTTCTGGCTCTTTATACCTAACCTTTATGTATTTACGAGTCTTCTTGGA
Source organism: Taxus wallichiana var. yunnanensis (assembly GCA_018340775.1). Taxonomy (NCBI): domain Eukaryota; kingdom Viridiplantae; phylum Streptophyta; class Pinopsida; order Cupressales; family Taxaceae; genus Taxus; species Taxus wallichiana. The sequence continues at coordinate 797,007,821 of CM031240.1, read as the reverse complement.
TTTATTATGAATGTAACCATCCTCCCTTGATCCTTTGTGTAATCATAGAAGTCCAAAATTGATTTTATTTAGTTACCACCAAATTTCCTACCAATGCTTTGGTTATCTTAACCAAAGCATCGCTTATCCCCTTTATACTGGACATCAGTCATTAGAATGACATCGGTCTCTGTATTATCTCATTCACTTAACCAACAAGCCCTCAAACCTCCCCAAAACCTCACAAAACCTCACCCAAACTTGATACCTCACCGTAACCTCACAACAGACCTTCCCTACTCTTTGTGCGCACAGAGAGATCCTGACACCCATTTTGACATTCTATCATTTCCCATAGTAACCGATATCGGTTATACCATAACCGACATCAGTCATACCTGTACCGACATTGGTCACCCCGACAAACGTCGGTATTTATGCCTGTAAACCGCCTTAGACCAACAAGCTTCCGAATCACCCAAAATCAACTCAAACTTCACCAAATCTTACAAAGACCCGTCTTTGACTCTCGATCACCTATCCAAACCTGCAACCTAACCCGATACCTTCACTAGTGTATTTATCAAGCATTTAATTAGATTAACATGGATAGTAGTCTGAGATACCTAAATCAGAACATTAGCATTAGATTCTTTTATTTGCATGTTTATTTATTTCATATTGAGTTATATATCAGTGGATTGACAACCATTAAGGAAGTATCACACTTCCTGGATCTAGCTCATGGTATGCGGTCCACTAACTTTTCTATTAATCGTATCTTTTGGTCTTGTTTTATATCACAAATAATTCCTCCTAGCCAAAAGGAAGCTCACACTGTTAGGAAATAAGAGATAAAATATGTGGAATAATCCTCACTTAATCGCATAACAAGAGAAACTAATATGCAGAAAATATTGCAGATCTCAAATAAAAGTGCGAGTAATAAAATAACACAACACAAAGAGACAAAGTATTTAACGTGGTTCACCCAATTTGGGCTACGTCCACTAAGAATCACTTGCTTATATTTTATTACAAGCCACCACTCTCTCAATACAATACCCAGATCTGTTTGGAGCTATGCTCAACAAACTCTACAGAATTCACACCAATTCAAAGCACATCTGCAATGTTTTTCATGCTTCTATCATATGCATAAAACCATATAAATAGACAATTGCTTAAGTAGTTTTACAAAACTGTGGGTATCAAAACCATGGGCAAAACCCGTCCCATAAACCTATGGGTCAAAATCCCACCCATATGAGAAAATCACATTTCCCAATATATCGGGCACATTTTAAGGCCCAAAAATTTCACACATGATACATGAAAAGTGTCAAAGTACTCTTAGTGTACAGTCTTTAACACTTTGACACATGAAAACAGCTCCACAACCTAACACTCACACAATCATCTTGGATCGGAAATAAAAAATGCACGACTCAACCTTCGACCAACATAATAATGTATTCCTCCTTAACTATTTACCTTATTTACTTTATTGTACAATAATTTGGTGAAACAATAATGCCCTAGTATACATTCTTACAAAATGTTGAGAAATAGACAAGGCAAATAAATTGTTTGAGGGAAAGCGGGCTATTCACAAATGCATTTTTGAAAAGGCTTTAGAAAGTTTCGAAAAAACGGGTAGAAGATTTAAATCCAAATTCCACAACCTTTTCCATAATCCTACATGCCTATGCAAAATGGGAGCTTTGGGCTGGGTATGGACATCCATAAGGGCATAAAGGATAAAGTAATTTTGTTAGTTGTGGTTACAACTTATTTGCAGTAGACATGCATGAAAATTGTGGAAGTATAGACAAGACAAGCGAATTTTTTTATAATATTCCTCAAAGAGATGTGTTCATGTTAACAACATTGATTGCATGTTATGCACAAAATAAATTTCTTGGAAAGAATTTAAATAAGTTTTAATAAAAATTAATTGTAAGATTCAAAGAAAAACTCCACAACCTTTGCTATCACCCTACCTACCTATACTAAAATAGGGGCTTTGGAATAGGGTATGGACATCTATAAAAGCATATAAATGATAGAAATTTTGTTATATTTTATTATCGTAACTACCCAGTAATTTGAAAACTCATCATTACTAATTTTGGACGATGTAAAGAAAACATATTTACTAATTTGAAAACTCTTACTATTACATTTGCTTAAATAATACATGATATTTTCCATGTATACAATGTCTAATGTAAATCATGAAATGAAATACAAACCCATATTTTGTTTTGTAAGACTCAAATGCAATAAACTATGTCATGTGAGAGCACTAACCTTCAAAACTATGTCAATTTGGTCATGTAATTGTCAATGTAAAGGTAATAGTGATTGACAACTCTTCGACAATGTGCTTTTAATCCAACTCTGATAACTACACCCAAAAAATATACAATAGTATACTCAATATCGATATTTTTCATACCATGAACTAAATGGAACTGTAACATTAAACAATTGACATATCAGTCTCTAGTGTAAGCAACAACTTTCTCAAATATACCAAACATTACTCTATACCTCCCAATTTATCACATTCAATACATCTAGTTTTTTAACATGCACCATTACATATTGCATAATGATTTCAACATTGTTGCATACACTCTAAACTTATAAGTCAATAATGTCAAGTTACAATTTCCAAATAGGTGATGATATACAAAATATTGATATTGGCAAAAACAGATTCCTCTCTTTTCTATGCTTTCACTATATGCAAAAAATAGGTCTCTAACCCCAATTTACATTTTCCAGTGTACTCCCACCTTATGCCAAAATGGGAGATTTGGAACAAGGTCATAAAAGTATAAAGTATAGAGGAATTTTTCAAGAGGATGTAGTTATGCAACTCCCTAGTAGACATGTATGAAAACTGTGGAAGCCTAGACAAAGCACGTGAACTATTTGGTAGATTGCATAAAAGATATGTATTGTGATAAATAGAATTGATTACGGGATATGGACAAATGGATTCATTGAAAATGCTTTAGAAACTTTTAAGAAAATATAATTGTTAGTTTTAAAGCTAAATTCAACAACCTTTTCCAACATCCTACCTTCGACAACCGATTGGTTTTTTCTTCCTTCCCCACTTGGCGGGGTTGAACTACAAAGGGTTTTGGGCCTCTCTCGGGATGGGCTGCATAAAAGGATTCCAACAATTAAATGTACATGCATTTCCAAGGGGTCAAGTTAGGAATTTATGGAAGGCATTTCTAGGGGCTGAGATAAGAATTTATCAAGGCGCTGGAAGAAAATGTCCATTTCCGTACAAGAGTTTCTACCATGACTTCTAAAAAAAGATGGGATTTTCCTCTACCGATTGTTTTCTTTCTCTTTACCAAAACTCTCCCAAATTGCTAGATTAATTGGACCCTAAGTCACATCCTTTTCTACCCCAACTAAGAACTTTTCGGGATGATAAGCAAAGTCAATATTCCTTTAGAACTTTCTCCTTGGGAAGTTACTTTTTGGGAAACACCGATCTCGATTATGATCTGGAACACAAAAATGTAGGGGTGATTGACCATCACGCCTATGTCTCAAGGTTCTCTAAATTTTTTCATATGAATTTGAATTTCATCGAACTTCATTTTCATCGAACATGAACTTGAGATTTATCCATTATTTTTTGCATAGGAAATTTTTTGACATTATTTTGGAATATTTTACAAATGTGTGTATATATACATATACTAACCGAAAGTAGTAGACAAAAAGATCTTTCCACTTTGTTCCTTTGACATATTTATGCATTTTTCAAGAAATAAAAATAATTGGAAAAACTTGTTCAAACTTAAAGACATTTTTTTCTCAAACTTTATCCCTCGGCATACCGAACAAAACTTTATCCTTATCAAACATGGTATGAGATCATCGCAAAACCCTTCCGTTGTGGAGTACTAATATTGTGATGTATCTCCGGCTCCAAGAGCTACCTAAGTTAACTCTCGCTACCTTCTCCCTACCATCAAAAATTTGCATATGAAATATTTGGTGAGAAGGTGCAACATAATAAATCAAGAATAAGAGGGATTGTTGGACTCCATTCAATACAACAAAATAATATGAGATGGAAAAAATATATGTGTGAAAAAAAAAAAAAAGAGGTGTAGGTGGCTATAGAATGGGCGCAAATATAATAATCACGTCATTCACATGGTCCAATTAAGAATGTGAAGTGTGTCACACAACATTTGGAATGATGGCAGAATGATAAGGGAGCAATGACACAAGATGGAAAAAGGTAATCATGAGAAGAAATAACGTGATATGATATGGAGGTGTGGAAAATTGAGAATTGATCATGAAAATAAGAGAGATCTTGATTTGAACAATTGGAGATCATGAAATTCATTTAGAATGGTGTGTTCAATCAAACTAAAGATGTCTTGTTTAGTGCCAATTTTGGTAAGGTGATCTACTTGAAAAGCTAAGTAAGAGAATACATCAGCCTGGGATCATGATATCATCTTACTTGTGGCTTGTTAAATGTAAGAATTTTTTGTTCACATGCCAAACTAAATATAAGAGCTCGCTTAGGAAATTAATTTCACATTTTTAATTTACCTCTAGGAGGAATGAATCATTGGATGTTAGCTAATTTAATTATTTTTCAAATTGATTCCACATTTTTAAATAAGAAGCATTATCGCTTATTTTCAAATTCGAAACTTGAACTATGATTCAAACAAATTCTATAGATAACAAAGGACTAAGTGTCAACAATAAGGTACAACCCACAACCCGCTATAAAAAAATTTAAAAATATATAAATTGCAACTTAATAAATAAGAATTAACTACACATGTTGTTGTTCAGTTGCTAATGCAATTGTGGTAGTGGAACTAATAGTGAGATTCGAGTGATTCCAACTCTCCTCTGTAGTTACCTATAACCAAACAATTTCCAAATTGTTCGGTGTGGGGAAAGGTAATGCGTTTTTCATCTTATTTTTACCTCTCATTATGTTTACATTAAGAACTTGCAGCTTTACGTCATGATATAGTTTGTTTCTATGATATACAGTTTCAATAAGTTTTGTAGCCTCAAACTTGTCATGTTTATGTTGTAGCTTGATTTTGGATAGACAAATCTTATCTTGTAGGGAAAATATGAGAAATGCAAGAACAACATAGGGTATTAGCTTTAATCGAATATGGTTTAATTAATCTTCTAATATTAGAAGATTAAAATATTCCATCCACTTCCCAAATCTGTAAAAGTCATGAAATATTTAAATTCCTTTCTCAAACCAAAGGAGGGCAGAGTATCCTCTTGTCAAGGCAAGGATCTTGTCATTATATTTCAGATTCGATGAAAATTATTTGTAGGGTTCACACCTTGTGTCAAAAGGAATAGAAGATAAGTTTCCCAACCACCAAGTGCTTCACTTGTTCCCATTCCTTCCAAATTCACTTTGAAGAATAAAGGACCCATGAGGAGCAACAAGAAATCCCTCAAATAGCATGTCAACCAAATGAAGTCCTTTTCATCTCTCTCAACCATTCGTAGCTCTATTGGCAATATTGAATCCCAAATGAACTTTCCAAGGTTCAATTCCAATCAAATCCCTCAAGGTTTATTTAGTTTTTGCACTTTAAAAAACCATATAGGTAAGTTGTGGGTACATACACACAGGGCACTCGGGTACATCTTGGGTACGGAGGTCCTGTGGGTATCAGCCCTGGTATGGGAAGTACTTGGAATTTTTGGGTAATATAGTAAATGTGGATGGTAGAAAAACCCATTCATTGTCATTAGTCCGGGAAGATGAAGTGTTGATCTCGCCATCGACATAGGTTTTGTGGTAGACAACATCTATTGTGTTTTGCGCGTGGAACTCAAGGATCTGGTTGTTTGTTTTTCTTGATTTATTTTCTAGAAAAGATAACTTTACAAAGAAGGTGATATTTGCAAAGAAGAAAAACTTCACAAGAAAATGAGCTTTGCAAAGGACTCCTTAACAAGAAAATAAATCTTCACAAAGAAGGGAAGATTCAAAAGAAGAGAGATTTCTCTTTGCAATGAGGGGAAGTTTGGAAATGAAAAGGATTTTCACAAAGGAGGAAATGTTTCACAATAAAAGAATCTCTTTTCAATGATCACTTCAATAATAACTCCACAATAAAATTGAGAAAGGAGTGAAAAATCCTTGGGAAGGTACAAATCTGATTCGGAGTGTTGGAGATGCTCACTGAAGGGGACACTTTGTAACATAAATTTAACCTTCAACATGTTTGAAAATCGGGAGGGTTACTTGTTTAAAGCATTTATGATGGTATTATTTGGATTCCGCATGGCATAGTCTTTAAATAGTGTGTTGGAGGACAATTTTAAGGTTTGGTTGGATATAAGATTAGTAAATATTAATAGACATTTGTAGAGGTTTATTTGCAAACACCATGCCTCAGCCATTTAGGTCCTACACAAGGAAATTTTCAATTTCATGCAAACCTAATATATTCGTTTGTAGAATTTTTAAGATAGGATGGTTGGTGTAACACCTATTGTATACCATGGATTATAGTAGTGAATGATTTTGGGAGAGAATTTGAAGACACGAGGAAAGAATCTAATTCAAAAAGGGTCAAATAATGATTGAATAACCAAATATTTTGTTCTCGGCCTCATTTTGACCCATATAGTTGAGGTATTAGATACGTATGGACTAATGAATATTTTAGTATCATGATCGGCCATGAGAGAGCGAGCTTCACTTAGATTTTTTTATGAAAAAGATATCATATTATGTTAATGCAATAAGATACAAGATAGCTTTAAGCAAAAATTGGGTGGTATGAGAGCACGCCCAAAACCAGAACAAACTAGGCCGAGCTGGGACAAAAAAAGTCAAACTAGGATGAGCCTAGGAAAGTAAACGAAACAACAAAGCATCACCGAAAAAAAAAAAAGTAAAATCAAGAAGCAGAAAACATGCCCGAGGCGGTGGATCCTTATCATCCGGCCACCCGAACCGTGAAAGATCCTTTCCAATGTCTAGAATCTCCTACCCAAAGAGCAGCTTCTTCCTAAGGGTCGCCTTCCTCACATGTAGGAATATTGAGGCTGAGATGTGGGAATTTTTTAGTGGATTACGGGGTAGGGGTGGTTTCAAACGACTTGGTGTGAAGTGATGGTAGAGAGGAGAGCCCTAGCCCCGCCGGTGAGTAGACGATTGCATAATGAGACCCTACTCATGATGCCAAGGTGGAGACCCCCAACCCTACCGAATAGCAGAGGAGTGTGGTGGTGAGCCCTGGCCTCAATGGAACATGGCGAATGACTATGTCAATGAATCGACTGGAGAGTGGTGGGTGCAACTAAAGGCACGGAAGTTGGGATCTGCTAGATCGACCTCCATGGGTTGAAGGTGAACAACACCTAGTGGGAGAAGGAGGCACTCAATCAACGTTTCACAAGGCTTCCCCAGTGTTGCAGTAAGAGTCTAGAGGTGGTCCACCTCTAGTGCCACCTTATTTTCTTAGACTTGGATCTGCATGAGCACATTGGAGATCACCATAGATTTATTATAAATCAAGAAATATTGATCAACTACAGAATTAGCAAAGAAAAAGCATTTCTTTCTTTCCATATCCAAAATAAAATCTCCCCTCTGAAAATATGCCAAATCTAGGTGAACATAGGTAGGAGTTTGGGATTGTCTCCCAAGAGGATATGTTGCCAAGTGAAACAAAGTGGGGCCATGAGGGAAATAAAAGGTATGGATCCGGGGTCCTAGGATATTTGAGCTTTGGGACAAAAGCTAAAGACATGCAAAAGTGTTTCAAGATGCCCACAAAAGGGGCATTTGGGAGCTCAATTCCAATTTTAACAAGACAATCCACGATAGGAAGGCCTTGGTGTAGAATGCACCAAAGAAAGCGAGAAATATTGGGCTCCATGAGATATTCCAAAATTCTCAAATTGTCTACCCTAGGTAGATAGGGTGGTGTGAATTCCACAATGAGAGTTAAGTTTGTCCACCATGGACAAATAGGGTGAGAGCCATCGATATCCTTTTCTCGGCTTTATAGTTACATAAGGGGTGTCACATACCACTTCCATTTTATCCACTAAGAGAAAGAAGAGTGCACAACAATCTTATGTAGCATGTGATCGGATCCAAATTGATCACAAAGCATTGAAAGTATCCTACTCTTAGTTAGAAAGCCAAAACATATCTTTAAAATCTGGACAGAAAATCAAGATTATACCCCCTTGTACAAGAATTCCTCTATGGTGTGAATTCCACATTTGAAGAAATCGAACCAGAGATTCCCAAGACCTCTGCTAAGCATTTATCTTGGGATTAAAAATTTATAACCACCAAAGAGATTTTTGATTAAGAGATAACCCATTGCAAAAGCCATCCCATTTCAATAAAATTCAGTGGTTTGACACATTCCCACGCTTTCTAGATACTTTTAAGCACAAAAGTGCCAATGATTTTGACAGGCACAGGGGTGATGAGAAAATTGACAAATCCTAAGCCTTTCCATGCAGGAGGCCATAAGGAGAGCCTTCATTGATGCCATGTCGTATGAGAACTTTCCAAGATTCTCATCCTCGGATGCTTTTTATAATCCACTTGACACAGAAGAGCTTGTCCTTGGCATTGAATGTGGATAAGCCCGAGGCCTCCAGAGTTGCGGGGCAGACAACATATATCCCAAGCTACTTGATGAAAACCTTTTCCAGTAGAGGCATTCACCTAGAGGAAATCTTTGAGCAGATTTTCTAGCTTTTGGATGGAGGCCTTGGAAGGAACCCAACATGACAAGTAGTAGACATGGGTAGCAGTAGAACTATAGATCAAATTTGGAATTTTCACCCAGAGATAGAAGGCTAGAAAACTAGTATTCCAACATTTTTGCCACTGTTGAATGACATAATGCCATAGATCAGACAAGGAGGCTTGAAAAGAAAAAGGAATACCAAGGAATTTGAAAATCTCACTATATTCAGAGTTGTCCAATCATATTTGACAAGCCGTTTGGTGCATGAAGGAAGGATTGCCTATAAAACTAACATTTTCACCATTGAATGGATGAACAGACGCTAAGTAAAGTTTCCAAGCATTGCATAACATTGTCAATGTTGCTCTCATCCTCGATAAGCATAAGGAAGGAATCATCCACAAAATGCCCATTGAGGAGCTGAGAATCGGGCTCTTCAGGTAGTGAGATTCCACGCACAAGACCTTGAGCTTTGACATGGGCTAAGAGATAACCAAATCCTTGACCGCGTAACATATAGTGCAGGGGCAAGAGGAAAACCTTTCTTGATAGATCAAAAAATTCCAAAGGGCTCCGAGCTAAGGCCATTGATGGAGATTTGAGTAGATGCATCTGCAAAGAGCATATTGACGGTTTGAATAAAAATAGGTCCAAAGCTAAGGGTCTGAAGCATGGCGAGGATGAAAGGCCATTCAATCGATCATAATCCTTCTCAAAGTCAATCTTGATAAACATAACAGCCTAATGGGATCTGTGACCCCATTCTATGCATTCCTAAACCCGATGATGTTATCCAAGATGAAACACCCTATATGGAGCCTCGTTTGCTCTAGCTAAATAATAATAGGAAGAAGATTACATAATCGTAGAGGTAACACTTTGGCAATGATTTTGTAGGAGACATTCAACAACGTAATCGCCACCAACAAGTGATTTTCTCGGGGTCACCTTTCTTAGGGATAAATTTGATGTTCCCCTTGTTAATGCATGGTCCTAGGGAGTGGTTTTGAAACCCTTCCAGATAGACCTAAAAAGTTCTTTCCGATAGAATCCCAGAGATTTTTATAGAATTCACATGGGAATCTGTCGCACCCCGACACTTTATCATTAGCCATTTTCATTTTAGCTTCATGGAGGTCTTCAATGGAGAGAATTATTTCATAGATCACCTTCGTGTATCTCGAAATAGGCACAACCCCAAACATTGGTCAAGAGTGGCTTGCATGAGTTGCGAAGGGTGGTTGAGCTTGAAAAATGAGCTTGTAATGGTGCACAAAGGCTAGCACATATAAGTTCGAGGATCAATAATTTGTGTTATGTTATCCGTGATAGCTCGGATATGTTGAGAAGGATTTTTGGCTTGAAGAGAAATAAAGAATTATTTCGAGACCATATCTCCAACCTTAATCCAATGCATTTGAGCCTAGATTTGAGCGTCTCTTGCATTATAGTTGTCAGTAATTCAAATTTGATACCAAAGTGTTACAAATTGCAATTGTAGAGCATTAGAGAAAGGATCACCTTGAAGCACCATTGTTTCTCGGCTGAGATCCGAGGTGTTAGTGAGTATGAGTGGTGCTAGATTTTTTCCATTTGGATCATAGATTCTAAGAAACTGGGCAGTTTGAGTCAATGCATATTCTCGCCATTGTATCCACCTCCTCGGCTTGCATGGGTGGATGAAATCGTTGATAGTGACTAGGTCTAGGAATTAAATTCCAAATCCATTTTATATGATTCAAGGTAGGTCCATGTTTCATCGAGGTCGTATTAATAAAAAATTGGCCTTTATGACAAAATTGGCACGCATCTTGCACAACAGATACGAAATCGTATAGGGAGTGGTCCGAAAGGAAAAAATTAGGCATAACCTCCACCTATGACATGGAATAAAGGATATCAAACTCAAAAACATTTTAAGCTTGACCGCATGGCCCTATCAAGTCATTTAAGGATGTGATCTATCCTTCCATAGAGATTGGACCACATGTACCAAGTTACAGAGGTGGGAAAGTGAAAATCGTTGGGATCAAAGAATCCAAATTTATGTCGCATGAAGTAACATGCTTCCTTTCACTAGGTGTCCACCTCATAGGTAGGTGGCCACATTTATCATTTGGGGATTCAACCATATTAAAATCTCCACTTATTACCCAGTAGGCATCGGGAATGGAGTTTGCTATCTAATGCCATAGATAAGCGCTTTCGGCCACATCATTCGAGGCATAAATAATGATAATCCCAAAAGGGTGGCCCTCAATATTAAAGAGGACCCAAATGACACGGTTGGTGGGGTCGATTCCATGATCAATTAATAAGGGCTTCCATTTAGGAGAAAAAAGTGAAATTAATCCCCCATGCCTTGCTTCATGATTGCTAAATCCAAGCTATCAGGCCAGATGGACTTGCATACCATCTCCAACTAAAAACCTATAATTTTAACTTCCTACAAAAACAAAACATCTAGATTTACACATCATTGTCGAGTTTCATGCATGACATACTTACGAAAAGATTATGTGAGACCCTAACATTCCAAGATAGAAAATTCATGGGAAACGTTGGTCAAGAGCCATATCCCCATCCTCCAAGCCCTCAAGGGCATCATATTGATTGTGTAAGAATCGAGTAGTGTTATGATGTAAAAACTCTTACAAATCGATCTTTTTCTGTTTGGCATACTCAATGTTGTATTCCACTTCAGTGGAATCCATAGTGCATGTTGGGCTATGGTTCTGAGAGATGCAAGGTGGAAATCAAGGTTGTTTGGAAGTTCCTTGTGAGTTTCTTGGAAGCAATAGAGGAACTGAATGCGAGATGGGGATGTGAGAAATTTTTTTGTCTAGTCCATGAGAATCAACGCTATTAGGGGTGCTTTGGAGTACTTAGAATGGTAGTAGAACTAGTTCTCTAGCAGTGAAGCCATTAGTTCCTTAGTAGTAACTATAGGTTCCTTACCCAATGTATTATGAGAATGTTCCTTAACAGTTGGTTCTTGATGACCATGAGATCCAGAGGCTTTAGATTGTTGGGCTTTGTTCTTTTTCGTTAGCCCCTTGACAATTTTCAACCTTCCTCTTTTGGGGTTTGACCTGACTCGAGAGTGGATTTTGCCACAGGAAGTTATGGGAACATAAAGCAAGTAATCCCTGATCTTGTAATTAGGTGCTTGACAATGAAAGCAAATGTTGCGTAGATTGATATACATAACCCGTTAGGAGTAGATTTTATTGCCCATTTGAATATCCAAAATTCTTTGAGATCCTGCAAGAGATAAATCTCAATGCATACTCACTTATGGGGACAAGCATGGTAAAATTTATTGGCTTCCATGCAAACAACATGCCCAAGTGAAGTGATAATTTGTGACAAAAATGAACGCATAGAAAAGGGTTCCTAGAAAATTCAATCCAAATAGGCACTTTAAAGGAGGTATACTTAGATACCACAAATTCCTTGTGCAAGGCATTAAAAGAAGCAGCGAGTTACAAACATACCAAGTGTCTTTATTAGCCAAAATATTGGGTGCATTGGCATGGTCAAAAAAGTGAAAAATAAAGACACCCTTGGTCATGTTTTGGACACTACCTAGACGGACTCCATGGGGGTCTAGACTATGTTAGCCCAAGATTTGAGCATGATTTCAGAGGAGACTCGACCTACAAAAATACCCAAAGAGGAAAAAATATTCTAACCATTGATAAGTAACATTAAATTTAGGAATGGGTAGAACTACATCCGGAGGAGAGAGATTACCTCGTGAAAAACCCTTGGGATGAATTTCCTAGGGCACTTCGTCGGTGCCATCACTTGCTCCACTATCTCCTTCCACGCTTGAAACAACCGGGTTTGAATATGGTGATATTATTATATAGGGGGGATTCCTAGGGCAAAACCCTAGGAGAGACTATAACAATAAATTCCCATAGATCCCGAAAAGGCCATGATGTATGACGGTTAGAGAGGGGAAACCTAGAAGAGTCGACTCTAATTTAGTGCCGAGTTGTAGTTTTTTTTTTTTTCCTTCATAAGAATCTCACACGTATTTTAATTTAAGTTATTCTTCACTTAGATATTTAAACATGTAGCATATAATACATTATTCAATTTAGATGGGTCTTTTTACTATTGAACTCAAACCTAATCCTACTCTAAAATCCAAGGAGACAGAGATAGAAAGTGTAAAAATGAAACTAAACTAACAGTGATACACCAAAGGAGGAGTGGTGAACACTTCTTATTCTCCGCAGATATAGACACAGATCATAAAATGCAACATAAAACATCATGCACAAGCTGATAAGATGTAATCAGAGGTCTGAAATGAAACAAGCAACACAAACAGAGGACTGAAAACTGATCACAGAGCTTGTATTGTCATTTCCACTGTCAAAATCCTTGTATTACAACATCAAAAAGGTAGAAAACCTGTTACAATTTTAGAAGAGGTCTGATACTTGCAAAAATCACTTGTTCAGTGAAAGAAGAAGCTTGCTATCCAAAGAAATGTTCCCCTTTAGAAATGAGCCAAATATGGCTTTTTTTGCATGGGTCGAGCCAGGGATGTAAAACGTACAAAACATGGGAGCCCATTCCTCCTTGACTACAGATGCATTAAAATGGCATGGGGACCTTACAAACCCATACCCGTCATTTTGACCGATTACAGGAGAATGCGACCCATTCGCATTAAATCTGTCGCTGAATGTCACTTCGCCGCGAACACGCGTCGAGCCGTTTCTCAATTTTCTCTCAGATGCACCAAAACTCAAGATTAACCCCATAATCATGTAGAGAATTTCACAAGCTTTCCGTTGATATAAAGAACGTGCAAATCCGAGCTCTGGATCGAAAGATATGTCGATCTGAAGATTTAGGGCACAAAACAGGTGAAAATGTGTTTTGAAATTTTTCCCGCGCTCTGCCACCTGGATGACACGTGGCATGCATTGATTGGTCGCGTAATTCTCTCTCCTTCCCTACTTCATTGGACACGTGTCTTCTTTTTATTGGCTCGGGCTTTTCCTTCAAAAATCACCCTTTGACCTTTGGACCTTTCTCCTTGTGACACGTGTCATGATTTGGTTGGTCCGCGGGTCTGCCGCTCTTTCGCACCCTTCGCGTCTTTTTGTCCCGGATGTCCCAGTGCTGTTTGGGACAAAATCCTCCGATCCACCCGAAATGGGCTTCCTTGTCCCTCATCTACCGGTGACACGTGTCATGATCTCGATTGCCTCGGGTTTCTTGCTATCCGCATCCCCACGCGCCCTTTGTCCCTTTTTGTCCCAAAGTCAAGTTCCTCATTTCTCGGTTTTTCGCCGACTGGGTTCACGTCCTTCGCATACATTTGTTCCAACTGTCCTGCATCGTCTCGGGACAAATTCTTCCAAACCACCCGAAATGGGCTTCCTTTCGCTTCGGCCGCTTCACCTTTTCACGTCCTCGCGCCCTCGCGGCCTGCCCGATGTCCCACTACTTAGTGCGAAAGTTCTCCTTTTCACCCCGAACCTGGTTCGGCCCTCAAGGCCCAAAATGTCTCAAGGCCTTCAAGGCCCAAATGTCAAATGAGCTTTTAGTCGATTTTCTTCTCCTAAAATTTTCTTTTCCGAACCTTTTTGGCGCCGATCGCGCCTTCGCGTCCCAAATGTCCCTTTGTCCAGGATGTCCTTTCACAATTTCGCGGGCTACGCCGGAGGATTTTTCGCCCAATCCGCGCCTCGATGTCCCAACCGTCCCAAAGGCAGAGAGTAGACTTAGCCAATTTCATGATTTTTTCCTGAATCGACCTACTTGCTTGGAACTGAAAACTCTGATGCATGTTATCGAAATTTACCCGGGGGTGAACTTTGGATAACAATTTGGTGACTTTTCGGGGTCACCGCCTCGCTAGTGAAAAGATACAAGATGCTTCGGCAAGTACCCATTGGGCATGGAGTTATCAAATATTTTGTTTAGAACCCAACTCGACTCGTAATGTGCAAGGAAGGAGGAAGATGGAATGTCACCTGATGAAAGCAAGGATTGCTAAACATCTCCATGGACAGCAAGCAAGTCGTGCCAAAGCACTTAGGGAAAACAAAACTAACCTACAAGCAAAACAATGTGCACAAGCACTGGAGGAAAGAAAATCTAATCTAATATTTACAGAGGTAGTGAACTTCCCTCTAGAATAACGCTTGAGATAGATTCCATTGATCGGAATCTGCAGCTTCTTCACCATCCAATGAGGCCAATCGAAAGCATTGTTGTTTTGCACTTTGTGACCATGTATGGGCCACTCCAAATGGCATCAAATTTTGAATGCCTTCCCGGTTTTGCTCTATCCACATCCCATTTCAACACTAGATCTCCAACTTGAAAAGATCTATCCTTGGCCTTTCTATCAAAGGTCTTCTTGATCAAAGCTTGATCCTTTTCCATTGCTTGGGATGCCCGATTTTCGATCTCGCAACTCCATCAACTCGCATACCTCACCTCCATGGGCTCAAATTCAAGCAACTCCAGCTGCTTCATGAGTTCCAATGTTGGCAACTCAAGTGACATGGGCAAGATTGCCTCTCTTCCATAGACAAGCCTGAATGGAGAGTTACCTGTGGATCTTTGGGAGTGATCCTATCAGCCCATAAGGCTGATTTCAGCTTGGTATGCCAAGACCTCTGATTCTCATCAAGAGTCCTCCTAATGATCCTCAACAAGTTCTTGTTTGTAGACTCGGCCTGGCCATTACCCTGAGGGTAATAGTTCGATGAAGTGCTTAGGTAAATACCGTTCTTGACAGCCCACTCAGTCACCTTAGATCCAATGAATGCCAATGCATTATCAGAGATTATTGTGGCAGGTACACCAAATCTGGTTGTTATCCCCTCATAAAAGTCTAAGATGCTAGACTCATTCACCTCTTTGAGTGCTACTGCTTCTGTCCATTTGGTGAAGTAGTCTGTGGCTGTCAAAATCCATTTGTGCCCTTGGCTTGAATTGGGATTAATGACTCCAATGAAGTCCAAACCCCATTGCATGAATGGCTGGTCAACTGAGATTGGATGCAATGGAAGGGCAGCAAACTTCTCTTTTCCTGTGAAGAATGCACAATTCTTACACCTCTTGATCCATGCATAGCAATCACTGAAGATTTTAGGCCAATAATAACCAGCCTTCATGATTTTTAGAGCTATCACTCTTGGTGCAAAATGGCCACCAGCTGGTCCACCATGAAACTCTTCCAACACCCTTTGAATCTCGACTCTTTGTGCTAATGCATCTCAAAGAAGACTCCATTCACATCTTTCTTGAACAAAACTCCATCAACAATGGCATATGGGACAGCCTGCAATCTGAAGTGTCTCCTTTGGGTCTTGTTCATCTCTGGAGGGCATAGGCCTGTGCCTAGGAAGTGCATAATACCTTGGGTCCAGCAAGGAGTGGGGGAAGCATTGTCTTCTTCTTGATTGCCACTTGGCTCATGGCTGTCCGGGATCAAAACAGCTTTCTTCTTTCGGCATACTTCCTTTTGCTTCCCCAAAACCAGCTGCTCACACAGTCCTTTCCCTCTTACCAGCTTGGTGATCTTGATATCAATGTCATATTCCATGACACGGGTGATCCAACCTGCCCTTTTCTCATTCAAATCCTTGTTGAGGAGGAAGTCCTTAACTCCAAAGCATGTGAGACCAGCAAATCGGACCTTGTTGTTTGAGACTAAATGCTTGAATTTCTTCAAGCTTCTGATTATTGCAAGTACATGCTTTTCAATAAAAGAGTACCTCACCTCGCAGTCATCTAGGCTCTGGCTGAAAAAGGCAATCGGCTGCTCATCATTATCTTTGTTCTTGCTGTACTAGAATGGCAGAAATAGTGTCATCACCTCCAAATGCATAGAGGATGAAATCCTTGGAGAAGTCTGGGTTGATGAGAGTTGGTGCCTGAGAGATAGCTTCTTTGATTGCTTCAAAACTCTCCTTGCCTTCTGCTATCCACTTAAAAGCCATGCTCTTCTTTAACATTTTGGTGATGGGCTTGACAAGGGCTGCAAAATCTGGGACAAACCTCCGAACAAAGTTTATCCTTCCCAAGAAACTTTGAAGAGCCTTCTTGTGACTTGGCAATGGTAGTGCTCTTATGGCTTCAACCTCTCTAGATCAATCGCACCCCTCTTTCGAGACAATATGGCCTAAAGTTTCCTTCATGTGCAAGAAGATGCATTTTTGGGATTCAAAGACACTCCAAACTTTCTACACCTCTCAAAACACTCGCCCGAGGTGAAAGAAAAGGTGATCCACGCATTTTTGAGAAGACAATGATATCATCTAGGTATATCAAAGCACTATTTTGTTGATCAAGCCTTTGAATGCCATGTCCATTGCCCTTTGAAAGGTAAAGCACCAGCATTTGACAGCCCAAATGGCATCTTCTTGTAAGCATATGTGCCCCATTTAGTGGTGAAAGATGTCTTGAATTGGTCTTCTTCCTTTCACCATCACCTCTGATTATACCCCGAGTAGCCATCTAGAGAGAGAATCTCTCGAACCGGATACTACTGCAATATTTGCTCCATGGAAGGGAGTGGGTAATGATCTTGAGAGATGCCCTATTGAGGTCTCTAAGTCCACACACAACCCGATTTCTCCATTCTTCTTCCCGACCGGGAACCAAGTTAGCAACCCAACTTGAGTGCTTGATCGGGAATATAATGCTTGCCTCTATTAGCTTATTTAGCTCTTTTCTTCATTAGAGGCTCAAATGAGGGTTAATGTGTCTCTTTGCTTTTGCCTGATGGGCTTAGGATTCTAGATCCATTCTATGGTATGTTGTGCCAAATTGGATCAATCCTCTCAAGTCTTCATAGCTCCAAGCAAAGACATCCGGAAATTCGCAAAGTCAGTATGAAATCTGATTTCTCCGCTCAAAGGGCTTACTTTACCAATTTGAAGTGTTTTGCCTTCTTCCCCAACCGGAATTGGCTCAATCTTCTCTCTTGACTCAGTATGTTAGCCTTTTTCCACGGAATCGGGTCGTTAGGGTCAAGATAGACTCCAACGTTACTAAACCTTGGGAAGCTTGTTTGTCCGCACTGCACTACTTGATCCCC
Source organism: Taxus wallichiana var. yunnanensis (assembly GCA_018340775.1). Lineage (NCBI taxonomy): Eukaryota > Viridiplantae > Streptophyta > Pinopsida > Cupressales > Taxaceae > Taxus > Taxus wallichiana. The sequence goes on along the minus strand of CM031240.1, from coordinate 796,989,980 downwards.
ATACTACCGCTTCTAGTCTGTCCCGATTCCTAGCCGAGAATTCAGCCTCTTCTTTGTAAAAATTGACGATCGTTGATCGTTCTCAAACACCGCCACTTATATTATTATCTGAATCGCTGGCCTCACAATCACATGGATATGTGGCTGTGTTTTTTCCTTTTGATGTTGTCAACCACATCAAACGTTGCTCCAACTTCGCCGCGAGCCTATCCCGTGGCTTCATTTTTCTTCCGGGTATGGACACGATGTGAAAGCTTCAAATCCTCAATGAGGTCCCACACCCTATTCTTGTAGTTCTTCAAAACAGTCATTCTTTTGTAGCATGTTGTCCCCCGACTTGATTGACGATCACTCACTATCCCCGAACACCGCAAGTTATTTATGCCCTTTTTCCTAGCCCAATGAAGTCCATGAATCAAGGCCTCATATTCACCGTGTTGTTTGAACAAGAAAACTGGAAATGAAAAGATGAATAATATTTGATGCCTTGAGGTGAAACAAGCATAGCTCCTCCTCCCGCACCTTGCCTACTCCTTGATCCATCGAAAATAATTTCCATACCTCATTTTCATCCTTATGGTTTGGTTTGGTGATGCTAGGAATAGGTTGATTTTCTTCATGTATGCAATAGACTCCTAGTTCGATTCTTCTACTTCTTGGTAGGGATCAAAAGCATGTACCTTGCTTGCCCATTCATCAAGAGTCAAATCTGGGATGCTTCCAACTTTGGTGTCGGCTTCATCTATGTTTGGATAATCTTCTTGATCAAATGCTGAACAGTTGGCATTGATTTGGCTTGGAGTATGAGGCTCAATATGAAAGTTTGCAATTGGTTCGGATCTGATTGTGACCTTAGTACCATATCTTGTTCTGAACAACATGTGTGACCAATCAGCAGATAAGTAGCCTCCAATTTTGGCTGTGAAATCCCTTGATAAACATAGGGCAAAGAGTGGTGGCAAATCTATCACTGACACATCTTGTAAAACGGTAACATTGGGGCATGTATGCAAGGTAAGATTCAAACCTTTAATTACTCCCACGGTTTCTACTGCTGTCCCATCCAATTGCACTACCCCTTTAGATATTACTTCATATTGGAGACCCAGCTGATCAGCTATTTGCTTGGGCATCACTGAGCTACTTGCCCCAGAATCAATCATGCAATTGTGTACTAGTTTATCCCCAATGATTAATGAAACATAGAAAGGAGGGGGCTTCAACATTTTACCTTGTTGTCCTCCATGACTTCCTTCAGGCTGGGAAGCATTTGTAAGCACTTTGTCTTGCATCTGAACCTGCTGATTTGAAGTTGGCCAATCCTTCATGGCAGCTTAGCAAATCTCTTTGTCCTGGGATGGATAGGGATTCCCACATTGATATATTGACGTTTGTCTTCTTCATCTGTTCAATGATATCGAATGGGATGAAGTATCCTTTTGTTGTCCCTTGGTTTGCACATTCACTCCTTGCACGTGGGCAGCAACAACTAGCATTTGAGTTGGCCTAGGGGCTGTTCTTGGCTGCCCTTGTGCATTTGAAACTGGACTTTGCTTGCCAATCATTTGTGGAGCCGTGGAAGGTTGTGGATTGGCTGGGGCTAATGGCTGTTCTTCACCCAAATTTCTCCTCTTTGACCTTGTGTTGGCTGCAACACCTGAGAAACCGCTGATTCATGCCACAGAAATCTTTTTGCTTGCCAGGTTCACCAATGTGGTGTCATTTGGGGCTGATTGCTGTTGGAATGTTTCGGTTGTTGTTGTTGTTTCCTCGATCGCCCTCACCCTCCACACCAGTAGTTGTCACCATCAATGCTTGATTGAGAGCACCATTGAAACACATGGATTGGTTATGAGGCTCGTTGCATGGAAAGCACCAATCATATTCTTGGGCCATGTTATTTTGTGTTGGCACTAATGCCTTAGAGGCAGATATGGCATTTGGATTATAGGGCTGGAATGGTCTATTGGCAGGAGGCCTTACTTGGCTTTGATTTTTTCATTTGCACTGGATTAGGTGGTCTATTTGGTTGGTATGGCTGCTATTAGCTGAGCTTGGGGTTGATAAGAAGGTCTCAAAACTTGGGCTTGTTGCCTTTTGAGAGTAACCACTCATTGCCTAGGTTTTGAATTGCTTCATGACCTCTGGAGTTCATTTGAAGCACTAGAGATGAAGTGGAAGTTTCATTTGAACTTTGATTTCTAGGGTGGGAACAGAGCCAAAGTGGGTGCTTGACTAGTGCTTGGATTTTCTAAGTTTGGATACAAGGGCATGGGAGGCCTAGGAGCCAGTTTACCAGCTTGAATAAGATAATTTTCAGCTCTAATGGCAATGCTATAAGCCATAGGGATTGTTGTGCCTCCCATGGACTGAATTAACATAGAAATATCAGAATTCAAAGCTTTAAGGTAATATAGAAAAGCACCTTCTGTTGTTGGCCTGATTGCCACTGGAATCCTATCCCAAGACCTTTGAAATCTGAAGTTGAAATCGGCCAGCTGCTCATTGGGAGCTCTCTTGATAGTTGTCAGCTGCTCCAAAAGAGACAAGTTGTCTCCCTTCTCTCCAAATTGCTCATGAAGTGCAATACACAACTGATTCCAGTTTGTGATAGAACCAGCTCCAAGGCTCCTAAACCATCAGTAATGCTTTACCCTGAATGAAGATGCCAACAACTTGACAACCACTTGCATTTCATTGATTTCATGGATTGCACAAAGGTTAGCAATATCTTTAACATGATCACCTGGAGTAGTCTGATTTTCTCCAGTGAAGTAGGGAATGTTCTTCAAGGCTGCAATAGGAACTGGATGTTGTGCATTGAGAGCAAGTGGGCTGCTGCCTGTGAAGTTGACGTAGGGATTGTTTTGAGCCATTCTAATCGGTCTTAAAACCCTTGTTGATCGAATGAAAGGCCTACTGTGGAGGAGTTGAGAGAGTTCTGTTTGGTGGAGATGGAGACCTTGAATCCTTCTTCCTCTTTGCCTTCTTCTTCGAGATAATCTGCAGTATTCAAACAACACTTCTTCTTCTCCAACTCTTGACCTGTGGTGATTCTTCTCATGAGTTTTCGTGCCCGCACCGCTCAAACCAGCTTGATTCTTCCCTTTGGAGTCGCCAGATATGCAAATAATAGCTCTTTAAGCAAGAAAACTGCAGCAGATGCATATCAACTTTGCTACAATAAAAATGAGACCTCTAGTGTCCCACCGGGCATGCCAAAACTATTGTTGCAGACTCACAGCACCCCTGGATGCAGATCAGGCTTCTAGGTTGATCACTCTAGCATCCAGTGTGATTGCACAACATGGAAACCTCTCTCCAAGTGTGGGGACTTGTGAAACTGAGAGAGGAATCTCCAGATTAGAGGCTGGTTCCTCAAACTCCTCTGATTTAGATCTATATTTTGCAAAACTACAGAGGTTTGAAACCTAATCCTACTCTAAAATCCAAGGAGACAGAGATAGAAAGTGCAAAAATGAAACTAAACTAACAGGTGATACACCAAAGGAGGAGTGGTGAACACTTCTTGTTCTGCAGATAGACACAGATCATAAAATGTAACATAAAACATCATGCACAAGTTGATAAGATGTAATCGTAGGTCCGAAATGAAACAAGCAACACAAACAGAGGATCAAAATCGATCACAGAGCTCGTATTGTCATTTCCACTCGTCAAAATCCTTGTATTACAACATCAAAAAGGTAGAAAACTCGTTACAATTTTAGAAGAGGTCGATACTTGCAAAAATCACTTGTTACATGTGAAAGAAGAAGCTTGCTATCCAAAGAAATGTTCCCCTTTAGAAATGAGCCAAATCGCTTTTTACATTTGCATGGGTCGAGCCTGTGGGACAGAAAAAACATACAAAACATGGGAGCCCATCCCTCCTTGACTACAGATGCATTAAAAAATGGCATGGGGACCTTACAAACCCATACCCTATCATTTTGACCGATTTTACAGAGAATGCGACCCATTCTCGCATTAAACTGTCGCCGCTGAATGTCACTCGCTAGCCATGAACATGTGTCAGAGCCATTTCTCAATTTTCTCTCTCCAGACTGCACCAAAACTCAAGATTAACCCCTGGAATCATGTAGAGAATTTCACAAGCTTTCCGTTGATATAAAGAATGTGCAAATCCGAGCTCTGGATCAAAGATATGTCGATCTGAAGATTTAGGGCACAAAACAGGTGAAAATGCGTTTTGAAATTTTTCCCGCGCTCTGCCACCTGGATGACACGTGGCATGCATTGATTGGTCGCGTAATTCTCTCTCCTTCCCTGCTTCATTGGACATGTGTCTTCTTTTTATTGGCTCAGATTTTCCTTCAAAATCACCCTTTGACCTTTTGGACTTTTCTCCTTGTGACACGTGTCATGATTTGGTTGGTCCGCGGGTCTCCGCTTTCACGCCCTTTCGTCTTTTTGTCCCGATGTCCCAAAGGCTTTTGGGACAAAATCCTTCGGTCCACCCGAAATGGGCTTCCTTGTCCCTCATCTACCGGTGACACGTGTCATGATCTCGATTAGTGCTCGAGTTTTTGGCTATCCGCGCCCCACGCGCCCCTTTGTCCCTTTTGTCCTGTGCATGAAGTTCCTCGTTTCGCTTCAGCCGAACCGGCCGGTTCACGCGTCCTTCTTCGTGTACATTTGTTCCAACTGTCCCAGACTGTCTGGGACAAATTCTTCCGAACCACCCGAAATGGGCTTCCTTTGCTCTCGGCCGCTTCACCTTTTCGCATCCTTCGCATCCTCGCGGCCCAGATGTCCCAACTACTTAGTGTGAAAGTTCTCCTTTCGGCCGAACCGGGCGGTTCATGTCCTCAAGGCCCAAATGTCCTGAGCAGTTAGTCAATTTTCTTCTCCTTGCCTGAATCGCTTTCGCGTCCCGCGCGTCCATTTGTCCCAGATGTCCCTTTGCTTCGCGGGCCGCCTGGAGGCTTTTCGGCCGATCCGTGCCTTGATGTCCCAACTGTCCCAAAGGTGACCTGGAGTAGGACTTAGCCAATTTCGTGATTTTTTCCTGAATCGACCTACTTGCTTGGAACTGAAAACTCTGATGCATGTTATCAAAATTTACCCTGGGGGTGAACTTTGGATAATGGCACCAAGAGAATTCCACGAAAGCTTACATCAACACGCCCCAAAGGGAAACTAAAGAATAGACCAAAAGAAACATTAGGCACACACCACTGTCACACCAAGAGGAGGGGAGTATCATCCCGGGGTGGGATGAAAACTCCACTATTCGGTTCAGCAGATGGAGGATCCACATGCCGCTCATCTTGATTAGGATACCGCATTTGAAGAGGCACCATAATTCCCCATCCGGGGGTGGAGATCCGAAGAGTCTACATGGTCAATGGTAGAGATCCCCATCGACAATCTGCTAGCACCAAATTTCCTCCATGGAGTTGGGCTCCAGCTAGGTCAAGAGAAGAATGGGGAAGAAGGGTGGCCTCGCATGGGAGGCGTAACGATGGCTTCTCAAATGACTCCTACTAAGTGCACTGAAGAAAGTAGCCACCATGGTGGTGAAATCTAAGGTGGTGGCTATGGAAAATCGACAGACCCTACTCATCATACATGACGCACTCCCAGGTGATCGAGAAACTCCTAGAGATGTGTAAAATCCAAAACAACCTTGGCATCTTGAGCTTGTATCTATAGGCGAACAGTAGAAAAAATAATCACCTTGTCATTAGTATAAAACTTATAACAGATTGATCATTCTTGAAAATAAAGGCATTTCAAGCTTTCCAAATATGTAACAAAATACAAGCATGAAATAAATGCCATAGATTAGTAATATAGCAAGGCCATGGGCTAAATTCTTCAAATAGGCTAGACACCAAGGAAAACCTCGGGATGAGAAGGCTAAAACAAGGAGTGAATCTATCTCCAAATAGCTTGAGCATGTTGAAAATACCACAAAATATGTAGAAAATATTCGTAGGCGAGGCAGAAAGGGTAAGTTACGGGGAGTAATTCCAATGTTTCTAAGTCATTCACCTAGAGGCAAACTCGATGGATAATATTTCACATAAAATGATTAACTTTGGGCTCTAGAAGAGGATTCCAAGTACGAGAAAGCTGACAAAGCCAGGTAGACTATGAAGAATGTAATCCCCTAAAAGTATTCATTGAGCTTATCAATGGCTAGAAAATAAAGACAAAGAATCTTATAAATCACATGGGTGTTATGAATTGAAATAAAGCAATGTCCGATTCCATTTCCACTCCCGCCACCAAGCAGCCAAAGGTTGGAGGCCAAGTTTATGAAGCATAACATCTGGAAGGAGCTCTTGAATTCTACAGATTGATGGAAGGTCTGAATTGATCAAATTGAATTTAGCTTTGAGCTTGGGCCAAGGAATCCAATCTCTGCGATGCACCAAATCCTGTATGGTATGAATTCCCTTGCAATAGAGCCAAATGGATTTAATGTCAGGGGTTTCTACTAATGAAAGAGTGTTATCCATGAGGACGAGAGACCACCAGATGTTCTGTGAATTAAAAGAGAGGCCAATGCAAAAACCATCGCCAACCCACCTCATAAGAGGCTTCACCTGCTCAAAAGCTTTCCAAATACTCTTCACGACAAAGGTGCCAGAAATCTTGACAGGAGCAGAAGTTATTATAAGAGAATGTAATACAATCATCGCTTCAACTTTTCTTACCATAAGGAGCTCCAGACTCAATGTAATGTCTTAAAATAATTTTCTAGGCTTGTGGCCTCGAAAGGAAATGAATGATCCATTTAGCACAAAGGGACACTATAACGCCCACAAAAATTTCCTGCATGAAATCCAAGATCAACCTAGGACAAGCTACAAAAGTTATGGAATTTTTTTTTGAAAAACGTGCCCACAAAAATTTTCAAAAACAAAAGTTGTCACATTAATGTTTCTAAGTCAGTTATATTTAATAATAAAATTTTCCCCATTATAACAAAAATTCAAACCACATTATACTTTAATGAACTTAATTAGACCAAGCATGGTTAATTTCTCCCTAAGTGTTATTTTAATAAACAATTTAATTCCATTATAGTTAAATATCCCCATTTAAATGTCAAGGGTAAAAGGGGCCAATATAAATAAATACTAGAGTTTTTTTTTTTTTTTGTGATTGAAAAACATTAACAAGGTCCCCATTTGACATGGGGTTAGAATAATAAACATACCCCTACCCCATAAAGTGACCCCTTAAAAATTCAACCCATGTATTTAGATTTAAATATTTAAATTTAAATTCAAATTCCACTCACCCACTCCCCACCTACTTTTGTAGGGATGAATCTCATCCCTTGGATGGATTCACTTAGGACCCTTAGATGGGAAAAAGACAACTAACCCTAAAGTATGCTTAAGAAGCTACTTTCTCTTTCCTTTGGCTTATTATTTCTCTTTTATTTTGCAGGTTGTTGGAGGAGGATGGGGAAGCCATTGGAGGCCCTTTAAGCTTTTGGGGAGGCATACAAGCTCCATTATTTTTCTTATTTGTTTATACCCTCATTAGGGTTTTAAATGTATTTATTTATTTCATTTCAATAATATTTTCCCAAGTAGGCAAATGGGTTTGTCCCATTTTGTGATTTAGTTAAGTTTGATTCATATTTTCATTTGGGTATGTGAAAATGTGTGTGTGTGTGTGTGTGTGTGTGTGTGTGTGTGTGTGTGTGTGTGTGTGTGTGTTATATGTATTATATAAAATAGATTTTATAAAAGTAAAACTTTTTTAAAAAAATGTTGTTTAATATATGTGTGTGTGTGTGTGTGTGTGTGTGTGTGTGTGTGTGTGTGTGTGTGTGTGTGTGTGTGTGTGAGTGTGATTTGAAAAGGGTTCGGCCTACACATAGGGTGAATATCTCATGCCACACACACAGGTTAAATTGGGGTTTGGGAAATAGTTAGAACTATTGGGGGTGGGCTCGCCTACCCCACCCCCACCATTTCCTTAAACACTTTTAAACAACATTTCTTTTTTTTTTGAAAGTTTTACTTTTGTAAAATCTATTTTATATAATACATATAAATACACATAGTTATATATCGTGTGTGTGTGTGTGTTATATTTCGAGAACTATATATGATCATAGTATACTTTTATTAATATAATAATATTAATAGTATATTAATATTAATATATTTTTATATTAATAAGTTCCATTAATATTAAAATATTTTATTGTTAATAATATATAAAAAGATAATAATATTACTATCAAGGTAATAATGAAATATAGTTAGTAACATTGGCAAGTTATATACTTGCACTAACACTTTCTTCTCTAATAATTTTATAAACATTGTGGGCTAATTTCTACCCCACCCCCACCATTGCCTTAAACACTTTTAAACAAAATTTCTTTTTTTTTTGAAAGTTTTACTTTTATAAAATCTATTTTATATAATACATATAAATACACATAGTATATATCGAGAACTATATATGATCATAGTATACTTTTATTAATATAATAATAATAATAGTATATTAATATTAATATATTTTTATATTAATAAGTCCCATTAATATTAAAATATTTCATTATTAATAATATATAAAAAGATATTAATATTACTATCAAGGTAATAATGAAATATAGTTAGTAACATTGGCAAGTTACATACTTGCACTAACACTTTCTTCTCTAATAATTTTATAAACATTGTGGGCTCGCCTACCCCACCCCCACCATTTCCTTAAACACTTTTAAACAACATTTTTCTTTTTGAAAGTTTTACTTTTATATAACACACACACACACACACACACACACACACACACACACACACACACACGTGTGTGTGTGTGTGTGTATATACATACATACATATGTATGTATATATGTATATATATATATATATACATACATACATATGTATACATATATATGCATATATACACATACATACATACTTGCATATATACACATATATATATATATATATACATATATATATGTATGTATGTATGTATGTATGTATGTATGTATGTATGTATGTATGTATGTATGTATGTATGTATGTATGTATGTATGTATGTGTGTATATACATACATACATACATACATACATAAATATGTATGTATGTATGTATGTATCTACATATATATATGTATATACATATATACATACTGGACATACATATATATAGATATATAGATATAGGGTCATGTCATGTATAGATAGGGGAACCTCGATTCGGTCCCGGTTGGGCGGAGGACTCGGGGTTTGGCCAAGCGGTTGGGAACCCTATCTATATGGTATATGGATATGGTCCATCTCGGCAAGTGGAGTGAGGACCACTCGACCAACCACGCCTATATATCATATATCTGGGGCCCCATATCTAAAATCTATATAGGGGGCCATCTCCCATTATAGAGAGAGAGGGCACACACACACACACATATTATTTCGAGAACTATATATGATCATAGTATACTTTTATTAATATAATAATATTAATAGTATATTAATATTAATATATTTTCATATTAATAAGTCCCATTAATATTAAAATATTTTATTATTAATAATATATAAAAAGATAATAATATGACTATCAAGGTAATAATGAAACATAGTTAGTAACATTTGGTAAGTTACATACTTGCACTAATACTTTCTTCTCTAACAATTTTATAAACATTGTATGGAAGGTAAAGAGAATTTCATTTCATTTCCCTTAATTATTTGTAATAGATTTACAATAAATTTTTAAATGAGGATAACATACTAGAGTTAGAACTTAGATTACTTCATTTACCAAATAAAAGACAATTATAATATAAGCTCTTTTCTATCCATAATACAAGAAAATGCACAAATAGTCTAACTTTTTCAATACATGCCTTCTAAGTAATACAATCAAATTTACTATTCCTTGACTTCTTACAACATAAGAAATTTCCTTTATTTTTATAACCATTCTCACAACCAAATTTTACAAGATTTCCAATAAGTTTTAAAATGAGAGCTACTAACTTTCCAATGAGATCAACACACTTACATGAGGTTACAAGCCAAGTGAAAAAGAGGAATAAGTTGTTTTTCCTTCAACTTCATTTCCATTTTACAACAAAACTAACTTTACAAAAACAAATCTTTCTTTCCCCTTTTCAACATACAATACAACTTTAATATCCAACAATCAATAAAAATTTTCTTCACAAGGATTAATACAATGTCTTCCACTTAAAGTGGGAAATTTTACAAGAATGAAAGCTAAAATGAAATACAATATTACAAGTCTTCCACCCTAAGTGGGAATAACAAGGAGGTTTTCTCACAAGAAAATATTTCTTTTGGACACCAACAAAATCTCCAAGTTTCACATCACCAACAAGAGCTCCACCATGCTTCATTTAATCAACAACAAAAAAGGGGGAGAGGCAACACTCTCCACTGCCAATAATCCAATGAGGAGAATAAGTTATCCTCCTCATTGGCCCCCGAGCCCCAACCACATTGCAATGAAAAATGGATCCAACTCATGGCAACAAAACAAGCTTCCACATCACAATACAAGGATTCCACAACCATACCAAAACACAAACAACTCAAACTACAATCACAAGAAGAACTAACACAATATACAAGGCTTCAAATTATAAATCCAAAGGAGAAAGATCTATGGGGAGGTCACTTATGCCTCCCAATGGGAAATAGGTGCCCACCTTAAAACCCTCCAATATACATCTCAAAACCCCTACACACTCTTATGCCTCCCTCAAGAACCTCTTATGCCTCCCACATTCTCTTATGCCTCCCTACAATCTCTTATGTCTCCCTCATAAAAACAAAGTAAGAAATGCAAGCATTTTCTTGTCCAAGGTGGGGAACCCAACCCAACTCCCTCCAAAACATGAAATAAACTCTTATGCCTCCCTACATGTAAGATCCCCATAGTCCCCTCCTACACCACACTTAGGAAATCTACCCAAACACCCAACAAGCATACCAAAACATACAAAACATGCACATATACACAATATAAAAGAAAGCATTTAACAAGAGTATAGCTCCTACCTTTCCATGGTAGAGCTTGATCCAAGAGTCACACACCAAGCTTCTTCAAGCCCAAAAAATCACCAACAAGCTCCAACAAGATCCATAAGAACTCCAAAATCCTCCAACTCCAAAATACAAGAACACAAAAAGAAATCAAGTAACCCCAAACAAGTAAAAGAACTTGAATAAATAGAAAAGGGAGAGAGGAGGGTGAGGTGGCTCCATGTAGGATGCCACATCACTCATCCTCCACTCCACCTCACAAGTCAAACCTCAACCCTAATGCACAATAAATTGGTGGGTGAGAGGAATGACAAATTACTTACACACACAATCCAAGCCCACACCCCCTAAGGAAAACTTTAATTACATGAAAGAAAGTGCAATAAAATTTTACCTTTTTTCTTCCCAAAACACATAATGGGGTCTATTTTTGACCCCCAATCCATAGGTAGGGTTGGTATAGCAATTTAAGAGGTGTGGGACAAGTTTAACTTGTCCCACAAGCCTCCAAAATTGGCCCTTAAGGCCAAATCCGAATTTTCATGAAGGGGTAGAGTGTACAACACTCAAGATCACAAGCACTCAACTTACAACACATAATCCAAGAGCCATCTAATCTAATAAATGAATTATTTTGACCCATCCAATATTTAGTTTAGTAAAAAGATTAATTTACTAATCTAGACACAAATCAAGTAATTAATAAAAGGAGAATACATCACTATAAAATCAAGTAATAAGTAACAACATCTCGATTCTACATTTCATCAATATCAATAGGATCACAAGATTAGTTCAATTGTTAAGGTCTACTCAATATGACAAAAATATCACATGTCAGAACTATATAACTATGTCAACATCATATCATCATCAATATAAAATGTCTCTAATAATCCACACACCACATACTATGAATCGAGATCTAGTAATAGTCTCAGTATCTCTAACATCTAACATCATGCTAAGTCAAAATAATGTAAAATGTCCATAAGTATAGTCAACAGTATCAAAAAAACAATAATAAGTATCAAAGGGAAGTGGGCACTCTAGGACACACTCTTTCGATAAACATCTATGATGCCCATGCCACCTTGATCCCAAGGAGACAACAAACATCCCAAGTAACCCTGTGAAAGCTAGCATTTGAACAGAACATTTACACCAAAGAAAGTCTTGGAGTAGCTTGGAAAGAAGATTAAAATAAGAACAAGAAGGAAACTAGCAAGAATAATAATAAACATGAGTAACAACAAGAATTTTGGTGCAAACCTGGAATTTACTAGCCAGAGACAGTGGTTTGGAAGACCATTTGGTAACTTTCTGTTCCACCCTATTAAGAACATAATTCCACAAGGTAGAAGAGTCATTATCAAATGCAAAAAGGAATGCCAAGGAATCTAAATTGTTCTCCATGCCCAATCCACTTACATGGGTAAAATTTTAACCAGCCCGAGAGAGGAATACAACTCGATGAAACCACGAGGTTTTAGCCATCTGAATCTTTGGAGCCAAAATCTAGACAAAAGTGTTGAGACAATAAAATATTGCGGCCACATTATGTTTAGATTTAGCCAATTTTAGATAGGAATCATCAATAAAATGTCCATTGATTAACTACATTTTGTGATCTGGAAGAATAATCCCATGAATATGACCCTAAGCTATTTGACTCTCACTATGCTTGGTTTGGAGAATTCTTTCTTTTCTGTTGTGTCCACACTTTTCTTGTCCTCTTCCACTCCATCAAACATGGGTGTCCTCTTTCTCGACATTGTTTTCCTCGATGTTGATGCCACAGGATAGATGGATCTTTTTAGTACACCATTGTGCACAAGTTTTTGTGTAATTACTATAAAGTGATATAAGGAAATGGTCAGTCCTAAGGTTTATAGTTATTAGAAATTTTTACTATTCGGAAGAGAGTAAGATTATTTATAAAGAGTTTTATTTTTTGATTAGTGGTAAAAAGAGGGTTAAGGGACCCTACTTCGTACATCAAGAAATCTCCATGAGAGTAGATAAATCCAATTATAATAACATCAAAAAACCATAGTATAAAAGTTCATAGTAATAAGAGCACTTAGGATCCCATATAGTGATACTAATAAAGAAGCAAAAAACCATAGTGAAACTAACAACATCAAAGGAACTAACAACCAAAGACAGAGATAGTGAAAAATAGATCACCCCACACCAAAGTCATTTGTAGGATTTTTCAAGCCCCTCCAACACCTTAGCCCATTCTTTTGCAAGAGCATCAATATTAACAGCCAAAGAGCCCAGGTCTAAACCATCTGGGGTCGCCTTTTGTTTCCTTCCTTGACTATCCATAGACAATAAGAATTGGCAAGTTGCCCCAAAGTTTGAAGGTGTTGCAAGGTCGACTTAATAGTCACAATGCTCCATTCCATATAGCTATGGATGATAGCTTTAACCTTATCCATATTCCTGGTTATGGCCCCCAAGTTGGCCTTTAGGATCTCAATCTTACCACCCTACCCATTGCTAACTGCTTCCTACACCTGCTCCTTCATCTTGTGCCAATCATTAAAAAGAAACTAGACCGAGCTCTTAGTGAGCCGCATGTCCCCCTTGAGCTCATCGATATCAGCCACCATCCTGGCCAAGTGATTGTCCCCTTTGATTGAGTCGACATGACCCATAGCCTCATAGTGTTATTCTAATTGAGTGTTTATAGGAGTCAGGGCACCCTGTTTTCTAGACTCACCCTTAGTGTTTGGCTCAATGCTTGGGATATGCTTAGATTTAAGATCCTTTAGGTTTTGGGCCACGACCACCTCCACCTCATCCTCTTTCGTGTCATCATCAGAGAATCTTCATCATCGCTCGAATCCTCCTCCTCCGATTCAGACCCCGATCTGCATAAGCTTCCAAAGCCAGCTTGAGGGCACCAATTTTGTCAATGTCCAAGGCCACCCTTTTGACAAGGGCAAGGATAAAGCCCTAGTGGAGAGGGACAGAGATCCTATGCATTTTAAACTACAAAATAGAGGCACACAGAGAATGATAAAGAGTTTTATTGAGTTTACATAACTTAGTGGATACTTTGAAATATTAAAAACAATGAGTAACAAGATTCTATAACATCGTAGAACTTGGCTTGGTGGAAAATTATGCATAGGTATAAAGAACTAGGGTGGTCAATGATTCATGGGGATAAAGCTTCATAATGTTATAGATTTCCCTAGATTATTACTTCCTCCACAAGCTGAGATGGATCGGTTGACATATACCTCTCCAAATTTATTAATTGGAACAATATTTACCTCTAAAAAGAGTGGAGAAACATTATTTATCAACTTACAGATACCTCTATTAATGTCTATTTGGATAAAATGGCGAGAATTATTAAAAATTCAAGAGGAGATGCTCTATATCAAAATTTAGTTGGTTGAAAATACAATCACCTTGGCTAACCAACAAAACCCAAATCCTTGAATATCTAGTTGTATCAAAGGTTGTAGAGTTAGGTATGCATTGGATCTGTGTAACATGGTGACAATATCATGTAAGTGAATAGATGTAAAACACTAAATTTGACAAAAAAATATGGGAGTGCAAACTATTTTTATGCTTTAATAATATAGCTATGGGAGTCCCTGTTTAAGAAGTGTGACTTTAGATATTTCCATGTCTAAGATAAGTCTAGCAAGACAGATTAAATTTGTAGGTGGAGGGTTCCCTTGTGGAATATGTCATTTGATAATATTTTCGGTGGTCCTAAGTTTTGGATTTTTTTGATGTTTTCCTAGAGCTTATACTTTCTCAATAGGATATTGCATATGCCTTAGATAGAAGACCCTCACAAACTAATTGACCGTTCTTTGAATAAAATTAAATTACATTAATTTCCATGAATGACTAAAATTTGGTCAATGGGACTCTAGAATATATCCATTTACAATATAAAGAGCTAGGGTAAAGAATCTAGAATCAAAGATTTCCTCTATGCATTTTTGTGGCCAAAGTGATCTTTTCATACTATTAATTCTATGTAAAAAAATTCCAATTTTGATATTCATATGATATAAGAATTCATATTGAGAATGGTAGACTTATTGTGAACTTCTCTTTGTCGGTGGTGTTGTGAACTTCGATAATCTGCAAGAGCGCCAAGCTAAAAAGTTCAACGGATAATTGTTGGGACTAAGGGAATTCTAAACTATCAACATCCTACCTGCCTATGTCAAAATGGGGTATTTTAAATAGGGTATGGACATCCATCAAACCATGTATGCAAAATGTGGAAAAAAACTAGGGCATGTGAACTATTTTACAAAAAGTCTCAAACAAATGTGTTCTTGTGGAATGGCATGATAGCAAGATATGCATATAGATCACAAATGAATATGAGTTTAGGAATATTTATAGTGACACTAATTTTTTTATCTTGATCCTAAAAATGGTGCAACTTATGTTGTTCTCTCAAACATATATGTAGAATTGGGAAGGTAGGGAAAATTTCAAATGTTATAGGAATTGGTGAAAGATAGAGGAAGTAAAAATATCCTTGGATGTAGATGGATTGAAGGCCAAAATATTTTACATTTTTTCTGTGTAGGAGACATATCACATCCACAAACACATGAGATCTATGAAAAATGTGGAAGCATCATCAAAGGGGAACCTCTATTGTGGCATCAGCCTGTTAACATCAAATTTGGAATAGGGTATGGAAATCCTTAAAAGTATAAATGATAGAAGAATTTTGTGAGGTGTTGTAGCCTGAGTTAACTGCTTGGTATACATGTATGCGACATGTGGAAGTAAAAACAAGGCACATGAACTATTTGATATAATGATTAAAACATATGTGTTCACGTGGACATAATTGATTGCAAGTCATGCACAAAATGGATTTTTGAAAATGCCTTAGAAACTTTTTTTTTTGGATAAGGTAAAAAAGAATTTGATTTTGAAGGAATAAAAACCCTATACAAACCAAAAGATATGTGTCAAGGCTCAAAAGTGAGATAAAATGGAGCAGCCAACACAAATAATCAAGAAACCAACAGACACCACAAGTACATAAGCAAGAGAAAAACACACAAAAGAACCGAGAAGACCCAAAGGCAAGAAGATCAAAGCCACATGATCACCCACTAATAACTTTCCTTACTTCCATGGTTCTCCCCCTTTTGAGACCTGAGATTCATCTTTAGAGGTTCGTTAAAGGATTTGGTTTTCATTTTTTGTTCACTACTGTCCATCCTTCTCTCATATTTGGATCTGTATTCTCATCTGGATGGACTGGTAAAAGAACTTCAAAATCTCATTTTTTTTGGACTATGGATCATCGAGGAGTTATATGGTTGATTCATTGCTACCTTCTCCTTCTCATCAATGCCTTCTAATTGTTTAACCATGTTTTAGGTATTTTTCTCACCTTTTTCAAAATCTGAATTATCATCATGCCTAGCAAAAAAATTTAAGAATCATCATCGAACATCCTTTGATAACTAAAAGATCTGGATTAAAATCCTTCCACCAAAAAACAAGACCCTTACTCTATTTTTTGACAATGTGACAATCAAAGGCCAAATTGCCAAGAGAAAAATAGGTTCGGCATCTAAAATGAAATCCTTCATAATCAATGTTTTGAGTCTATTTTTTTCCCTTAACTTTCAGATTTATTGTAGTTGGAAAGTCTACATTCGTGTCTATATCCACTAGTATACGAGCATAAGTAGTGTGATCAAAAAATCTAGTTTTGAGATAAATATCTAGGAATTTTTCCAGGGCATTACTAATGGTTCTAAACCTATCTTCCCCCAAAAATTGCAGAGGAAAATATCAAAGTCTAATCCAGATGGGTTTGGTATTAAATGTTTCAATTAAGGGATTGAAAAGAGGAAACCATGGTTTCAACAATAAAAGGTGAGACTGAAAATCCCAAATTTTTCCAAGAATTTCCTCCTTATCAGAGGGATTGTCAAACACAACAATACACATACCATGGGTGGAGGGGTAAATATTGAATTTACCTTCCAAGAGATGGCTCCATTGTTTAGAGATCCTCTTGTGAAGAGTAGGGAGGCATGTACTGAAGTTCATGAACCTACAGATCAAGCCCCCGTCTCTCGGGAAATAAACCTCTAATTTTCTTGACCTCATCCCCAAAAGAGACCATGAAACTTGACTTTGCAAATGCCACGTGCTATCATCCAACAAAACGGGCCTTCCGGGGAGATTTTTTCAATTGATGTTGCTTTATAAGATCTCGGTAGGTTGAAAAATGTTCACTTGGCATCTTTAGAAACTTTCAATCAAATGTAATTTGACGTTTAAATCCAAATTCAACAACCTTTTCCAAAGTATCCTACCTATCGTGTCGAAAATGGGGGCATTAGAATAGGGTATGGAAATCCATCAAACCATAAAGGATGAAAGAAATGTGAAACATGTAGGGAGTTATTTCCTATTGTTAGGTCTCTATACTATAGTAGTAACACAAATAATAGAGGTATGTGATTTAATAAAAAAATGACACATGTACTTTGAAAATAGATATAGAAGTGATATGATGTTGTTCTTATTGGAAATAATTACATTTAGAATCCACTCCTAGAGGTCTATTTACACATTAATCTATAGATATTGTCAACGCCCTCTTAATAATATGCAAAAATAGGATCTTTGGAAGTTAGAATGGTCATAATCAAATGATAACTAAAATCATATTTTTATCACGTGTTGTGGTTATAACATAAGATCTAGACTTTAATCTCTATATATGCAAAAGTTTTATGGTTTGGTTTCTTTTATGATGAATAGTTCATATTTGTAGAGGTCCTGAAGGAAAGGTGTATATAGTAACATGGATCAAGTGCATTCATAAAGAAAGGTGACATTGTTCCATCATGAAAGCGCAGACACATACTTCAATAAATATATCATATCAAGTATGAAAATAGGTTAGAATGGTGTTTTCTCATACAAGGGATTAAGGCTTAGAAATTATTCTAAAATAATCTCAATGGTTGTCTTGGTTTGTGAAATAATTCATTTCCCTTTATGCATTTATAATCTTAGTATAGTAAAAGCGATAAGTACATCACATAGCTTATAAATTGTGATGCACATTTTCAAGTAATTCATCATCAACATGATAACCTATACAACCTCGTACGACAAATCATCATTTTCCTTTTTCTTGGGTATACTCTAAATCACCTCAAAAATCAAAAAAATAAATCC
The DNA here is from genome assembly GCA_018340775.1 of Taxus wallichiana var. yunnanensis. Classification (NCBI taxonomy): domain Eukaryota; kingdom Viridiplantae; phylum Streptophyta; class Pinopsida; order Cupressales; family Taxaceae; genus Taxus; species Taxus wallichiana. The sequence goes on along the minus strand of CM031240.1, from coordinate 796,971,726 downwards.
AAGCTAAAATATGAAGATGGAATGCCAAAACCGTGTCATGGGAAAGTTTTAGAACACTTTACAAAGGTGATGTAACAATTTCTTAAAACTATACATTTTTTCACAACCACATTATTTTCACTTATATAATATAAGAACATATCACATATGGTTTATTTCAAACTTCTTTGAAGAAGAAAGGAACACTTGTACAAGAAAAGGGGCGTAATGGTTTCCACTTGAATAATCGATGAATCAACATATGGAGGAAAGGAGAAACTAGAATAATGTCAATATACTAAATATGGAACAATTGATAGGCTTGGAAGATGGGCTATCAAAAGAAAATCTTGTGGTGAAAAGTTAGTTCTTTAGTTTTTGTATTTAATTCCTTTAGATAAATTTTCTTTATTATCATAATAATGGTGGGTTGCATGATTTTTGTGCCCTAGATGCCCATAAAAATAATTTTCATCTTTATAATAGGTAATATATATATTTATATATATATATATTGGAATTTATATATATTCTATAGAAATTTCTAATTGAATCATGTGTCTTTGTGGCAATAGAAACCAAGGACTTGCGACACTTGCATTCTTTCGAGTGGATATAAACCTAGTGTTGTTCTTTGACAAGGGTGTTGCAACCGAGCTATGCACAAGCAACAATCAATGTAAGCAAATGAACTGGAACTATTTATATCCTCTCTCTGCGGTCAAAGAATTTGTTTATGATACCTATTGGGATCGATATAGAACATGTCATGTGTTTTTGGTCATCTTTGTGTGTTTTCTTCTATACCATAAAGGTTTATTTTTATATACAAGTGTCAAAGTACTAGATAAAAAGTGTTATATTGCTACAAAAAGTATTTTTGAGAACTTGGTTTGGACATTAAAATACTTAAATCGGACACAAATCGTCAAAGTGTAGGCTTGACAAATAAAGTTAGTAAAATATGGGTATCTGATCATAATCCATAAACATATTGGGGTTTCTTTATTTTATTAAATTATATATATATATAGCCATAAATGTACGTATAATGTATACCCCTCGTGAGTTTATGTAAAAAAATCTAGTTTTAAACCACCAAAATTAAGTCTTCTCTTTGTCTTTCTACTTTCTCTTTGTCAACAAGGTTTGGTACTTTAGTCCTTATCCTCATACCTATTCATGTGCAAGCTAAAAAGTTGTGGAGATGTGAATGCAACATGTCCAAAGGCATCCCCTATGGAGATTGCATTCATCTACATGTCCATTTATCTTGTGGATCTAGGTTATTGTGGGTACCTAAACTTTCCATTGCAACATTTATGTTGGAAATATGCATGTATTACATGTATAATTTCAGCGTAGCTTTAGGAAAGTTAAATTTGGTTAATGAGTTTGTTTGAAAGAAATATGTAGATTTTAGTTAAGTATTTATTTAGGAACAAAGAAAATAAAACAAAAGATAATTTTTTTATACATACATAATATGCGGAGGATTTAAAGAAGCGAGTTTAATTTAGAATGCTCTATTTTAGAGCATTTCGTAATTGAGTTTAGATTGAGTCAATTGTTATTTAATTAGCAGCAATTTGTAATTATTTTGTACGTGTGCATTCAAAGCACATATTTGCATGCACATCTTGATTGTATGAGCCAAAGCTCCGAGTATGCATATTTAATTAATGGATAAGACACAACATTGTTGATTTTGGTGTTTAATCTATTTTTATGCAAGTTATATTATTATTTTGTTTTGATGTTCACTATTTAAGATAGTGTATTTTCTACAAATTGGTATTAGAGCGTTGTTTTGCAACGGTTTATTAAATTGGTAGCAAGCTATGGCTTCACATCCGGTATGCGAGCGTCACAATTTAATGGAAAGAACTATTAATCTTGGTCATTGATCATGAAGTTGTTATTCATATCTCACTGACGTATGGGAGATCATTGAGAATGGCTACATAGAGCCCCAAGATATGTCAACATATAACACACACTTTCTCATGTAGAGAAATATACTTTGAAGGAGTTACATAAGAAAGACAGAAAAACACTTTTCTATATTCATCGAGCTATGCATGAAAGCATCCTTCGAGAGTATCGAAACCAATCAAGTAAATAGTGCATAGGACACACTACAAGTTGCATATCAAGGTAAGGAGAAAGTAAAAACCACCAAGCTACATTTACTTCATAGATATTTTGAGAATTTATCAATGAAAGATTCAGATTCCATAGAATTATTCTTTACTTATGTAGTTGTCTTAGTCAATCAAATAAAATCCCATGGTGAGACTATTGAAGACAGAAGAATTATTGAAAAATTGCTTAGGAGTTTGCCTACAAAATTTGATCCTCTAGTTAATTCTATTGAAGAAACTAAGGATGCGAGTCATTTTTCTATTGATGATTTGCATGAATCACTAATCAATCATGAAAATGGATGAATAGATCACATGCAATTGTAGATCAGGATTCTACATCTCAAATAATAGGTATTCATGGAAGAGTAAGAGGAAGGTTTAGTCAAGAGGTAGAGGAAGAAGCCCATCCGGAGGACGGCGGCGTTCATCAAACTTAGGTGGAAAAGGATAGAGTCAAGAACAAAGTTATGGTCAAAGAAAAGATAAGTCTCATGTTCAATGTCATTATTGTAAGAAGTATGGGCACTATGCTTATGATTGCAAGAAAAAGTAATATGATCAGGAGAGGCAAAATCAAAATCAGGTTGGAGGTTCTACTTCTAAACCTATGTTTATTGCATGCACAAGGATTTTCAAAGCAATACCTTATTTATCCCCTATTGAGTGCAATCTATCAAAAGAGAGTCCATGTGATGTATGGTATTTGGATTCAGGTTACAGTAATCACATGACATATAATCTAGATTTATTTTTTAGTTTGGATGAATCAATGAAGAGTGATGTTACTCTTGGAAATAACAATATTGTGTCTGTAAAAGGAAAATGCATTAGTATTCTAACTAAACAGGGGAGAAAAAGAATATGCATGATGTTTACTATGTTGTAGGTTTGAAGCACAATTTTATGAGTATTGGATAGTTGGTACATAAGGGATAAAAATTTTATATGCGAAAGCTAATGAGTGCGTGATTGTGGAAAAATCTCCTAGCACTCAGTTGATTGCAAAACTAAAGATGAGCAGCAATAGGATGTTCCCTTTGATATTAAAAGCTAGAAAAAATAAGAAATCAAATTTGTTTATAGCCAAATCAGCATCTCAGTTCATAGCCAAGTCTTGCGCTAAGTCAAATCAACCCTCTACCGATTCTTGCACTCAAACATATGACCCACGCAAAGGTAAAATAGTCATGCGTTGAAGTAATAGAGTCCTACGGAAATGTAAAGGAGGTATGCACTAATGCAAGAGAGTCCTACACCAATTTCTGTGCTAATACAACTAACTCCTATCTTTGAAGGAACATAATCAATTTTTATTCAATCGTGAAAGATGAATCATGGCTTTGGCATCTAAGGTATGGAAATTTAAATTTTGGAGGTTTGAATTTACTTCATAGAAAGAATATGGTTAAAAAAATTTCATTGATTGAAACCATAAATGGTATGTGAAGGTTGCATTTTGGGAAAGCAACACAAAGAATCTTTCCCAGTTGGCAAAACAGCAAGAGCAAATGCACCTCTTGAGATTGTACATTCAGATTTATGTGGACCTATGCAAACAACTTATATTAGAGGTTGTTCATATTTTATGACATTCATTGATGACTACACAAGAGAACACATGAGTTTATTTTCTGAAACATAAATCGATGCCTTTTATATATTTCAAGAGTGCAAGGCTTTAATGGATAAGCAAAGTGGATACTTCATCAAATTTTAGGATAGTACAAAGGAGGTGAGTATTTTTCTAATGAATTTATGAATTTTTGTAAATATCATAGTATACACAAGACTTTTACTACTAGATTTATACACCACAAAGAGAATAGTGTGGTAGAAAGGAAGAATAGAACCATCATGGAGATGAAGAGAAGCATGTTGAAGGAAAAGAACCTTCCAAATGACTATTGGGAAAAAGCAGTAGCAACTTTTGTTTACATTTTGAACAAGTTTCTAACAAAACTTGTTAGGAACATGGTTCCTCAACAAGCATGTACTAACAGAAACATAGTGTTCCACATTTAAGAGTTTTTGGTTGTGCAGTGTATGCACATGTACCTAATGAGCTAAGGAAAAAATTGTAAAAAAAGGAGAAAAGTGTATCTTTGTTGGGTATTCAAATAATACAAAAGAATACAAGTTATACAATCCAATCACTTTGGAAATTTTGTGATCGAAAGGATGTATGATTCATTGAAAATGAAGCATGGGATAGAAGTATAGAGAAAACAATGAGTATAGCAGCAATTATTCCACATGATGATATGGCATATGAAACTTTAGAGTAGTAAGGTATTGTATCTACAAATCTTGGAAATGCACCACAAGTTGTAGCACAAGCTACACCTCCTTCTACAACCAGGAGGTCTCCAATATTTCATCCATCTTCAGCCATGCAAGAAACACCATAGAGAACACCAGAAACAACTCCATCACCACAAATAGCAATCCTGCATCGAATAGTCCTGCACAGTGGAAAACATAGAGTCTTAGTGAGATTTATAATGTTGATACAACTAACTCATTTTCATTTTTGCATTATTTTCTCAAGTTGTAGATCCAGTATATTATGAAGAGGCTATAAATAATGAAGTTTGGGCACAAGCCATGGATGATGAGATCGATGCTATAGAGAAAAATCAGACTTGGGAGTTGGTGGATCTTCCAAAAGTAAAGGACGTGATAGGAGTCAAGTGGGTCTACAAGACAAAATAAAATGCTAATGGAAAAGTACATAAACATAAAGCAAGGCTGGTAGCAAGAGGCTTACACAACAATTTGGAGTGGATTATAATGAAACGTTTGCACCAAAGAGAGCACGTTTGTAGCGGTAGGAATGGTTTTAGTAATTGTACATAAAAACAAATGGCCTATTTATCAGATGGATGTTAAATCAACATTCTTGAATGTAATCCTGAAGAGGAAGTTTATGTGAATTAACTAGAAGGTTATGAAGGAAAAGTATATAGGTTGAGGAAAGTGCTCTATGGTCTCAAGCAAGCACCTAGAGCTTGGTACAACAGAATAGATTCTTATTTGATTGAGAATGGTTTCAGTAGGAGTAGTAGTGAGCCTACCTTATACACCAAGATAAATGAGCAAGGTAATATTCTAATTGTTTTTTTATACATAGATGATTTGATCATTACTAGAAATCTATCTATAGAGTCATTCAAATCAATCATGAAGAAGGAATTTGAGATGACAGATCTTGGTCTTATGCATTAATTTTTGGGCATTGAAGTTCAACAATCAGAAGGTGGAGTTTTTATTTCACAAGAAAAGTATGCAAATGATGTTTTGAAAATAGTTAACATCTTGAATTGAAGCGGCATGCAACACCGGATTAACAGTAATAGGTTTGAAGTTGAGAAAAGAGGATAGTGTATCGTTTCTAGATATGAAATTGTTTAAAAGTTGGTTGTAAGTCTTATGTATTTGATGGCCACAAGGCCTGATATCATGTATGATGTGAGCCTCATATCAATGTTCATGGAATATCCAAAAGATTCACATTGGCAAGTTGGAAAGAGAATTTATAGGTATGTGTGTGTGCAAAGAATCATGGAATTCTTTATTCAAGTTTAGATGAGTTCAAATTAATTGGGTATCTGAGATAGTGACAATGTTGGAAATATAGATAACAAGAAAAGCACATCCGAATATAATTTTCACTTTGGAACAGGAGTGGTTTTGTGAGCATTAAAAAATCAGCCCATTTTCATTTTATCTTTAGCGAAGCAGTATGTATGCAGCAACGGGAGCAGAATGTCAAGTTGTTTGGATGAGAAGAGTGTTGAAATATTTGCAACATAATCAAGAGGAAGCCACGTAAATTTTGTGTGACAACAACTCAGCCATAGAATTGTCCAAAAACCATGTTTTTCATAAGAGGAAAGCACATTGATACGAGGTATAATTTCATTAGAGAGTTGGTGAACAACAAATAAATTCATCTCAAATTTTGTAAATCGAAGATCGGTTTGCAAAAATTTTACGAAGGCTTTAGCAAATGGATTTTTTTAATATTTAAGAGGATGTTTGGGAGTTTATGATCCTCCATATGACATATCTGAAAATGCAAACCCAGCTCTAGAATATTGAAAGCTACAAGTTAAAAAATTAAGGGGGTGTTGGCAATATACATGTGTTGCATGTGTAATTTCCACCGTAGGTTTAGGAAAGTTAAAGACAGTTTGTTTGAAAGAAATCAATAAATTTTAGTTAAGTCTTTGTTTAGGAATAAAGTAAATAAAACAAAAGATATTTTTATGCATGCACAACATGTAGAGGATTTAAAGCAACATTTTAATTTAGAAAGCTTTGTTTTAGATCAATTCACAGTCGATTTTAGATTGAGTCAATTGTTATTAAATTAGCAGTAATTTGTAATTGTTTTGTATAAGTGCATTGAAAACACATAGTTGCACGCACAACTTTATTGTATGAGACGAAGATATGAATATAAAGATTCAATTAATGGATAACACACATCAGTGTTGATTTTGGTGTTTAATCTATTTTTATGCAAGTTATATTTTTTTTGTTTTGTTTTTAGTTGTTTAGGACTGCAGATTTTATATAGTTTGGATTGGTTCAATTTGATGAATAAGATGCCATTCAAGGAGCTTCAAAAGTATCATTCATCATCTAGTTCTACTTGGCTCTTAATTTCAGTTCCTTCTACAATACCATATTTGGTTACTTTTAAGACATGGAAATTGGCTTTTGGATTACGGATTTCTACGAGAGGTCGATTGCATTGGCTTTGATTATCTTTCTTACAGAACAATCCTAGGTGCATCCCTAGAAATCTAAATAGAGGTCACGTCGGTCATTTATATTTATTATTGATATCACGATAGTAATATATTTTATTGCCTATGTGATGTGTGCAAGATGGTATAGATGCATTTCTTTGTCTAAGGATGTGGATGAAGATGAGAAAATCTAGAAAATATAAAAAATCTAATCTGCAAACAAGTTGGATGGTAATTGGGGGTATTATTTTAATCAAATTATAATCAAATATCCTTATTTTTCTAAGGTTGACATAGTTACAAAGTGCAACATCCTTATTGATGGTCATCATGGAGTTTGGGCTGGATAAGGATGGTGTCACTGCAAGGATTGTGTAAGTACTAGTGTGAAGTATAAACAAGTTATCAATAGTTGTGTGGTGAAGATGTTATTCTAGTCAAAGTGTAAAGAAAAACCTTCCTATGTGGTGTGCTATACTTATTTAAAATATCCAAAACCCACTTGTCTTATGTGTAATTCTAGGTTAAGATGTCTAGAGAGAGTTTATGCTCTCGGATTGAAAATATGTTGTGTGCCTACTATTTTTATAAACCATCGGGGTGTATTTATTTAGTGTATTTTATATCTATTGATTTATATGTGACCTCTCTCCATTCTTGTCTATATTGGTTGGCCAAAATAGTTTTCCTTTCTAGGCTCTTCTCCATAAGATAATCCCAAGAAAACAAGCAACACCAATAGAATGTTCATTCCATATCCATGAGGGAAGGTCCATTGAAGAAGTATATCATTTGAGCTAATGTAAATGACCCAACATAAAAATTAATATGAACATGACCAAAAGAAATGATTTTCAAGCTAATAACCCACCACACAACACAATAGATATGTCCAATAACACATATCTACCATTTAGAGGGGGTATGCTAATTTTAGAAACAAGAAAATCAAAATGAAGACGAAATCAACTTGAAAGCATAGTGTAAATCAATTAGGAAACAACCCAAAGAAGGGGAAATCAAAAAAGTACATATTCCATTTAAGAAATTAGTAGAGAAAAGATAAATAAAAGTAAAAAATAGGAGAAATGAGGATGAAAATATTACAATGTCATCCATGTTCTTCGAGTATTTGTAATCCCGAGGGTATGTTCGGGGGGATTGAGAAAGGCATATCGTATACTATTAGTATGCATCTTTGGATAAATAAACTCTTCCACTCACTTCCATATAAAATAGTGGCATTGGAATTATAAGAGAGTGATCCCAAAGTAATCAGCTTCATCCTCTCCACAAGACCCTTCTAAATCGGAACCATGGTGAAAATTCCTGTGTTTGTACGCCCCTTTCACATATTGAGTGCTACGAAATCCTAGCTCCTTTGGTGTGTTGAGTTCTACTGTGACATTTTTCGTGTGTTATTTTCCATCTCCCTAATTTGTGGTTGGATAAGTGAAAAGTCAAAGCCTATTAAATTGGATGAAATGTTTGAGACAAATAATATTTACGCCTCTAAGTTTCATCTTGAAATGATGTAAGAACATCCTTAATGATACTTAGGTAAGAACCATCAAGTTTGAATAAGCCATGAAAGGCATGCATTTTATATATTATAGGTTTGATTTTTTCACTCCAAAATGAGAATATTTGAATGAAATAATGTAATTATTCTTTACTTGAGAGTAAGAGTGAAAGTAGGTGATTTAGGTGGGTGTGAGTTGTGATATCTTCTATGCTACATAGGAGGAAGATTGGTTATCATATAATATTGTGTGGATCATGTCTTTGTTATCCATATTCTTTATAAAATTTGTCATAGAACAAGATGTCTCTATTTGAGGAGGTTGAGAGAATATATCAACAAGAGGATAGCATAAGTCTTATCTTAGAATAGGTGGTTATGAAAATTAAAAGAAATTTTATACGAGGATATAGGTTGAATATATATATAGGAAGAGAAGAGGAAATATTTATCATGCATGGAGTGAAGGAGCTGATAGAAGAGGAGGATAGAGTGTTGAAAGGATGACATATGTAAGACTGCAGACTTTGTAAAGTCATGGGGAAGAAGATCAAAGCTTATGAATGCATGAATTTTTTGTTTCAATTGTCTCCTCATGTGTATATAGAAGAAATCTCAATGGTATGAGTTCATGTTTTAATAATAATGTTCAAATTGTCATGATCTACCTCCAAACAACTTGTATTGTGTTGTGTTCTCATTGCTTCCTTGAAAGAGGGAATCGAACCAGTCACGATAACTTTCTAGGCCCAACTCCAAATGATCTAAAATTTTGTATGTAGGTGAAATAGGTCATTCTACAAATAGGATATTAATATTTTATAATAATTAGGGGTATTGTTTTACTTATGAAGCATTTTCCTATCTAGTTTGAGAATGCATGTAAACCTGTTTGATATAATGTCTTTATGGGAAAATGGTAATAACTTTCAAATTACCTAATGAAAATGGATGAAATTTGGAACATATTATCCTTGTAGATATTTTTAGAAGCTATCAAAATTGTGGAATAATTGGGCTTGTGCAGAAAAATATATACAAGACATAAATTTTATACAGATGAATTCTCTTGAAACAAAGTTTTACATGATGAAGATGGAAGATAAAGTCTTTACTTGTCCACGGGAATGAGAATATTAGTGAAGGATATCAAAACATTAATTACAATGTAGGTTTGAAAATATATAGAGGAAGGTCAAGGTATACTCAAATCAAGGTAAGCAACATGCAATCAGTAAATTAAGCTTCATAGAGGCATAGTTCACACTTATCCCATTTAAAACAAAGAATGTAATAATGATGGAAGGATAATTCAAATGATGGTTAAGTATAACATATGCAGGCTTGAATAATTGAAAAGGTTTAAAATGAGCCAAGATATGATTGTGGGTTAGTGAAATTAATCTTACATGTTGATATGAGAATAAGTTGAGCTAAAATTGGCATCGAAAACAACCCTTCGTAGTAGTGTCCTCATGTTTCCTTTTCTCGAAACATACATTGGAGAACAAGCTTCCTCTAAGGTTGGCATTGGATGATAATTTTATGAGTCTTCTCCTAGCTTGATGTCATCAAGGGAAGGAATGTTTTCATTAATAGGATAATCTTGAAAATTATTAGTTTTGATGTGTTTGAGAAATGTCTACTTATAAAAATGTTATAGAAATATAATCGATTATTTAATAAAGAAGCGTATAGGAAACATACAATATGGAAAATATGATAATAATATTTTGTAAATTAGTAGATAATAGATACCAATATTTTCGCATATCCTAACACAATTTTTCATTTTTTGTGAGTGGCAAAACTAGCCAAATAATGTCGTGTTACTCTTTTTTTTAAGCGGCAAGTAACCTTCTTACCATATTTTACAAAATCCAGTAAATATGTCATAGATATTGATTGTCGACAAATGGCTATAGGGTTGGACATTACAGCCTTAATGGTAGAGGTTTGGGTGATAAAGAGTTACATAATAAGGGTAGGATGGGCAAGATGTTGGACGAATAATGATAGGACAGTCGGGTGTTGGAAAAAAATGGGTAGGATAGGATAGGGGTTGGAATAATAGGGATAGGGACAGATTGGAGTGCGAGGGATTGGGGTTGGGTAGAAGAGGTTGAGCGACACATGACCCTACGGGTTGGATAGGTTGAGGTTTGACGACAAAGGTTGTTTGGATTGAGGTTTGAAATTCCCACTTCTCTTCAACACTAAATGAAACATGATTATCTTTTCGAATTTTTTAATCGTAAATCTGCAGAACTTTATTCTTATTAGCATACTAATAAGTTGTGCGGGGCATCATGACTCCATTGTGTTTTGATTATTATTATTTTAACTATATGTCGTATTGTGGACCCTGATGGGCATTTAAGGATAAAATAATTAGCTAGAATGTTTTCATTGTCGTAATTTGATTGTGATATCATTACTCTTTGATATTGTTTTGTTGTATTTGGTTTATCTCTGTGACTAGACACATAGACACTATTGTGCTTTATTACCGACAGATGTTAATAGAAAAATGACATTTACACATTGTGTTAGGGAAATTGAAGGATAGACATTATTGTAACCGAACTGATTAACTTTTGATAGACATTCAGTATGGAAGAAAATGATGTGTTGTCAAATAAATATATGTTGATATTTCAAATCATTTTCGTATTGGTTTTTATTATGATGTTCAAAGTTATTTTTGTGATTTAATTGATATTGGAGATTGGCAAAATTGTGAACAAGTGAAAGTATTGCTTTAATCTGATGATCCAGTTGGTCTTTGATCTTAGTTGCAAACTGATGTATGAGTAGAATCAAAATGTTGAAAATGAGAATAATTGTTAAATTACTTGGTCTTAGCAATAGTAGTTATGATTTTTGATGTTTGAAATTGATAGTTAGATGTAAGTGTTTTATTACTTCGACATCATTAATATGGCCATGAGGCCAGAGGGGTATTGTGTGTTTTGCAGGAAAACATATCACGACAAACTACGAGGGGATTGGAGACCAACCACATTGGAATTCTAGGTGAATTCAACAAGGGTCACCATGGCAACATGTAATTTGTGTGTGAGATCGAATTATTGTTTGGGGGTGGAATTGTGACCAAGGGGTTATGATTTGTCTTTTATTTAGATTTCATTTTTATTGATGTTAGTATGTGTTTTTTAATGATGTAATTCATTGTATTAGTTATTTGGAATTTGGGGTATGTATTTTACCCTTTATTACTAATGGTTTTCGTGTCTTAATTAGCTAATTAAATCGTTTCATAAACTAATTATAGATGTGACCAAAGGAATTAATTTATTAGGCTATATTTTCTCTTGGATTTTGTGTTGAAAGTTGAGTGCTTGGGATCTTGAGTGTTGTACACTCTACCCCTTCATGGAAATTCGAATTTGGCCTTAAAGGCCAATTTTGGAAGCTTGTGGGACAAGTCAAACTTGTCCCACACCTCTTAAATTGCTATGCCAACCCTACCTATGGGTTGGGGGTCAAAATTAGACCCCATTAGGTGTTTTGGGAAGACAAAAAGGTAAAATGTTGAGTGCACTTTCTTTCTTGTAATTAATTTTTCCTTAGGAGGTGTGGGCTTAGATTGTGTGTGCAAGTAATATGTCATTTCTTCACCCACTTATTAATTGTGCTTTGGAGTTTGAAATTTGATTTTGAGGTGGAGTTGAGGATGAGTGATGTGGCATCCTACATGGAGCCACCTCACCCTCCTCTCTCCCTTTTCTATTTAATCAAGTTCTTTTGCTTGATTGGGGGTTACTTCATTCTTTTGTGCTCTTACATTTTGGAGTTAGAGGATTTTGGGAGTGCTTTGGTTCTTTGTGAGAGCTTGTTGGTGATTGCTTGGGTTGGAAGAAGCTTGAAGAATGATTCTTGGAACAAGCTCTACCATGGAAAGGTAGGAGCTTTACTCTTGCTTAATGTCCTTTTATTTTATGTATATGTGCTTGTTTTGAGTGTTTTGGAATGCTTGTTGGGTGCTTGGGTAGATTTCCTAAGTGTGGTGTAGGAGGGGACTATGGGGAGATTTCATGTAGGGAGGCATAAGAGTTTATTTCATGTTTTGGAGGGAGTTTGGGTTGAGTGCCCCACCTTGGACAAGAAATTGCTTACATTTCTTACTTGGTTATTTTGTTGAGGGAGCCATAAGAGATTTTAGGGAGGCATAAGAGATTGTAGGGAGGCATAAGAGAATGGGGGAGGCATAAGAGGTTCTTGAGGGAGGAATAATAGTGTGTAGGGGTTTGAGATGTGTTGGTGCTCAAAATTGTCTCGCCCCATTTATTCCCTTGGAAATTTATTGATTTACTGACCTCTGTCATCTTATCCTTCCCCTTGTTGTGCTTGGTTGGTCTTTGTTGACATTTTAGTCTTCCCTAGGTCAAAGATCATGTATGGGTCCATATTGGTCTCCTAGTTTCTTTCAAAAAAACTCACGTTTTCCCATTCCCTCTATTACCACAATCAGGAATTTGTGTTCTTGACATTCTGCCTTGAAATACTTGAAGAAGAATGAGTTGATGTGTCCCTAAGGATTGTATTTGAGCCTTGCAATAGTCTAAACTCTCTGTCATTGAAGAAAACTTCATTTTCAGGCTCAAATGCTCGTGTTTCTATATTTTATGGTTTGACGGGCATTTTCTCCTAGTCAAATTTGCATCCTTGCATCTACAGGGATATGGCACCTTTTGGTTGGATGCGGCTCAACTAAATACTTCAAAAATTCTATAAAAATCCTCAACTCAGAAATATGTCCACGTGGGTGAACGACGCTCGTTTGAGAATCAACTTTTTGGTCTGGCTTTGAAATAGTGTTGAGAGGACACATGGAGGCTTGGCGAGATGGGGACATGTGGAGGCCTCCACTTGCTTTGCATTTTACTTAGAATTTTCAACGGCCAAAAGGAGACTACCTCAGAGCATGACACGTGGTGCCTTCCACTGGGTTTCAAGCATTCAGACAAATCTCACTGGAATAGGACACGTGGTGAGCCCACTTTCATTCAAGGTATTGTCATCACCAATCTATCACTATGATAATTCTTCACTGGGAAATCCTCGTATATGATTATTTACTAATGCACAACCTTTAGTTTGGTGGATGTAATCTAGAAACACAACAATAAACATAACACAAGAATACCATAGACTAGGAAAGAAGGAATGATCATAAATATGAAATATCGAGTAAATTATAATATTAACATGAAATTTTACAATTTCACCCTTGAGGTACTTCAAGTGTTATTGACTTCACTTTCCTTCCACCAAGACTATGGGAGAAACTTCACGATTACACCTCTTAATGGCTTCTTTAACACACCTTTAAACCGATGGATTCCTTTACACACTTACTCATACAATATTTCTCACTACTTCCTTCTATGCTAAATGAGGTGGGGTGGCCTCTTTATTTATAGGAATTCAGGCTTATCCACCTTATCTATAAGATAGGATAGGAAATCTCTTCCGCCAATCATAATCCATGCCTAAACTCTTGCCTTTACATGTAGGCTTATCTTCTAAGATAAGATAAACCTTATCATCTCACATGGGTTCCACCTTTTTAGAATTTTCCACAAATAAAATATACAAAATATTTATGACATCACTCTTTGTCCTTATTACAAATATAATATTTCTAATTCCTAATCATGTAGACCCTACTTCTCTACTTATCCCAACTTTGACATTTTAACATTACCGGACCACTTACAACAAATATTTACTTTTTACAACATTCCTATTGTACTTTGACTATTACCGTACTCTACATTATTGGTGGCACCGTACTGATAGTGCCATTATCTTCTATTGGACGCCACTACTAATTATACTTAACAACATCCTATTCCTAATACATACATTAATAAAATAGAAATTACGAAGGAAAATTTTAATGTCGACATTTTCCCCCTTCCTAACTTCTACTCGTCCTCGGAGTAGACTCTTATGGACATTCTAAAGCTGGTGCTTGGAAAATATTTAACTTGTCATGGTTGACCCATTTTGTAATGGGAGTACCATCCAATTCCTCCAGTCGATATGTACCATTTTCATGCACAACTACTATTTTGTAGGGCCCCATCCACTTTGGAAGAAATTTTCTCTATCTTCTTTTTTGTATCTGGAATCATATACTAGAACCAAGTCATTCACATGAAATGGAGACCAATGGATCTTTTGATCAAAGTATTCCTTCGCTTCATTTTCTTCTTATAGCTTGTATCCTTTGCTATTTCCCTCATTTCCTCTAGCAAATGAAGATGTACCAACCTTTCTTTTACTGAATCACTTTCATCCATCCTTTCATTTTTCATAACTCTCACAGTGGGAATATCAAACTCAATAGGAAGAACTGGATCAATGCCATAAGCCAACTGAAATGGGGAGTATCATGTTACTGACTTTGATGTTGCCCTATATGCCCACAATGCTGCATGAATCCTCTTATCCCATTTATGTACCTGCAAGGCTGCATCTTTTGCTAGAATTTGACACAACACAAAATTTGTTCGTTCCACCTATCCATTTGTGCTTGGCTTGTATGTTGTTTCCTTCATGTGCTTAATAGAAAAATTATTGACTAGGGATTCTACCACCTCATTAATGAAGTGGCTTCCTTGATCTGTTACAATTTCTAATGGACAACCAAATCTAGTGATAATGCGTTCATATATGAACCTTGCCACTTCATCCATGGAAGTTGTTTTCAATGGCCTAGCTTCAACCCACTTGGTTAAATAATCTGTGGCAACTACAATATACTTATTTTGGCGTGGGGTAGTTGGAAGTGGACCTACAATGTCTATTCCCCACTTTTCAAAGGGACCAAGTGGAAGAATAGGGCATAATGGAGCTGATGAAGTCTTACGGTTACCATGTGTTTGACAAATATCACATGTCTTACAATAATTATAAAAATCTTTAAAAAGAGTGGGCCAGTGATAACCTGCATCCAAGATCCTTCTTGTTGTAAGTTGTCCAGAGAAGTGCCCTCCACATGTACCATTGTGGAATTCTTCTATCAGCTCCTTCCCTTGATCACGTCCAACTGCCCTCTTGTACTGTCCATCAGGTCCTATTCAAAATAATACTCCATGCAGAATAGAATATGGACGACTGGCTTAAGTAATCTTCCTCTTAGTCTTTGCATTAGCACCATCAGAAAATTGAATTCATTCAGATAATTCCAAATATCTATGTATTCACTAGGGATTGTGTCAAGGGATAACAATGTTGCATCTGGGAAATCATCATCATCACAAGATGAACCTAAACCATCATAGGCTCGAGAGAGTGCATCTGCATTGACATGCTTCTTTCCGGGCTATCTATAATATCAAATTCAAATTCTTGTAGCAAAATTATCCATCTTGCTATCCTCCCTGATGGGTTAGGCTTATTGACAATATATTTTAGAGCCTGATGATCTGTTACAACTATAAATTTCTGCCCTAGCAAGTAATTTCTAAACTTCTTTACAGCAAAAATGATAGCTAGAGCCTCTTTTTTAGTTACAGTATAATTTACCTCAGCACTGCTCATTTGTCTACTCCCAAAGTAAATTGGATGTTCATTCCCATTTTCATCCTTTTGGCTCAAAGTACTTCCTAGTGCTGCATCTGAGGCATCAGTGTACACAATGAATGGCTTGCTCCAATCTAGATTCATTAAAACAGTGAAGACACGTGGCTTCCTTGATTGTCTAAAAGCTTCATGCGCCTTATTTCCTGGTTCATAAGTAACATCCTTCTTCAAGAACTGGGTTAGTGGCTATGCAATCTTTGAGAAATTCTTGATGAACCTTCTATAGTAACCCACATGGCCTAAAAATGATCTCAACTTACTTCTATTCATAGGAAATGGTAACTCTTTGATTTTTGAAACTTTATCAGGATCAGTACCAATACCATCTCTGGATACAACATGCCCTAACAAAACACCTTTAGAACATCCAAAGACACACTTTGTAGGGTTTAGTGAGGCTTGTGCTTCATCTAACCTTTGAAATGATGTCTCCATCTAGTGCAGGTGGTCCATCTTGCTCCCATAGATGCAAAAATCATCCAGAAATACTCTGATGAAGTTCCCAATGTAGGGTTCGAACACCCTATTCATCAAACACTGGAATGTTGCTTTGGAGCATTACATAACCCAAAAGGCATAACTCTATAAGAAAACGTTCCCAAGGAGTGGTGAACGTGGTCTTCACCGATCTTTCTCCACTATACGGACTTGGTTATATCCACTATATCCATCAGCAAAACTATAACACTCCTCGCCAGCTACTTCGTCCAAGATCTGATCTGAGAATGGAAGAGGGTAATGATCCTTCTTTGTTTCCTTATTGAGCTTCTTGTAATCAACACAAAATGCATAGCTTCCCATTCTTTTTTATTGAGATCATAATGGGAGAAACCCATTCGAATTCTCCACAAAGAAATATGAATCCCGCATCAAGTAACTTATCTATTTCTTCTTTTGGTCTTGGAAAAATTAGGATTCATTCTATATGGCATTTGTTTTATAGGCTTAGCACCATCTACCAGCTCAATAGAATGTTCTACCCAACTTACTTGATGGAGTTCCTTGTAATCAAAAGTGAATATGTGTATGTACCTTCAAAAGAGCCGGAGGCGGGATTCCTTCTCACTCTCCATCACAAAGCATCACCAATCTTTATTTGTTGGAGACGATCATCAACTTCTTTTCAGATAATTTTATGGGGTCATGAGTCAATGTGACTGGAAGGATATCCATGACTCAAAACACCAACCTCACTTTCTTCATCTTCGGTGTCCACTTCACCTGGTACTAGAGTAATCAGAGGATGTCCAATCATCAGTTTCATCACTTGAATCCACACGTTCTGCCTTATGATGCCGAGGGATCACATTTATCTTCACCCTCTCTCTACCACGTCCAAGTGTCATGAAACCTTCATTCTAGTAGTTTCTTACATGAACTCTCCTTAGCCATGGTCTTCCTAACAACATTGGGTATGCAATAGTACCATTTTTCATCACCGAAAGTATACCACACATACAACACCCATAATAGATATTGCCACATTTGAAACTACACCTCTCGGTTTAGTTTTCCCTTATTTAATGACCTTAACATAAATGTTGAAGGGCGATCAATTTTTAAACCCAACATATTCATTACAGACTGGTCATTACATTAATCGCAGCACCTCCATCAACTAAGACATCATGAATTGAAATACCATTACATAATACCTCAGCTTGTGGAGCATAGGGATTTGCCTCTACCTCCAAAACAGGGACCTCAACCTCCTTCCTTCGTCGAGCATTGAGTCCACTTCGTAGCTCCCGCCTCTTCTTAGAAGACATAGCCAAGAGTTGACCATATGTAATATTTGCAGGCCTTTTGGACAGATCTTCCAAGATGGAGTATGGTCCTTGCCCCTGTGAAATCAGAAAATCCTGCACACCCAACTTTCTTCTCCTATGTTTCTTACTAGTTTCTCCTTTCATCTTCTTAGGATCATTTCCATCTTGATTATCTTTTTCTTTCTTTCTTTTTGTTACAAACACATCTACTTCATTATTTATGCTCTTATCTACTACATCAAAAGAATTCACAGGTGCTTTTCCTTTATCATTATCTCCTTTACCAAATGTAGAAGCTCTATCTGGATAATTATACTTATAATGACCCTTTTTATAACAACCATAACATACAACTTCAGAAATATTTCTTTTTGGACCTCTATCTCCTCCCTGAGAACTAAATTCTTTTCCTTGAAGAAGATTAATAGTTAACTGACCCATCTTCTTGAGAAGATCTTCATACTCAGTAGATGTATTAGGAGAAATATTTGTGCTCACCGAGAGTGGTTGTGGATTCTGACCAAAGGTGCTTTGGTGTAGGCTCTACTTTAGCAACAATTTCTTTGGGCTCCTCTTCCATGCTTTCTTCTTGCCTTCTTGCAATCTCCTTTGCTTGTTCAATGGTAGTCAGGTGGTCATACTTCACTCGTTGTCTCGATCTCTCGGCTTCATCCCAAGAATGAAGTGCTTACAGAGGAGATTATTCATGCCATTCATCAACCCATCCACTAATCTTTCATTCCGGATCTAGGCATCGAGCTTCCTCCTTAGCTGTAGAACACGAACATGATAATCCCTTATCTTCTCCTTCTCTCCTTGGGATAGCTTTGTGATATCGATCATGAGATCGCATATCTCTATTGTTCACCAAATTCTTCAAGAAAACTTTTAGTTAATAAATCCCATGAGTTTTTCACATTATCACCTAGTGTTTCAAAACCACCTAAGGGATGAACCATCCAAAAAGGTAGGAAAAATTCAGTCCATTGTTCCCTTCTTATAAGGCCATTACAAATACAAGATCGTTTAAACTCTTGAATGAAAGAGGAAGCATCTTCATTAGATTGGGCTGAAAAAATAGGAATCTTCCCCATTTTCAAAAGTAACCACAGTGAAATACCAACCCACAAGTACAATCAACAAGACTTATGTGCACAAATAATTGGAATCACTATAATAGAAAATAGAAATGACCATGGTAAACTATGGTAAAACTTGACTTACTATGGTAAAAACTGACTTTACTGTGGTAAACACTATTCACAATAAAAAGTGAAGTTATTGCGGTAAATACTATTCACGATCAAAAGTGACTTTATTGCGGTAAATACTATTCACGGCAAAAAAATTACTTTACCATGGTAAGCTACTACTATGCATGTGAAAAACAAGGTTACCCTCCAAATAATTTTTCACTAAGTGGGAATATCTCTCCGTAAAATCCACCAATGAGGAATGGTCCTAAAGAACGGAACCAAAATGTCCTCACCAATCCGGCACTATGATAATTCTTCACCGGGAACTCCTCGTGCTATGATTATTTACTAATGCATGACCTTTAGTTTGGTGGATGTAACGGAAACACAAGAATACCATAGACTAGGAAAAGAAGGAATGATGATAAATCTGAAATATCAGAGTAAATTATAATATTAACATGAAATTGTTACAATCTCACCCATGAGGTACTTCAAGTGTTATTGACTTCACTTGCCTTCCACCAATACTATGGGAGAAACTTCACAATTACACCTCTTAATGGCTTCTTTAACACACCTTTAAACTGATGGCTTCCTTTACACACTTACTCATACAATATTTCTCACTACTTCCTTCTATGCTAAATGAGGGGGGTGGCCTCTTTATTTATAGGAATTCAGGCTTATCCACCTTATCTCTAAGATAGGATAGGAAATCTCTTCCGGCCAATCATATTCCATGCCTAAACTCTTGCCTTTACATGTAGGCTTATCTTCTAAGATAAGATAAACCTTATCATCTCACATGGGTTCCACCTTTTTAGACTTTTCCACAAATAAAATATACAAAATATTTATGACATCACTCTTTGTCCTTATTACAAATATAATATTTCTAATTCCTAATCATGTAGACCCTACTTCTCTACTTATCCCAACTTTGACATTTTAACATTACCGGACCACTTACGACAAATATTTACTTTTACAACATTCCTATTGTACTTTGATTGTTACCATACTCTACATTATTGGTGGCACTTTGCATCGACAGCGCCATTATCTTCTATTGGATGCCACTACTAATTATACTTAACAACATCCTATTCCTAATACATACATTAATAAAATAGAAATTACGAAGGAAAATTTTAATGTCGATGTATCAAATTTTTTGGGACCGCCTCAAAGTGTGCCATGGTAACACGTGGCGGTTTGAAAATTCAAAGAGGTGGGGAGGCGGACCGTTGGGGAAACTTGGAAATTTTGCCTCTTGTATTCAAATGACTCAAAGTATCAAACTATCCCATGAAAGCCTAAGGGTAAAAATTCAAAATTCATCCGAGAAGTCAATAGTAGAGGTGTGGGCTGGCAGAGGAAAAGTGAAAAATTTCCTTTGAGGAAAAGAGAGTTAAAGGAATAAAGGGACCCGAGGTTTTCATGGGGCCCACTTTAGAAACTTGAAGGAAAAAGAGCTATGGAGGAAAAATGAATTTTTTTCCTTTTTCCAGAAAGATGCAAAATGTGTAAAATTGAGTGCGACTCCATATCCAGTCATATTACACCACGTGTGAGGCCTAAATCATCGCCAGTAAGCAGTGGAGAAATCAAGAAATTGTGCAAATTTTCCAAAAGTAGTAAAAAGGTAAAAAGACGTCCCGAGGCCCGGATCTGCCACGTGGAGGGCTCAAATTTGAAGTTGAGGAACATATCGATGATAGTTGTACATTTCACTAGTTTAGCCGCCATTTGAGCTCTAGGAAGTTTGGAGATGCATTTTTTGCATCAATCTTCATCGAATTTTTTGCCAATTCATTTCATTTGGCTGCCTGCAAGGTCTGGATTAATCAATTTGGGGTGCAATTTGTGAATCCAAGGCATTTTTAAATGAATTTCTACTCGTCCGTGAAAAATGTGAATTACCAGATCCAAAGTTGCAGAGTAAAAATTGGGAAGGAAAAAGTTGAAATGATGAAATGAAATGGATCTACATGCGTGGGAAGTGGAAAATGTGCCTCCATTTTGAAGAATGATTAAATTTTTGTAATGATTCACCTTTTGAAAGAACAACTGGCAAATTTTTGTGAGTTTGTTAAATGTCATTTTCTAGAAATATTGCAAAGCAAAGGTGCTTCGAATATTCCACTTTTGGAGGGAAGATTTGAGGGGCAAAGTGAGTGAGTGAGTGAAAGTTATATATTGCATGAATTTTTCATGCAAATGGTCGGGAGTTCATTTTCACGAGAAAATTTTGAGAGAAGCTCATCTTATGAGAAACCGGAGTTAACTTCCTGTGTGTTAGATTTTTCATTCATGTTGAGTTGGTTACAAGTGTATAGCCATCAAAAAGCTCTGAGATTGTTTAAATAACTCTCCCCTACTGATGAAATCTGATAAACTTTGAGTTAATTTGTGTTAAATATCTGGCAAATTTTGTGTTTATTTCACTTTTAGAATGTTTGCAAGTAGTTTTTCCTATTCCTATTGCAATCTTGTATCAAAATCTATTTGAATCACACAGATCTCAATCCTTGTGATAGTTTAGTGGCATCTACAATTTCATTTTTAGAAGAGCTTTCATCTGGGAATGAAATAAATGATTTAAAATCACTTTTCTTTCATCTGTTTGATAGAGATTGTTTGTAAGCCTCTGGGTGCACCTCGGGCATGACTGATCTTAGATTTTTTTATTAGGTCTTCTAACTCGAGCCTTCATGCTAGAATCTCAAAGATTGTGTGAAAAAGTGCATGTTTGGGCCTCCATTGATGCACACCTTCTAGTTGAAGGAATGTTTTAACTATTTTGAAGCTTTTTGTTATTGAGTTCTCCATTTGTTGTGAAGTTTCTCAAGGATCTGGAAAATTCCAATCTATCTTGTTGATCTCCCACCAAAAATTTATTCAAAATAACCAATCCTACCCTGAACTACCCCTATTTTGCTTTGTATATCCACAAAAGAACAAAATCCATTTGCTAAAGTATGCAGAACAGATCAGGATTCCAAATGTCTTCAGTAACCTTAGCCCTGTGCTGAAAATATCTCCATAATCTGGAAGTGACAACTCGTGAGAGTCAGATTTGGTGTGTTGATCATATTTTCCCAGGGTTTTCTTTATAAAATTTTTGCAAAAGAAAGGTATCTGCGTCTCCTTCAATAATCAGAGGTTACAAAATAGGTTCTCTTACCTTGGTTGAAAGGCACAACCTAAAATAGTTAGGATAAGATCACATCCTCTTAAGGTGCTATCCATCTCTCCACAAACCCGAGTAACAAAGGGTCAATTAGATTTCATCCCCGGCTACAAAATGATACACATTTATGATCTATCTACCTCTAAACTCCTGTCAAACGTATTCGCTTTCATTGAAAAGGAGAATGAATTTGGATCAAACAAGATGTTTATTGGAATTTTTAAGGTGGGCACTCATTTCACATTGGGAGGTATAAGTGACCTCCCCATAGGTTCTTGCTCCTTTGGATCTTGCATTTTGAAGCCTTGTATATTTTTTTTTGTTCTTCTTGTGATTCAAGTATTGAGTTTTTATGCTTTCGTATGATTTTAAATCTTAGATTGTGATGTGGAAGCTTGTTTGCTGCCATGAGTTGAATCCATTTTCCATTGCATTGTGGTTGGGGGTCAGGGGCCAATGAGGAGGATGGCTTCTCCTCATTAGAATTCTTGGTGGGTGGAGAGTGTTTCCTCTCCCCCTTTTTGTGATAAAATGAAACATGGTGGAGCTCTCTTGTTAGTGGTGTGAAAGTTAGAGCTTTTTGGTGCCTTCAAGAAATACTTATTTGTGATTAAGCCTACTATTATTCCCACTCAAGGTGGAAGATATGTAATATTGTATTTTGTTTAAAGGAAATGTAGTTTTGTAAGTTGCATTATTAATTGGAGAAGTTCATTGAAGATTTGTATAAATTACATTCTCTTTCAATTATAGCATGGAAATAAAAGATTCAAAATGGAAATCTTGAGTAAAAGTTTAGTGGAAAATTGTTTGTGTGAAAAGAGGTTCTTTGTTTTTAAAAAGAAATGAGACATGCTCAATGGAAAAAATAAATTTTTACTTGTATTGTGAAATTGTATCCTTGTAAATAAGAAAGGAGAAATATAGAAGTTGTAATATGTAAAAACATGCATGCTTAGTAAACTTGTATGTAGAGTTAAGTTGTTAATAGTTGTTTGAGCTAAGAAGTTGTAGTGAAAATGGAAAGAGACAAAAAATTTGAAGTATATTATTATGTTGGAATATTACATTATTGTAGTAAGGAAAAGAACAATACTAAAGTAGATTTAGATCCTTTTACTTTTGGGAATTGGAAGAAAATTTTTTTAACAAAATTAAAATGATCTTATAGCTGTTATTGTTATTATTGAAATAAAAAATAGTTTAAAATGAGTAATTTTAACAAAAGAATGAATAAATGAAGATAAATCTTACAACTAGAAAATTTAGGCATATAAAATCAAGTTCAAAAGGTATTTTAAAACATTTTAGCAACTTTTGTTTTTTGGAAAATCTTGGGTTTGATGGTTCTGTTTCTAAGAAACATGACAACCATACTGTGCGAGCGGCGATCTTGTAATTGTCGCTCAAGCAAGGTGGTAGTCTCGTAAGCGCCGCTTCACAAGGCGGTGGTTCAAAAAAATTTTCTCTGTAAGCCGATGGTTCATGGTTTGTCACCCAGGTAGAGGCGGTGGTCCCAGGACCGCCGGCCTATTCTCAGGTAGTGGTCTTATCGATTCACTGGAAGAAATTTCTAGTTCCTTTGTCTGTGTAATTTATAACTTGTAATAACTAAAATTTTAAGCATGTAAATTTACTAAAGACTCCTCCAGAAAGCAAACAATGACAAATCTCATGGTTTTTAAGCAATATAATCTTCAAAATGGAAAACTAAAAGTGCTAAATCTTTTTATATTAATGGAGGAAGGGTTTTCCCCAAATGGACAACCCAAAATACAAATGGCTTGGAATAAAATCAGTTTGGAAAGGAAAACCTCCTTCAATCCTTGAATGAAATAACTATAATGATAAATCTACAATCTAAACAAATGAAGCTTGATCTTGAAGAAACTCCTCCATAGTTTTTCCTCTCTTGCTCCCATGGCTTCTTTCTCTCCAACCTATAGTTTTAACAAAAGAAAATAGACCAAATGAGGAGTTTAGAATAAAGGAAAGGTTTTAATAAGAATTCATAACGATTTTAGGGTTAGTTTGGAACCCTAGGATCTAGTGGCCAAGATTGATTTGATCCAAGGGTTGAGGATCAACCCTACATTTGTTTGGTAGGAATATATTTTATAGATGTTTAAATAAATTTATAAGGGTATGTGTAGATGAATGAATGGGGCCATTTAATTACCTTAGTGTGTAAGTCTTTTTCCTAGCTCCTAGTATGTTTTAGTAAATTAATGAAATGTGGGATATTAAAGCTAATGGGATAATGAAACAAAATGACTAAGTATAAGGTTGACCATGTTGGGATTAATCATTGATTAAAGAGAAGAAATAATTTAACCAAGCAAAGTAAATTATGGCACCTTCCTAGATGAATGTTAATTAATTGAATTAGAGATAAATTAGAAATATTTAATCTTTGGACTAGACCTGGTTCCCTAATCATAAGGTTGATAATATTGGTGTAAGTTAATTTAATGTACCCTAGGGGTTGACACCCTTGTAACCTTATAACTTAAACAAAAAAAAATTGCCGCAACTTTCGGGATCAGTGTTAGGGTTTCATCGTGTTTCTAGAATGTCATTTTTATGGATGTTACACTTGGTATCAGAGCTATGGATTCAATGCTTGGAACCTAGGATGACATTGAAAACATAAACCAATTAGTAAGACTTGAACCTCCATGATTAAAATAATAATAAAATAATAAAATTGTTCAAATTGCTAAACTCGCCTAGTGGCGTTTTGTCAAACCTAGATAACTAAAAATGTTAAAATTAAATGGATATTCTTACGAAATTCTGATGTAACAAGAACTTGTTTTCCTTTGAAAGATGATGTTTGATGAGTACTCACTTTTGCTTTAGTCATATGATGTGATAAACCCTGTGAGAATCTTCCTTGTTGGAATGATAAATTGTATGGTGTGAGTCTTGTGATTTGGCATTTGTGGTTGTGTGCGTTGGGGTCAGAAAGAGTAAAATAGAAGTTGTTTAGTCATCTAAAGTTCCCCTCTTTCCTTCAAGTGGTTGGATGAGTTAGTTTTGGTTTCCACTTTGGCAACTTAATCCCCATATGAGTAAGTGAATATTAGGTCTTGGTGTCACTTTTGATCCAGCCTTGTGTATGCATTCTTATAACTGAGCTTGAGGTATAGTACCCTATTAGCGGCCATGAAGGGATGCAAAGTGATTGTGATGTTGAATTTATGTATTTTATATATTCGTAAATTGGTGTTATTTTATCAAGGACTAGCATTTATTTTATGATTGGATTGAGAAGCTCTAAGGCTCTTTTAGTTATTTGTATTTTTTGTGAAAATTTTCAGACATTGCAATGCGGCTACTTAGCCACTTTCCTTGATTGCCAATATTTCTTGGATTTTACTTTGACTGGTGACTCAAGCTCATTTATCTATTGGATACTTAGCTAAATGTTACGTGACTCTTTCTTGCATGTTGTTGAGCTGGTTCTATGATGTTTTTATTGTGACATTTTGTCATATGGGGTACACCCTAGGTGCCTTGAATGTCTTCTTAGGTGCTTTAAGTTATGCCTTGGTTTTGGAATGATGGAACCCTGAGTGTGCCTAGGATCTTGGAGAGTTCGTTTGTGTAATATGGTCTTGTTGGTAGTTTGATAGTTGTGGTGGTGATTCTCTTACAACCTGGTAAGAGCTTTCCTCCTCGTCAGAGTAGATGTGTTTGGTTATGAGCTTATGGTTTGTGTGAGGTCGGATTGACTCTTGGTTGATTGTATATTTTCTTTGGATAAGTGTTTGTTTGGTAGTGATGTTCCATGATGGCATGCTAAGTTTTATCATGGTTTCCTTATTTCTTTATGGAAAGTATTGACTTGTGGATTGTATGCATTTTGGTAGTTATGGTTAGATTTAAGCCCATTTAGGCAGTGTGTTTAATTAAGTATGATTTTCTTGATCTCATTGACCTATGAACAAGGTTACCCTTGTCTTAACCCTTTAGATTGTTATGAATAAAAATTTATGAACTTTTAATCTTTGGATTAAGTGGAGACACTTATGAATGTTGTTGGGTCTTTTGTACCTTGTTGTTAGAGATGATAGTTTGGTAGATCTGAATATTTTAATCCTAGTGATGCTTATATTGTGCTCCTTTTTAAAGCTATAACTCTTTGTCATAGAGTCCATGTTTGGATAGATTAATTGATTTTTCTCTTGTATTTGATGTTTTCTAATGGAATGTGGTGTCCTTGGAGTAAAATTTGCATAGTCATCTTGTTGCTTGGCTAGTAGTATCTTGTGGAAATATGGGTGTTGATTTGAAAACTTTCCTTGTCTTATTATGCAAGTAAAATGTTTGAACCTAAACAACAAACATTGTTAAACCTCGTAAATTCGTAAAAGTAAATATGCATCTTTAATGAGTCTTCCTTGTAACTTCATTTGAAATTTGTAGAGACCCACCAGAAATGTTTAATGATGCTTGTAATTATTTGGTAAACCATTAGAATATTGGTGTAAATACATGTTGAATGATAGATTCCTAATTCTTATGAAATTAATGATATGGTTGCTATGTTAAATGTCTCTTGTTCTTGTAGAATTAAAAATGTGATGTGTTGATTCATCTCT
The DNA here is from genome assembly GCA_018340775.1 of Taxus wallichiana var. yunnanensis. Taxonomy (NCBI): domain Eukaryota; kingdom Viridiplantae; phylum Streptophyta; class Pinopsida; order Cupressales; family Taxaceae; genus Taxus; species Taxus wallichiana. The sequence goes on along the minus strand of CM031240.1, from coordinate 796,944,936 downwards.
CTCTCCCACGAAAGTAATAATGTGATATGTTTGACTCCTTTCCACTAAAATTTAGTTAAGATGACTCAACCAAATACTATAGAACTATAATTGAGAAGATTTGACCTTGAAAACATAACAAATAATCTAGAACATAGAAAAAAGAATACGACCCTTGCTTTAACCTTAGTAGATTTATAGAAGAAATATAAGCTATATAGAATAATAGAAAGGAACTTTATCCATCTACCATCCCTAGGAGTAAAAATTAAAAAAATAAAAAATAAATGTTGTTTCTGCCTATTCAGAATGGCAAGAGATCATGCCACCTTAGTGGTGCTCCTTATAACACAACTTGTGATGTCATAATAAAAGGAAGTTTTAATTAAGAAAACTTGTAAGGATTGTGTTTAACAAGAAAACTATAACTTTGGACTTAATAAGTCAATTTATAAAACAACTAAGATTTATGTATTGAGTATAGTTGAACCTTTTGTTTCTTGCCTACCCGAAATTGTGAAACACCTTGTTGATAGTGATGTGTTCAAATTGTGTAGTACTCCCTTGTTCATGGATGTATGTGCCTTTCCCTTGTAGGATTTTGGTTCATCGTAACCTTGTTGCCTCATATCTCGACGAGTGTGAGTTGTGGCCTTTAGGATTGGGGCTTATCTCTTGTTTTTAGGAAAAACAACCTCCTTGTGTGTTGATTTAGTCCTTGGGGACATAGGTTATTATAATTTTCATTTTAAGGAAACATATGTTAAGGATATGAGATAACTTTGAGAAATCCTCTTTCTTATTTTTCTTAAGTCACCTTGTGGTTGTTGCCCTTTTACCGTTGGGAAGGGAAGTGCAAGTTGTTTCTGTAAGGTTTTTATTCGCTTTTGGTATGATGCTCTTCTAGACTGTAGTTGGACCCCCTCTCGTTACTTGTTTCTTCTCTCTAGCTCCTTGAGTGCTCTTTGGTGTTATGACTTATGCATGTGCTCTCTTATGGCTATTTCTAACTTGAGAAGGGTTTAAGATAAATAAATCCCTTTGTGTTATGTAGAGTGAGTGGTGCCTATTGTATTGATATGTTAGTCCTAGTGTAAATTCTTTCTAAATGTTTGACATTTCTAAATTAGGTTAGTGTTGTGTGTTCGTTCTTGAATGTAAAATCAAGTTATATAAAACCTTAAGGTCATTTTTCCTTAGTATTTCCATGAAAAATTTATTGTACCCTCTTGGGTTGTAGAAGTGATTTCCATGAATAGTCTTCTTGATGGTAAATGTGTTGGCTAACTTAATTGGCCTTCCTTGTTGTTAAACCTCATCTTGTGTGATCTCACAATTATGAGACATTTGAGTAGACATGTTTTCTCGTATAAATTTATTGTCGTAGTTGATATTTTCTAGCCTTTTCTTAACAAAAATATTTGAAAGCACAACTTAACCTCAGTGTAAGCCTTAACTTGTGTTGTTGCACTATGTGGGATCCATGGGAGACTATATGGTCATTTCAAGTTCACGAAATTCTCTTGGTCCTTCCTTTTCTTGGTGGTTATCTTTGAGAATCCTTGACCATTTCATGTTTTGATGCTTTATGTTGGAACTTGGTTGACCATGTAGATTTACTCTATAGAATTATATGTTTGCAACCTTACTTAAAGAAATTTTAGGACTCATCCCTTTCAATCTCCCTTCTTCTTGTTAAATTGCATTAAACCAAACTTGAGTTCTATAGACCCACACTTGTTGAAGCAAAGGAATTCCACAAAGGATGTGATTCTATTTCTTTTTCTTTGTTCCTAACTCTTTCTCCGTGACTTCCGGGAGGAAGTCAAATCTAAGAGGAGGGGGATGTAATGCCCACTTCTCTTCAACACTAAATGAAACATGATTATCTTTTCCAAATTGTAATAATTTGTGTGATCATGACTTCATTGTGTTTTGATTATTATTATTTTAACTGTATGTCATATTGTGGACCCTAATGGGAATTTAAGGATAAAAAATTAGCTAGAATGTTTTCATTGTCGTAATTTGATTGTGATAGCATTACTCTTCGATATTGTTTTGTTGTATTTGGTTTATCTCTTGTGACTGGACACATAGACACTATTGTGCTTTATTACCGAAAGATGTTAATAGAAAAACGACATTTACACATTGTGTTAGGGAAATTGAAGGATAGACATTATTATGACCGAATTGATTAAATTTTGATATATATTCGAGTATGGAAGAAAATGATGTGTTGTCAGATAAATATATGTTGATATTTGAATCATTTTCGTATTGGTTTTTAATATAATGTTCAAAGTTATTTTTTGATTTAATTGATATTAGAGATTAACAAAATTGTGAACAGTGAAAGTATTGCTTAAATCGATGATCCATTTGGTCTCGATCTTAGTTGCAAACTGATGTATGAGTAGAATCGAAATGTTGAAAATGAGAATAATTGTTAAATTACTTGGTCTTAGCAATAGTAGTTATGATTTTTGATGTTTGAAATTGATAGTTAGATGTAAGTGTTTTATTACTTGACATCATTAATATGGCCATGAGGCTAGAGGGGTATTGTGTGTTTTGCAGGAAAAGATATCATGACAAACTATGGGGGATTGGAGACCAACCACATTGGAATTCTAGGTGAATTCAACAAGGGTCACCATGGCAACATGTAATTGTGTGTGTGTTGGAATTATTGTTAGGGGGAAATTGTGACCAAGGGGTTATGTTTTGTCTTTTATTTATCTTTCTTTTTTATTGATGTTAGTATGTGATTTTTAGTGATGTAATTCATTGTATTAATTATTTGGAATTTGGGGTATGTATTTTACCCTTTATTACTAATGGGTTGTAGTGTCTTAATTAGAGCTAATTTAATCTTGTCCTAAACTAATTATAGATGTGACCAAAGGAATTAATTTATTAGGCTAGATTTTCTCTTGGATTTTGTGTTGAAAGTTGAGTGCTTGGGGATCTTGAGTGTTGTACACTCTACCCCTTCATGGAAATTCAAATTTGGCCTTAGAGGCCAATTTTGGAAGCTTGTGGGACAAGTCAAACTTGTCCCACACCTCTTAAATTGCTATGCCAACCCTACCTATGGGTTGGGGGGTAAAAATTAGACCCCATTAGGTGTTTTGGGAAGACAAAAAGGTAAAATGTTGAGTGCACTTTCTTTCTTGTAATTAATTTTGTCCTTAGGAGGTGTGGGCTTGGATTGTGTGTGCAAGTAATATGTCATTTCTTCACCCACTTATTAATTGTGCTTTGGAGTTTGAAATTTGAATTTTGAGGTGGAGTTGAGGATGAGTGATGTGGCATCCTACATGGAGCCACCTCACCCTCCTCTCTCCCTTTTCTATTTAATCAAGTTCTTTTTCTTGATTGGGGGTTACTTCATTCTTGTGTGCTCTTGCATTTTGGAGTTAGAGGATTTTGGGAGTGCTTTGGTTATTTTTAGAGCTTGTTGGTGATTGATTGGCTTAGAAGAAGCTTGGAGAATGATTCTTGGAACAAGCTCTACCATGGAAAGGTAGGATCTTTACTCTTGCTTAATGTCGTTCTTTTATTTTTATGTATATGTGCTTGTTTTGAGTGTTTTGGAATGCTTGTTGGGTGCTTGGGTAGATTGCCTAAGTGTGGTGTAGGAGGGGAATATGGGGAGATTTAATGTAGGGAGGCATAAGAGTTTATTCATTCTTGGAGGGAGTTTGGGTTGAGTGCCCCACCTTGGACAAGAAATTGCTTGCATTTCTTACTTGGTTATTTTGTTAAGGGAGCCATAAGAGATTGTAGGGAGGCATAAGAGATTGTAGGGAGGCATAAGAGAATGGGGGAGGCATAAGAGGTTCTTGAGGGAGGCATAAGAGTGTGTAGGGGTTTGAGATGTTTATTGGAGGTTTTTAAGGTGGGCACTCATTTCCCATTGGGAGGCATAAGTGACCTCCCCATAGGTTCTTGCTCCTTTGGCTCTTGCATTTTGAAGCCTTGTATATTTTTGTTAGTTCTTCTTGTGATTGAAGTATTGAGTTGTTTGTGTTTTGGTATGATTGTAAATCTTGGATTGTGATGTGGAAGCTTGTTTGTTTCCATGAGTTGAATCCATTTTCCATTGCATTGTGGTTGGGGCTCGGGGGCCAATGAGGAGGATGGCTTCTCCTCCTCATTGGAATTCTTGGTTGGGTGGAGAGTGTTGCCTCTCCCCTTTTTGTTGTGATCAAATGAAGCATGGTGGAGCTCTCTTGTTGGTGGTGTGAAATTTGGAGCTTTTTGGTGCCTAAAAGAAATCCTTCCTTGTGATTAAGCCTTCCTATTATTCCCACTCAAGGTGGAAGATGTGTAATATTGTATTTTTTTAAAGGAAATGTAGTTTTGTAAGTTGCATTATTATTTGGAGAAGTTCATTAAAGAGTTGTATAATTTACCTTCTCTTTCAATTATAGAATGGAAATTAAAGATTCAAAATGGAAAGCTTAAGTAAAATTTTAGTGGATTGTTTTTGTGTGAAAAGAGGTTCTTTGTTGTAAAAATGAAATGAGACATGCTCAATGGAAAAGGAAATTTTTACTTGTATTGTGAAATTGTATCCTTGACATAAGAAAGACAAAACATAGAAGTTGTATTATGTATAAACATGCATGCTTAGTAAACTTGTATGTAGAGTTAAGTTGTTAGTAGTGTTAGAGCTAAGAATTTATAGTGAAAAGAAAGAGACAATAATTTTGAAGTATATTATTATGTTGGAATATTACATTATTGTACTAAGGAAAAATAAAAGTACTAAATTAGATTTAGATCCTTTTATTTTTGGGAATTGAAGAAAAAAATTGTTGAACAAAATTAAAATGATCTTATAGTTGTTATTATTGAAATAGAAAATGCTTTAAAATGAGTAATTTTAACAAAAGAATGAATAAATGAAGCTAAATCTTACAATTGGAAACTTTAGGCATATAAAATCAAGTTCAGAAGGTATTTTAAAAAAATTTAGCAAAAAAAAAAATTGGAAAACCTCTCCGGGTTTGATGGTTATGTTTCTAAGAAGCATGAACCGCCACCACATGCTGTGTGAGCAGCAGTCTGAATCGCCACTCGAGGCAAGGTAACGGTCTCAAAACCGTTGCTTTATAAGGCGGTGGTTCATAATTTTTGCTCCATAAGGCGGTGGTTCATGGTTTGTCACCCAGGTAGGGTGGCGGTCCCAAAACCACCGACCTACTCTAGGTGGTGGTCCTATCGCTTACGGTGGAAATTTCTAGTTCCACCTTTGTGTAATTTATTTCTTATTATAAATTAAATTTTAAGCATGTAAATTTTCTAAGGAAACCTCCAAGCAAGTAAACAATGACAAATCTCATGGTTTTAAGCAATATAATCTTCAAAATGGAAAACTAAAAGTGCTAAATCTTATTTATATTAATGGAGGAAGGGTTTCCCCAAATGGAGAACCCCAAATACAAATGGCTTGAAATAAAACTAGTTTGGAAAGGAAAACCTCCTTCAATCCTTGAATGAAAGAACTACAATGATAAATCTACAATCTAAACAAATCTAAGCTTGATCTTGAAGAAAATCCTCCATAGTTCTTCCTCTCTTGCTCCCATGGCTTCCTTCTCTCCAACCTACAATTTTAACAAAAGAAAATAGACCAAATGAGGAGTTTAGAATAAAGGAAAGGTTTTAATAAGAATTCATAAGGATTTTAGGGTTAGTTTGGAACCCTAGGATCTAATGGCCAAGATTGGTTTGATCTAAGGGTTGAGGATCAACCCTACTTTTGTTTGGTAGGAATATATTTTATAGATGTTTAAATAAAATTGTAAGGGTATGTGTAGATGAATGAATGGGGCCATTTAATTACCTTAGTGTGCAAGTCTTTTTCCTAGCTCCTAGTATGTTTTAGTAAATTAATGAAATGTGGGATATTAAAGCTAATGGGATAATGAAACAAAATGACTAAGTATAAGGTTGACCATGTTGGGATTAATCATTGATTAAAGAGAAGAAATAATTTAACCAAGCAAAGTAAATTATGGCACCTTCCTAGATGAATGTTAATTAATTGAATTAGAGATAAATTAGAAATATTTAATCTTTGAACTAGACCTGGTTCCCAATCATAGGGTTGAGAATATTGGTGTAAGATAATTTAATGTACCCTAGGGGTTGACACCCTTGTAACCTTATAACTTAAACAAAAATAATTTTCCGTAACTTTCAGGATCAATTTTAGGGTTTCAGCGTGTTTCTAGAACATCATTTTTGTGGGTGTTACACTTGGTATCAGAGCCGTGGGTTCAACACTTGGACCATAGGCTAACATTGAAAACAGAAACCAGTTAGCAAGACTTGAACCTTCGTGATTAAAATAATAATAAAATAATAAAATTGTTCAAATTGTTGAACTCGCCTAGTGGCATTTTTTCAAACCTAGATAACTAAAAATGTTAAAATTAAATGGATATTCTTACGAAATTTTGATGTAACAAGAAATTTTTTTCCTTTCAAAGATGATGTTTGATGAGTACTCATATTTTCTTTAGTCGTATGATGCAATAAACCTGAGAACCTTCCTTCTTTGAACGATAAATTATATGGTGTGAGTCTTCTGATTTGGAATTTGTGGTTATGTCTTTGGGGTCAGAAAGAGTAAAATAGAAGTTGTTTAGTCATCTAAAGTTCCCCTCTTTCCTTCAAGTGGTTGGATGAGTTAGTTTTGGTTTCCGCTTTGGCAACTTAATCCCGTATGAGTAAGTGAATATTAGGTCTTGGTGTCGCTTTTGATCTAGCCTTGCGTATGCATCCTTATAATATAGTACCACTATTACCGCCATGAAGGGATGCAAAGTGATTGTGATGTTGACTTTATGTATTTTATATATTCATAAATTGGTGTTATTTTATCAAGGACCAGCTTTTTTTTATGATTGGATTGAGAAGCTTTGAGGCTCTTTTAGTTATTTGTATTTTTTTGCATAAATTTTTAGACATTGCAATGTGGCTACTTAGCCACATTCCTTGATTGCTGATATTTCTTAGATTTTACTTTGACTAGTGACTCGGAGCTGTTTATTTGTTGGCTACTTAGCTAAATGTTACGTGACTCTTTCTTGCATGTTGTTGAGCTAGTTCTACACTGTTTGTATTGTGACATTCCGTCGTATGGGGGTACACCCTAGGTGCCTTGAATGTCTTCTTAGGAGCTTTAAGTTATGCCTTCGTTTTGGAATGACGAACCACTCGTGTGTGTCTAGGATCTTGGAGAGTTCATTGTGTAGTGTGGTCTTGTTGGCAGTTTGATAGTTGTGGTGGTGATTCTCTTACATCCGTGTAATATGTTTCCTTCTCGTCAAATTAGATGTGTTTGGTTATGAGCTTATGGTTTGTGTGATGTTCCATGATTGCATGCTAAGTTTAATAATGGTTTCCTTGTTTCTTTATGGAAAGTATTGACTTGTGGATTGTATGCATTTCAGTAGTTATGGTTAGATTTAAGCCCATCCGGGTAGTGTGTTTAATTAAGTATGCTTTTGATCTCATTGACCTATGAATAAGGTTACCCTTGTCTTAACCCTTTAGATTGTTATGAGTAAAACCTTTATGACCTATTAATCTTTGGATTACATGGAGACACTTATGAATTTTGTTGGGTCTTTTGAACCTTTCTGTTAGTTTTGTAGATCTTAATATTTTAATCTGGTGGTGCTTATATTTTGCTCATTTTTTTAAAGCTATAGCTCATGGTCGTAAAGTCTGTTAGGAATACTTGTTTAGTGCTCACATTATTTAGATGTGTTTATTATATTTACATATTGGTGAATATAATAATGTGGAGTAAATGAGTTGTAATAACAACTCATATAGTTATTTGAATGTGATTTGGTTGTTAAACCAAATTCACGTAAATAAGAAATGTGAGGAGTGTTGTTAGAACAACCTCCTAGAAAATAGGATCAATCTCTCCTATATATTTGTAATATCCCGTATGAATTGAATATAGAAGTTGTTGAATTGAAGATCTGTGATTTAATATTTTTCTGTGTATAATTTGTACTTCAAATTTTTAATAAACTGAACCAGATCTCACATCTGGTATCAGAGCGAGCATACCTGGGAGAATATGGAGTTTCAATAAGCAAGAATAAAAAAGGGCGCAGTCTCATAGTTTCTTTAATCACCCCTGATTGATGATCATATTATTTTAGGTAGATTTACAAAGTCGAGATAGCTGGTGTTTTTAGATCCAAGCTGTGAATCCTTGCTTGATGTTCAGTCTTCATTGCATTAGTCTCAGTGTCGTATTCATACAAGTCAAAGCTGAGTTATTCAGGACGTCTCCAGTTGTGCATCGTGTTCTGTATTCAAATTAAGCTCTCTAAAAATCTACACCGTTATTTGAAATTCAGGGCTTACATTTTTGGTTTCTACAAATAATTACAGGAGACTCGTGTACATCGGTTTTTTGTGTCAAGGATCATATTCATCGATTTTTGTGAACAATTGGGTGATTTTGGATTCAAAATATACAAACCTGTGTTCCTCAGGATCTTAATGGATCCACTCATCATAGTTGCAGATCATTAATGTGTGCAAAACTATTGTAGTCTTCCAAGTGCATGTGCATATGAGAGTTCGAAGGCGTCGATAACATTTTCCTTTGGTCTACACGGCTTCAATTATTGCCAATTCTTTCTTATTTTAACAAAGTATTGATCTCTGTCGAGAGACCTGGTTGTATCAGTGAAGGAGTTAGTGTATGCGGGCTGAGATTTTATATCCTAATGCATATACATCTTCTGATCACATTGATTGGTCAATAGACACCTAACAAAAGTGAAATCTTCCAGAATTAACATTCAGAAGTGGAGGTAGTCGTTTTCCTTTGTTTCATTTGTGAAGTCTTACATGATTGTCATTTTAGCAGTTGGTGTCTAATTGATATTAGTTTTTTATTCATGTCAAAATAACTCTATATAGTCTTAGACTATGGAGTTAAATTAATTTATAATAGTGTCATCAACGTCAAAATAAGTAGAGTCATGTTAGTCATTTGTCAATATTATCCGGTCTATGTGTCTTTTCATCATTTGTTTATGGGTTAGGTTGTTTTTGGTCTCCATTATAAAGTTTCTTTGTTATCTAATTGTGTTGTCTCATAATATTATTTTATAAAGTCTTCTTACTCTTTTCGTCATTGTTTATAACGGTCGAGTCTTATTAAGTCAAAATTTTGTTATTTCAAATAATCAGTTTCATATTTACAAAGCATATGTTATTGTCGAAGTTAAGGTCATAAAAATCAAATAGGTGATTTTAATATCGTCAAAGTGTCATTGTAAAAGTCTATTAAAAAAAAGGCCTCATAGATGCATGTTTAGTGTCACTCGACGTCAGTCCAAATTGAGGGGGGTCATTTCAAATTGAGCTTCATGATCAAATTCAGCTGAGTTAAGCAACTCATTTTTTGGAGGATGGAGGCAATGGAGGCAGGAGGACATCGGCGTCTCGAGTTTGTCACTACCTCAGAGGCCGCAAACTGCTTTAGTGACATCTTGGTGTCTTGTGTGATGAATAAGAAGATGAGCATCCCTGTTCCTGTGTGTAGTGCAGTGCTTGTGTGTCCCCCTTGATGATAATGATTTGTACCATTGATACTATTGCAGGAAGTGTTCTTGATTAGACTGATTTGATGGTTGATGTGAATTGGTTGAACGGTCCCAGTTCATGTATTCATCTAATAGGTTGAACGGTCCCTGGATGATGTAGTTCCCACAGTCAAATTCGAGATCAAGACCATGCAAAGCTATGGAGCGACATGCATTTGCTTGGTTAAAGATGGTGTTTTCCCGTGTTCGCACTAAGGGGGAAATGTTAGGAATACTTGTTTAGTTCTCTCAATATTTAGATGTGTTTATTATATTTACATATTGGTGAATATAATAATGTGGAGTAAATGAGTTGTAATAACAACTCATATAGTTATTTGAATGTGATTTGGTTGTTAAACCAAATTCACGTAAATAAGAAATGTGAGGAGAGTGTTAGAACAACCTCTTAGAAAATAGGATCAATCTCTCCTATATATTTTTAATATCCCGTATGAATTGAAGATCGTGATTTAATATTTTTCTGTGTATAATTTGTACTTCAAATTTTTAATAAACTGAACCAAATCTCACAAAGTCCATGTTTGGATATATTAATTGAGTGTTCTCTAGTATTTGATGTTTTCTAATGGAATGTGGTGTCCTTGGAGTAAAATTTGCATAGTCATCTTATTGCTTGGTTGGTAGTATCTTGTGGAAATATGGGTGTTGATTTGAAAACTTTCCTTGTCTTATTATGTAAGTAAAATGTTTGAGCCTAAACAACAAACATTGTTAAACCTCGTAAATTCAGTAAAAGTAAATATGCCTCTTTAATGAGTCTTCCTTGTAACTTCATTTGAAATTTGTAGAGACCCACTAGAAATGTTTAATGATGCTTGTAATTATTTGGTAAACCCTTGAAATATTGGTGTGGTACATGTTGAATGATAGATTCCTAGTTCTTACGAAATTAATGATGTGTTTGTTATGTTGAATGCCTCTTGTTCCTATAGAATTAAAAATGTGATGTGTTGATTCATCTCTCTCTCCCATGAAAGTAATAATGTGATCTGTTTGACTCCTCCTTTCAATTAAAATTTAGTTGATAAGATGACTCAACCAAATACTATAGAACTATAATTGAGGAGTTTTGATCTTGAAAATTTAACAAATAAACTGGAACATAGGAAAAGGAATACGGCTCTTGCTTTAAACTTGGTAGATTTATAGAAGAAATATAAGCTATTGAGAAGAATGAAAGGAACTTTATCCATCTATGTTCCCTAGGAGTAAAAATAAATTAAATAAATAAATAAATGTTGTTTCCGCCTATTCGAAAGGTGAGAAATCATGCCACGTTAGTGGTGCTCCTTATAACACAACTTGTGATGTCATAATAAAAGGAAGTTTTAATTAAGAAAACTTGTAAGGATTGTGTTTAACAAGAAAACTATAACTTTGGACTTAATAAGTCAATTTATAAAACAACTAAGATTTATGTATTGAGTATAGTTGAACCTTTAGTTCTGCCACCTACCCAAAATTGTGAAACACCTTGTTGATAGTGATGTGTTCAAATTGCGTAGTACTCCCTTGTTCATGGATGTATGTACCTTTCCCTTGTAGGAGTTTGGTTCTTCGTAACCTTGTTGCCTCGTATCTCAATGAGTGTGAGTTGTGGCCTTTAGGATTGGGGCTTATCTCTTGTTTTTAGAAAAAACAACCTCCTTGTGTGTTTATTTAGTCCTTGGGGACACAAAGTTATTGCAACTTTTTATTTCAGAAACATATGTTAAGGATATGAGATAACTTTGGGAAATCCTCTTTCTTCTTTTTGCTTAAGTCACCTTGTGGTTGTTGCCCTTTTTCCATTGGGAAGGGAAGTGCAAGTTGTTTTTGTAAGGTTTTTATTCACTTTTGGTATGATGCTCTTCTGGACTACAGTTGGACCCCCTCTCGTTACTTGTTTCTGCTCTCTAGCTCCCTTGAGTGCTCTTTGGTGTTATGACTTATGCATGTGCTCTCTTATGGCTATTTCAAACTTGAGCAGGGTTTAAGATAAATAAATCCCTTTGTGTTATGTAGAGTGAGTGGTTCCTATTGTATTGATATGTTAGTCCAAATGAAAACTCCTAAATTTTGGCATTCCTAAAATAGGTTAGTGTTGTGTGTTCATTATTGAATGTAAAATAAAGTTATATAAAACCTTAAGGTCATGTTTTCCTTAGTATTTCCATGAAAATTTTATTGTACCCTCTTGGGTTGTAGAAGTGCTTTCCATGAATAGTTTTCTTGATGATAAATGTGTTGGCTAACTTAAGTGTCCTTCCTTGTTGTTAAACCTCATCTTGTGTGATCTTAAAATTGTGAGACCTTTGAGTAGACATGTTTTCTCGTATAAATTGATAGTCATGGTTGATATTTTCTAGCCTTGTCTTAATAAAAAAATTTGAAATCATAACTTAACCTTAGTGTAAGCCTTAACTTGTGTTGTTGCAGTATGTGGGATCCATGGGAGACTATATGGTCATTTCAAGTTCACAAAATTCTCTCGATCCTTCCTTTTCTTGGTGGTTATCTTTGAGACTCCTTGACCATTTCATGTTTTGATGCTTTATGTTGGAACTTGGTTGACCATGTAGATTTACTCTATAGAATTATATGTTTGCAACCTTACTTAAATAAAGTTTAGGACTCATCCCTTTCAATCTCCCTTCTTCTTGTTAAATTACATTGGACCAAACTTGAGTTTTGTAGACCCACACTTGTTGAAGAAAAGGAATTCCACAAAGGATGTGATTCTATGTCTTTCACTTTTTCCCGACTCTTTCTCCGTGAATTCTAGGAGGAATTCAAATCTAAGAGGAGGGGGATGTAATGCCCACTTCTCTTCAACACTAAATGAAACATGATTATCTTTTCTAAATTGTTATAATCGTAAACCTTGTCTGCTTTATTCTTATTAGTGTACTAATAAGTTGTGCGGGCATCATGACTCCATTTTGTTTTGATTATTATTATTTTAACTGTATGTTGTATTGTGGACCCTAATGGGAATTTAATGATAAAATAATTAACTAGAATGTTTGCATTGTTGTAATTTGATTGTGATCTCATTACTCTTCGATATTGTTTTGTTGTATTTGGTTTATCTATGTGAATGTGTTGGTATCCAAATTTGTTCTCCTTTTCAAGATGAGAAGCATCACAGATTTGACATGGAGCTTAGAGATAGATAGATCATAATGTATGTCATTTTGTAGCCAGGATGAGATCTAACTGGCCCTTTATCACTCAGATTTTTGGAGAGATGGATAACACCTTCAAGAGGATTTGACCTATCCTCACTACTTTAGGTTGTGCCTCTTCAACTAGGGTGAGAGGACCCTTAGTGTAACCTCTTTTTGATGAAGGAGATGGAGATATCCTTATTTTGCACAAATTTTATGAAGAAAACCTTGGGAAAGTATGATCAATAATCCATAATTTAACTCTCAAGAGTTGTCACTTCTAAAAGATGGAGATACTTTCAAAACAAGGCTAAGGTTACTGAAGACATTATGAAATCTTGATTGTTCTGCATATTTTAGTAAATAGATTTTGTTCCTTTGTGGATATACAGGGAAAAATAGGGGTAGTACAAAGTAGGATTCATTGTTTTGAATAATTTTGGTGGGAGATTAAGCAGGATAAAGTTGATTATACCAGATCTTTGAGAAACTTCACAACAATGGACAACTCAACAACAGAAAGCTTCAAAATAGTTAATACGTTCCTTTAACGAACGTGTGCATCAATGGACGCCCATATTTTCACATTTTGACATAATATTTGAGAATCTAGAAAAAGGCTCGAGTTAAAAGACTCAATTAAACACCAAAATATCTGATCAATCATGCCTAAGGTACACTCAAAGACTTACAGACAATCTTTATCAACAAATGATAGTGGAGTGATTTTAAATTTTTTATCTCATCACAGGATGAAGGCTCTTCTTGAAATGAAATTGCAAATTCCACTAAATTGTCACAGGGACAAGATCATGTGTGATTTCACAAATATTTCAATGTAAGATTGCAATAGGAACAAAAGAAACCATTTGCAAACATTATGAAACAAAGAAGACACAAATTGCTAGAGATTGAACACAAATTAATTTCAAAATTGCTTAGATTCATCAGCAGGGGAAAGCTTCTAGAGAAATCTCAAGAGCTCATCAATGGATATACATCTGCAACCAACTTGACATGATAAAAATATAACAGAGAAGAAATCAAACCAGGTATCTCGGATGGGTTTCTCGAGAAGATGGATTTTCTCAAATTTTTCTCATGAAATTTAACCCTCAATTTTTACAAGAGTATTCTCATTACATTTATACATTTCACTTGCTCACTCATCCCAAATTTTCCCCCAAAAAAAGAAGAATATTTGAGGGACCTTTGCTTGTTACCAATTTTCCTCAGAAAGTGACGTTTAACAAATTCACATCCGAAAGCTGCCAAGTGGACCAATTATGAATTGATCACGTTTCTTAGAACCAACTAATGACTATGATGCCATGCCAAAACCTCTTTGACAGTCCCTTTAATCATTCTAATTTTTTCATCACGAGAAATCCTCGTTTTAATCATTTTTAGAGGCTTTGTATATTTGGACACGGTAGGTAATCCTTTTCACTCTCGAGGCAACACCTTTTTCATCTTTTACACCTGCAACCTTCATCATTTCATCCTTTTCCCTCTTTTTCCTCTACAACTTTGCCCCACATCCATCTTCTCTGGTAATTCACGTTTTTGTAAGTGCCCAAGCAATTCCAACTTCAACATATCGATCTTAAAAATTATTGGACTCACAAATTAAGTTCTAAATCCATTCGGTGGAACTTTATAGATAAAAGCGACAAGGAATTTCATCAAAAATGATGAAAAATAGTGTGTATTCGCATCTCCAACAGTCTTGGAAAAAATGGTGAAAAAACAGTGAAATGCACAACAACCATTGATTCTTCCCCTTCTCAACTTTAGATTAGAGCTATCCATGTGTTTTCTTGGTGCAACTGCAAAGGTGAGGTACAGAGCAAGTTTTCAAACAAACGCGGGCCTTCCACATGCCCTAGGCCCAAGAAAAACACTTTTGGCCTTTGAAAAAGTCTCAGTAAAAAAGGAGCCAATGGAAGCCTCCATATGTCACCTTGGCACACCTTTGGTATGGTCCTCAAAAGCGAAGACCCCAAACAAATGTGGGCTCAACATGTGTCTTAGTCTGGAAGAGTTGTTAAAAAAATTTGAAGGATCAGCGGAAGGTGCCATGTGTCTAGGGTCCGAGACAATTTTCCTTGGCCATTGAAAAGTCCAAGCAAGGGCAGAGTGAGTGGAATCCTCCAAGTGTCCTCCTAGCACTTCTTTAAAATAAAAATTTAGGGGCGGTTCCCAAACATGCACGGTCCCTCCATGTGTCCCAAGCCTTAGAAAATTGCTTTGAAAAGTTTAAGTATAGAACGGAGTGGAAAAAACCTTCACGTGTCTCCCGACGCAATTTTGAGATGGTCCCCAAAAGTGGAGACCTAAAAAAGCACGGGTTTAGCACTTGTCCCCTTGACACAATTATTAAGGTGGATCCTCAAATGGGCGCTAGCCCTCCACGTGTTCATGGTCCTCCAAACCTATACCGGCCTCATAAAGAAAATGTCTAAGTGCAGGCAAGGCGGCGGAAACCTCCATGTGTCTCCCAAGGAAAATCCAAGGTCAAACCAAGAGACGAATTTTCAGATGAGCACTTGCCCTCCACGTGGACAAGTTTTGAGTTGAATTGGACCTTAGAGTTTCAAGTGCCTTGTTGAGTTACATCTAACTAGAAAGGATTACGTTTCCATAGATCTTTGAGATATAAATTTGATTGGGAAAAATACACTGTCAAAACCGTAAAATGTAGGAAAATTGCCATTTACACCTAGAAATGAATCTCTCTTTAAAGAAAGAGAATTTGGAAATTATATAAGGCCCAAAGATGATCCTCCAAGCCACATCCAATCATAGTTCCATAGGTATTTGGGACAAAAATGACAGAGACAACAAAACGTGATTGTGGAAAATGGAAGGAAGGGAATAAACTAAAGTTTTTTCCTAATTTCTGATTCTTTCACATGGACAGAGGAACGGAAAACAAACTCTGGATTTAAAGTGATCCTTGACCAAAGGAAGGGATTGATCATGGCAACCAAATGGAGGACAAAGTTTTCATGCATTAATATGGGGAGATAGAAAACACGACAGAGCCCACAAACTGAATAATTTCAAGGACAAATGGGGCAAGACCAAATTGAGCACCAACAAACTGGACACATAGACACTATTGTGCTTTATTACCAACAGATGCTAATAGACAAATGACATTTACACATTGTGTTAGGGAAATTGAAGGATAGACATTATTGTAACCGAACTGATTAAATTTTGATAGATATTCAGTATGGAAGAAAATGATGTGTTGTTAGATAAATATATGTTGATATTTCGAATCATTTTTGTATTAGTTTTATTATAATGTTCAAAGTTATTTTTGTGATTTAATTGATATTAGAGATTTACGAAATTGTGAACGAGTGAAAGTATTACTTTAATATGATGATCCAGTTGGTCTTTGATCTTAGTTGCAAATTGATGTATGAGTAGAATCAAAATGTTGAAAATGAGAATAATTTTTAAATTACTTGGTCTTAGCAATAGTAGTTATGATTTTATATGTTTGAAATTGATAGTTAGATGTAAGTGTTTTATTACTTGACATCATTAATATGGCCATGAGGCCAGAGGGTATTGTGTGTTTTGTAGGAAAATATATCACAACAAACTATGGGGATTGGAGACCAACCACATTGGAATTCTAGGTGAATTCAACAAGGGTCACCATGGCAACATGTAATTATGTGTGTGTCGGAATTATTGTTAGGGGTTAATTGTGACCAAAGGGTTATGTTTTTTCTTTTATTTAGCTTTCCTTTTATTGATGTTAGTATGTGATTTTCTTAGTGATGTAATTCATTGTATTAATTATATGGAATTTGGGGTATGTATTTTACGCTTTATTACTAATGGGTTGTAGTGTCTTAATTAATTGTTTGGAAAACAAAGAGTCTTAGTGAGATTTATAATGTTGATACAACTAACTGATTTTCACTTTTTGCATTATTTTCTCAAGTTGGAGATCCAATATATTATGAAGAGGGTATAAATAATGAAGTTTGGGCACAAGCCATGGATGATGAGATCGATTCTATAGAGAAAAATGAGACTTGGGAGTTGGTGGATGTTCCAAAATAAAAGGAAATGATAGAAGTCAAGTGGGTCTACAACGAAAAATTCAACGTTGATGGAAAAGTACATAAACATAAAGCAAGTCTAGTAGTAAGAGGTTTACACAACAACTGGAGTGGATTACAATGAAACATTTGCACCAAGTAGCACGTTTGTCTATGGTATGAATGGTTTTAGCAATTATAGCTCAAAACAAATGGCCTATTTATCAGATGGATGTTAAATCAGAATTCTTGAATGGTTTCCTTGAAGAGGAAGTTTATGTGAATCAACTAGAAGGTTATGAGATTGAAGGTCATGAAGGAAAAGTATACAGGTTGAGGAAAGTGCTCTATGGTCTCAAGCAAGCACCTAGAGCTTGGTACAACATAATAGATTCTTATTTGATTGAGAATGGTTTCAATAGGAGAAGAAGTGAGCCTACCTTATACACCAAGATAAATGAGCAAGGTAAGATTCTAATTGTTTGTTTATACATAGATGATTTGATCATTACTAGAAATCTATCTATGCATCCATTCAAATCAACTGTGAAGAAGGAATTTGAAATGACAGATCTTGGTATTATGCATTAGTTTTGGGAATTAAATTCCAAAAATTAGAAGGTGAAGCATTTATTTCACAAGAAAAGTATGAAAATGATGTTCGAAAAGATTTAACATGTTGAATTGTGAGCTAGTGCCAACACCGGTTGCAATAGGCTTGAAGTTGAGAAAAGAGGATAGTGGATCGTTTCTAGATCGACATTGTTTAAAAATTTGGTTGGAAGTATTATGTATTTGATGGCCACAAGGCCTGATATTATGTATGGTGTGAGCCTCATATCAAGGTTCATGGAATCTCTAAAAGATTCACATTGGCAAGATGGAAAAAGAATTTTGAGGTATGTGTGTGGAACAAAGAATCATGGAATTCTTTATTCAAGTTTAGATGAGTTCAAATTAATTGGGTATATAGATAGTGACAATGTTGGAAGTATAGATGACAAGAAAAGCACATCCGGCTATACTTTTCACTTTGGAATAGGAGTGGTTTCATGGGCATAAAATAAGCATCCCATTGTCATGTTATCTTTAGTAGAAGCAGAGTATGTAGCAGCAACAAGAGCAACATGTCAAGTTGTTTGGATGAGAAGAGTGTTGAAAGATTTGAAACAGAATCAAGAGGAAGCCACACAAATTTTTTTAACAACAACTCAACCATAGCGTTGTCCAAAATCATGTTTTTCATAAGAGGGCAAGCACATTGATACGAGGTATTATAAAACATTATAGATTTGGTGAACAATAAATAAATTCATCTCGAAGTTTGAAAATACGAAGATCGGTTTACATAAATTTTTACGAAGGCTTTAACAAATGGAAGTTTTGAATATTTAAGAGATTGTTTGGGAGTTTATGATCCCTGCATATGAAAGATTTGAAAATTCAAACACGGCTCAGAATAGTGAAAGCTACATGTTTGAAATTAAGGGGGGTGTTGGAAATATACGTGTGTTGCAGTATGTATAATTTCCACCCTAGCTTTAGGAAAGTTAAATTTAGTTAAATACAATTTATTTGAAAGAAATCAATAAATTTTAGTTAAGTCTTTGTTTAGGAATAAAGTAAATAAAACAAAAGATTTTTTTATACATGCACAACATGCAGAGGATTTAAAGCAATTAATTTAATTTAGAATGCTCTATTTCAGATCGTTCGCAGATCGATTTTATATTGAGTCAATTTTTATTTAATTAGAAGTAATTTGTAATTGTTTTGTACGATTGCATTGAAAACACATAATTGCAAGCACAATTTGATTGTATGAGCCGAAGATCTGAATATGAAGATTCAATTAATGGAGAACACACATCATTTCTTATTTTGGTGTTTAATCTATTTTTATGCAAGTTATATTATTTTTTTGTTTTGTTTTTCGTTGTTTAAGACTGCAGATTTCATACGGTTTGGATTGGTTCAATTTGATGAAGAAGACGCCATTGAAGGAGCTTCAAAAGTAGCCTTCATCATCTAGTTAGATACTTGGCTCTTAATTTAAGTTCCTTCTACAATACCATATTTGGTTACTTTTAAGAAATTGGAAATTGGCCTTTGGATTCTAGATTTCTACAAGGTCAGTTGGTTTGGCTTTGATTATCTTTCTTGCAGAACAATCCTAGGTGCATCACTAGAAATCTAAATAGGGTTCACATCGGTAATTTCTATTTCTTATTGGCATCCCCGACAAGTAATATATTTTATTGACTATGTCATGTGCAAGATGGTATAGATGCATTTCTTTGTCTAAGGATGTGGATGAAGATGAGGAGCTCTAGAAAATATAAACAAACTGTAATTGTACAAGTTGGTGGTAATTGAGGGGTTTTATTTTAATGAAAGTATAATCAAATATCCTTATTTTTCTAAGGTTGACATAGCTATAGAGTGCAACATCCTTTTTTATGGTCATCATGGAGTTTGGAGGCTGGATAAGGATGGTTTGGAAGGATTGTGTAAGTATTAGTGTGAAGTATAAAAAAGTTGTCAATAGTTGTGTGGTGAAGATGTTATTCTATTCAAAGTCTAAAGAAAAACCTTCCTATGTGGTGTGCTATACTCAGTTAAAATATCCAAAACCCACTTGTCTTATGTGTAATAATAGATTAATATGTCTAGAGAGATTTTATGCTCTCGAGAATGAAAATATGTTATGTGCCCGTTGTTTTTAATGAACCATCATGGTGTATTTATTTAGTTTATTTTATATCTATTGCTTTATATGTGACCTCTATCCATTCTTGTCTATATTGTTTGGCCAAAATAGTTTTCCTTTTTGAGGCTCTTCTCCATAAGATAATCCCAAGAAAAAAGCTAGACTAATAGAATGTCCATTCCATAGCCATGAGGGAGGGTCCATTGAAGAACTATATCATTTGACCTAATGTAAATGACCCAACGTAAAACTTAATCTCGAGAGCATGACACAAAAGAAATGATTTTTCAAGCTAATAACCCACCACACAACACAATAGATATGTCCAATCACACAAATCTACCAATTATAGGGGGGTATGCAAATTTTAGAAACAAGAAAATCAAAATGAAGACCAAATTGACTCGAAAGCATAGTGCAAATCAATTAGGAAACAACCCAAAGAAGGGGAAATCAACAAGTACATATTCCATTTAAGAAATCAGTAGATCAAAGATAAATAAAAGTAAAAAATAGGAGAAATGAGGATGAAAATATTACCAATGTCATCCACAGTGCTAAGTATTTGTAATCTTAAGGGTATGTTCAGGGGATCGAGAAAGAAATGTTGTAAAATATTAGTAAACATCTTTGGATGAATAAAATCTTCCACTCACCTCCATATAAAATAGTGGAACTCAAGCGTTATAAGAGAGTGATCCCAGTAATTAGCTTCATCCTCTCCATAGTACCCTTCCAAACCAAAACCATGGTGAAAATTCCTACAAGCTGTGTAGGCCCATTTCACATATTGAGTTCTACGAAACCCTAGCCCCTTTCGCGTGTTGATTTCTACGGCGACATTTCTCATGTGTTAATTTCCATCGCCCTAATTTGTGGTTGGATAAGTGAAAATTTAAAGCTTATTAAATTGGATGAAATGTTTGAGACAAATAATATTTATGTCTCTAATTTTCATCTCAAAATGATGCGAGAGCATCCTTATTGATACTTAGTGAAGAACCATCAAGTTTGAATAAGCCATGAAAGGCATGCATTTTATGTTTTAGGTTTGATTTGTTTTCCCTCCAAAATGTGAATATTTGAATGAAACAATGTAATTACTCTTTACATGAGAGTAAGAGTGAAAGTAGGTGATTTAGGTGGGTGTGAGCTGTCATATCTTCTATGCTACATAGGAGGAAGATTGGTTATCATATGATATTGTGTGGATCATGTCTTTGTTATCCATATTCTTTATACAAGTTGTCATAGAACAAGATATGTCTATTTGAGAAGGAGGTTGAGAGAATATCTCAACAAGAGGATAGGATAAGTCTTATCTTAGAATAGGAGATTATGAAAATTAAAAGAAGTTTTATCTAAGGATATAGGGTCGAATATGTCTATAGGAATATAAGAGAGAAAGATTTATTCTCCATTGAGTAAAGGAGCTGATAGAAGAGGAGGATAGAGTGTTGAAAAGATGACATATGTAAGCCTGCAGACTTTGTAAAGTCATGGGGAAGAAGATCAAAGATTATGAATGCATGAATTTTGTGTTTCAATTGTCTCCTCAGGTGTATATAGAAGAATTTTCAATGGTATGAGTTCATGTTTTAATAAGAATGTTCAAATTGTCATGATCTACTTCCAAACAACCTTTAATGTGTTGTTTGCTCATTGCTTTCTTAAAAGAGGGATTGAACCAGTACAATAAATTTCTAGGCCCAACTCCAAATGATCTTAAATTTTGTATGTACATTAAATAGGTCATTCTACAAATGGGATATTAATATTTTATAATAATTAGGGTATTTTTTTAGTTATGAAGCATTTTTCTATCTAGTTTGAGAATGCATGCAAATTGTTTGATATAATGTCTTTCCGGGAAAATGGATGAAATTTGGAACATATGATCCTTCTATATATTTTTAGAATATATCAAAATTGTGGAACAATTGGGCTTGTGAAAAATATATACAAGATAGAAATTTTATGCAGACTGTTTTCTCTTGAAACAAAGTTTTACATGATGAAGATGGAGGATCAAGTCTTTACTTGTCTACAAGAATGAGAATATTAGTGAAGGATATCAAAGCATTAATTCCAATGTACATTTGAAAATATATAGAGGAAATTCAAGGTAAGATCAAATCACAAGTAAGTAACATGCAATCAGAAAATTAAGCTTCATAGAGGCATAGTTCACACTTATCCCATTTAAAACAAAGAATGTAATAATGATGGAATGATAATTCAAATGATGGTTGAGTATAACATATGCAGGTCTGAGGCTTGGTGATTGACAAGATTTGGAATGAGCCAAGATATGACCGTGGGTTAGTGAAATTAATCTTACATGTTGATATGAGAATAAGTTGAGCTAATATTGGCATCAGAAAACAAACCCATGTGTAGTAGTGTCCTCATGTTTCCTTTTCGAAACAAACATTGGAGTACAAGCTTCCTCCGATGTTGGTGTTGGATGAGAATTTGATGAGTCTTCTCCTAGTTCGATGTCATCAAGGGAACGAATGTTTTCATCAATAGGATCATCTCGAAAAATATTAGTTTTTGAATGTGTTTGAGAAATTTCTACATATAAAAGTGTTATAAAAATATAGTATTAATTATTTAATAAATAAGCATATAGGAAACATACAATATGGAAAATATAATAATAAAATTTTGTAAATTAGTAGATAGTACATACCTATATTTTCTGCAGATCCCAACACAATTTTCATTTTTTGTGAGTGGCCAAAATAGCCAAATAATGTCTTGTTACTCTTTTTTAAATGGCAAAGTAACCTTCTTACCATATTTTCCAAAATCCATGGATATGTCACGAGATATTGATTCTTAAAAAATGAATATAGGGTTAGGACGCTACATGTCTTAAGAGTAGAGGTTTGGGTGATAAAGAGTTACATAACAAGGGTAGGATGGGAAATACATTGGACGACAGTGATAGGACATGTCGGTGTTGGAAAAACATGGGTAGGGACGGGATAGGGGTTGGATGAATAGGGATATAACCGATTGGGTTTGGGTGTAAGAGGTTCAAGCGACATAACCTACAGGTTGGATAGGTTGAGGTTTGATGACAAAGGTTGTTCGGATTGAGGTTGGCATTTGGATTGAGGTTAGTTGGAAGAGGTTGGACGGATTGAGGTTGGATGCCAAGGTTAGACTAGGGTCCTTCCCCTATCATCACATGGAGAAAAATCAAAGCTAATAATAATACCATGTCCCTCCATGTCATCATATGGAGAAAAATCAAAGCTAATACTAATACCGTGTCCCTCCAATATTATGTAAGGACGTAGCATCTCTATGTGATGTTATTGGAGGGATACAATATTATTAGCTTTTATTTTTCTCAATGTTATATATCCTCAATAACATTGGCTTAGCAAAAATTAAAAACTTATAGCCATGAAGTTTACAAAATGCATCCATGTGCACACATTCCACATATTAATGTACCCTATTCATATATAAAATAATATTGTAATCATTCCACAAATACATTTTAACATGGTGGTGTGTGTATGCCTTCAAACATTCAAAAAAAATAAGCAAATACTTAGTAATTGTAACATTTGGAATACACCAAGTGGTTTAGTCTCTTTACAAAGATTGAAGCATGCAGATGACCCTACACCAACCAAGGGACTTGGATTTTTTTAGTATGATTAAATTTTCTGCGTATATGTTTTGAACACGGTGGTATATATATGGTTTTAAATATTCAAACACAAATAAAAAATACTTATTATCATAATAGCTATAATACCCCAAGTAGCTTATGCTCCTTGGGAACATTGAAACATAAACATTGACCCCAACCCTTGTGGGACATGGAATTTTGAATTTTGTTTAATTTTTTTGTGGATACATTTAAATCATGGTGGTGTATGTGTAATGTTTACAATCCAAACACGAATAAACAAACATTTATTACTCACAACAACTACAATGCACCAAGTTGTTCAATCTCATTGAAAAGGTCAATAACATGTACATTGACTCCAATCCCCCCATGGGACCCAACCATTTAAATTTTATTCAATTTTTCTACATATACCTTTTGAAAATGGTAGTGTAGGTATACTTTTAATTGAAAGGAATGATAACCAGATCGTACCAAGCCAAGAACATAGATGTTAATAAAACACCGTGATCAATAAGATGAAAGAAATTCACCATAATAACTTTACATAAAACCTTTGCAAACAAATGAGAAACAATATCATATATTATTATGGAACTCAATGCAATACATTGAGAATGGGCCTTGCTTAAATAGGCAAGGAATAACAATCTAAGAACCAGTCAAGGTCGTAGATCAAGCCATAAATGAAGGAAATAACAAGATATCAAAGAACTAGTCAAGACCATAGATTTAGGTTAGAACTTAGACATCAAGGATCTAGTCAATACCATAGATCAAGGAAAGAACTATACCTAACAACTAGATAATATCTCCTAATATCTAAATAAGATAAAATAAATATCCACACACATAAGTGGGTGAGGATAAATACAATAAAGGTAAATAAAGTACCTAGGTGAACATGAGCTAAGATAAATACCTACTCTAACACCCCCTCAAGTGAAGCTAGGGGCCAAAATAGAAGTGGCATGTCCACAATATGAGTCCCAGAAACTAGGCCTGATGAGGTACTCATGTACAATATATGGGGAAAAAGGGACACCACAAGGTACCCAAAACCAATAACAACAAAGTAAAGAGAGTAAAGACCCACTCCAAGGCATCCCAAGAAGCTCGGATCCAAAAATTGTACAATGCTGAAGAAGTTTGGTGTGTACAAAGTGGTCAATCCACCGCTTGATCACAAAACTCGAAAACAACCGACACTGGGTTTCACCGAATAGCTCCATACAAGGAGATGTCAACAGAGTTTGAAAGTGCAAAAAAACACCAAACATAATTCAATCAAGTGCTGCAAATAGGTGTGTCACGATCTAAGAACAATAACCAAAACAACAAGGCAAGGACACAAAATCCAAGGTAACAAGGCAAGGACGCAAAACCCGAAGAAGCAAGATCAACACCACACCCTCCCATATTGCTTAATGGGTGGAGTGGCGCTACAAATCTATATGAGTTGTCAAAACAACTACTCGAACACCGAAAAAACTAACACCAGGCTCCACCAAAATAGCTCCCCAAAGAGATGGTCAACATGCCAAAAGTGTCGAAAATACAGATATAAAATCTCTCAACAAACAATAGAGATGCATTACACCTACTAAAGAAAAATGCTCAAAACAAGAAGCATCATAATGCGAGAAGGTATAGAAAGTGGAACAAGAGGCCGAATGTTGGAGGAGCCATGCTTGTAGATTCCTCTCAATGACTGCCTATGTTGCCTCCATGAGTTATCAGACATGATCAACCTGAAACACATTTCGATGTTCTTGATAACCAAATCGTACCAAAGTGAGAACACAGACACTAATCAAACACCACGATCTATAAGATGAAATCAATTCACCACGAGTAACTTTACATAAAACCTTTGCAAACAAATGAGTAGCAATATCATATATTATTATGGAACTCAATGCAATACATTGAGAATGGGCCTTGCTTAAATAGACAAGGAATAACAATCTAAGAACCAATCAAGGTCGTAGATCAAGCCATAGATCAAGGAAATAACTAGTCATCAAAGAACTAGTCAAGACCATAGATTTAGGATAGAACTAGACACCAAGGATCTAGTCAATACCATAGATCAAGGAAAGAACTATACCTAACAACTAGATAATATCTCCTAATATCTAAATAAATAAAAATAAATATCCACACACATAAGTGGGTGAGGATAAATACAATAAAGGTAAATAAATTATCTAGGTGAACATGAGCTAAGGTAAATACCTACTCTAACACCCCCTCAAGTGAAGCTAAGGGCTATAATAGAAGTGGCATGTCCACGGTATGAGTCCCAACAACTAGACTGATGAGGTACTCATGTACAATAAGCTGGAAAAAAGGACACCATGCAAGGTACCCAAAACCAGTAACAACAAAGTAAAGAGAGTAAAGATCCGCTCCAAGGCATCCCAAGAAGCTTGGCTAAAAACTCATACAATGCTGAAGAATTTTGGTGTGCACTGTGGTCTAAATCCACTACTTGATCACAAAACTCAAAAACAAGCGACACTAGGTTTCACGAGAATAGCTCCATACTGAGGACTATCAATGGAGTGATGTCGAAAGTGCAAAAAAACACCAAACATAATTGATCGATCAAGCTGCTGCAAATAGGTGTGCCAATCCAAGAACAATAACCAAAGCAATAAGGAAAAGACACAAATCGTAGAGTGTCACGATCCAAAAAAGCCAAGGTAACAAGACAAGGACACGAAACTCGAAGAAATGGGATCAACACCACACCCTCCCATACTGTTGAATGGGTGGAGTGATGTTATAAATCTGTATGATTTGTCAAAACAACTACTTGAACACTGAAAAATAACACTGGAATGCACCAGAATAGATCCCCCATAAGAGATACTATCAACATGTCAAAAGTGTCAAAAATATAGATACAAAATCTCTCAACAAATAAGAGAGATACACTACACCTGCTAAAGAAAAATGCTCAAAACAAGAAGCATCACAATGCAGAAGGTATAGAAAGTGGAGCAAGAGGTTGAATGGTGGAGGAGCCATGCTGTAGATTCCTCTCAACGAATGCCTATGTCACCTCCACGAGTGATCAGATATCCACCCCAAATCAACACGGATGGATGAAGAAGATGCCTACATATGACTTGGTGCAAAATGCATAATGGGTGCATGCAAAAGAACATCAGAATGTGTGTTAGGTTGATCATGTCTGATAGCTGAAATCTCAAGTTTCTCAAGCTGAGTGAAGGTGTAGAACTCATGTGTTGCTCATGATCCTTAGAAAGAGTCGAGCGAACAAAAAAGGAGCTCTGTCAATGTGTGATCCCAATGAAGTATCTGCTCGAAAACCAATGTCATGATGAGAATTCCACTTAACATGTGGAATAGAGGAAACAATACCTGTGAATTTTTGTCAATGACTCCTCTAGTGAGACCCATAAAATGGAGCATGCGAGAATTGAATGCAGTGGTATGCTTCTTAAAAAAGCCATGTAACTGAGTAGAAGTAGGATACACAACATGTGGTACTGTAATAGGCACAGATGTGGAAGAGCATGCAGTAACAAGCCTCACAGGTTTAGAAGCATCAAAAGTAGGTTCAGGCTCAAAGACTGACAAATCAATGTCAGTGGGTACAAGAGCAACAGCTGCAAGTGGACTAGGAGCATGGATATGGTTGTCCACAATATGATGGTGATGTTGTAGGCTAGCAAGTTTGTTCTATAGGAAGTGTATTATTGTATCCTTATCATGAATGAGTGATTGTAGAAGATAATTTCACTTCTTGAGCGATCTATTTTCTTCCACAAATTTTATAATATCCTCTTGAAGTCCACATACTTCAAAGAAAAACATATCATTCTCAGAATCCATGATAGGTACAAACTGCAACTCCCAAAATTTTAGGACGTCGGGCTTAGCTGAAATTGTGTCCACAATTGATTACAACACTCCTCCATATTTGGCACTTTATAATTATAGTGCAAGTCTCAAAATAAATAACTCCAATGGAAATAGCATGAAAAAACAAGCACTTTTGCAAAAAATGGCACTCAAAACCGAGTTACCGATCAAAAGTTACAAGCTTTTTAATATTTTGCTCTATTATTTATTTTAGTTGCCACTAAAACAAAATAAATTGTTGTTGCCTTCACCACACAAATAAAATTAAAGGGGGCTCAAGTTAAGCACCTACTAGTAGGAATCACAAGTTTTAAGCCCTCATATGACCATACCATATGACCAAGGGCTAAGGATTTTAATGGGTGGTAAAATTACTATTTCTGGACTATGTAGATAGTGACCTTTATTGCCGAAAATAGCAACTGTAGATTTGCCCGAAATAGCAAAAATGTGCACAACATCCGTGGACCCCTGCCAAAAAAGGAAAGATATGAAAACGTTCTTGCGCATAAACCAAGACAAATGTACCACAAAGAAAATTACTGCATGCGAGATCTTGAAAAACCCAACAAACCCAAAAAATAATCTCGTGAATTTTTTTCGGTGGCGTGAATCCCGAGACGATCTCCAGTGTGCTTCTTGCAATAAAAAAAAACAATGCTACCTGCAGAAATGATCTGAGTTTACACTGATCTTAGGGTTTTCACGCCTTAGATCAATGGAGGCCTCTGTTTTCCATAAAAATGTATGCAACAACATATGACCAAATCCCAAATATATGAATATACAATGAATTTATTTGCAAAATAAAACTTACAGACAGATGTCAACAACAATCTCTGCTCTGATACCATGAAAAGAACGATAACCAGATCGTACCAAGCCAAGAACATAGATGTTAATCAAACACCATGATCAATAAGATGAAAGCAATTTGCCATAATAACTTTACATAAAACCTTTGCAAACAAATGAGAAACAATATCATATATTATTATGGAACTCAATGCAATACATTGAGAATGGGCCTTGCTTAAATAGGAAAGGAATAACAATCTAAGAACCAGTCAAGGTCATAGATCAAGCCATAAATCAAGGAAATAACAAGTCATCAAAGAACTAGTTAAGACCATAGATTTAAGAGAGAACTTAGACATCAAGGATCTAGTCAATACCATAGATCAAGGAAAGAACTATACTTAACAACTAGATAATATCTCCTAATATCTAAATAAGATAAAATAAATATCCACACACATTAGTGGGTGAGGATAAATACTGATAAAGGTAAATAAAGTACTTAGTTGAACATGAGCTAAGGTAAATACCTACTCTAACATTAACCATTCAAACACAAATAAACAAATACTTATCGATCACAATCACTACAATACACCAATGGTTTTATCAACTTGTGTAATGTGTTATGTTTGTTTTAATTTGTTAGGGGTCCCCATGGGAGGGATGACCTCCAATTGTGACCATGGGCTTTGTGTGTAATTCTTTCCCTTTTCTTTTATTTAATTATGGAGTATGTGATTTAATTTGTGATGTAATTCATTTTATCATTGTTGATTAATGTGCCTTAATTAAGTGAATTAATCATGTTTATTAAGATATTTGGGGATGTGACAAAAGGGGTAATTTATTAGAGTAGTTAGTCCTTTGGATTTTGTGATTTAAGTTGAGTGTATGTGACTTTGAGTGTTGTACACCTTTTCTTACTTGGAAAATTCAGATTTGGGCTTAAGGGCCATTTTTAGAGTGTGTGGGACAAGATAAGCTTGTTCCACACATCTTAATTTCTTATACATACCCTACCTATGGATTGGGGTGTCAAAAAGTGACATTGATTGCACTTTTCTTACATGGGTTTTAAATTATGTCCTTAAGGGATGTGGACTTGTGTTGAGTGTGTAAGATGCTTGTTATTACTCTCAAGCACCAATTTATTATGCTTTGGGGTTGAGGTTTGAATTGTGAGGTGGAGTTTATGATAATTTATGTGGCATCCTACATGAAGCCACCTCACCCTCCTTTACTCTTTTTTCTATATATGCAAGTTTACTTATTTGTTTGGGTGTTACTTCATTTGAGGACTCAAGTGCATTTTTCGAGTTAGAGAGTTTTTTTAGAGTGCTTGTTGAAGTATTGGAGATTTTTGGAGTTGGATTAAGCTTGAAAGATCTTAGAGTGTGACTCTTTGATCCATTTGTTACTATGGAAAGGTAGGAACTACACCCTTTTTTTACTTGTCTCTTTTATATGTGTGTATTTCATGTAAGTGAATGGTTTGTGTGCTTGTTGGGATCTTGGGTAGAATGCCTAAGTATGGTGTAGGAGAATGATATGGGAATTTTATATTGTGGGGAGGCATAAGAGTTTGTTTCATGTTTTGGGAGGGATTTTGGTTGGGTACCCCACCTTTTATAAGAAAATGCTTGTATTTCTTACTTGGTTCTTTTGAGGGAGACATAAGAGAATGTGGGAGGCATAAGAGGATCTTGAGGGAGGCATAAGAGTTGTGTAGTGGTTTTGAGATGTATTTTGGAGGGTTTTAAGGTGGGAACCTAATCCCATTGGGAGGCATAAGTGATCTCCCCATAGATCCTTGCTCCATTGGCTTTGAATTTCAAGCCTTGTGTATTTTGAAAGTTACATTCTTGTGATTGTTATCTTGTGTTTGAATGTGTGTTAAATGGTTGTAAATTTTTTTATTGTGATGTGGAATCTTTTTTTAGTTGTCATGTGTTGTATACATTCCTTATCGCATTTTGGTTGGGGCTCTCAGGGGCTAATGAGGATGATAGCTTCTTCTCCTCATTGGATTATCATTGGGTGGAGAGTGTTTCCTCTCCCCATTTTTTTTGTTGTGATTGAAGTGAAGAAATGGTGGAGCTCTTGTTGAAGATTTGGGACTTGGAGCATTTGTTGAAGTCAAAAGAAATCCTTCATTGTAGAGACCGTCTTGTAATGGTGGAAGACTAGTATACTTGCATTTTTTTAAAAATTTGTATTGTATATTTTGTTTATTAAGTTGTAATGTATTGTTGGAAAAAAATATCTTTGCATTGTAAGGAATGAGCTATGCTCAAAGAAAAAGAAAGTTCATTTTTATTTGTAGAAGTTGCATTATTGTAAGAATGAAGGGAAAAATTGGAAGTTGTAAATCATTGAGAATGTATTCTTAGTAAATCTTAAATGGATAATAGTTATTTGTGTTTCCTTGAGTAAATGGTTGTAGTTGAAATGGAAGGATGCAATACAATATAATGAGTTACTTTGTTGAGAAATTACCTTCTTGCTTTGGAAATGAAAGCAATAATTCTTAGGAATAGATTGAATTTCATTTTTCATTTGAATTTGAAAACAATTTTGTTGGAAAAGTATTCTTATAGTTGTTTTCTCATATGCTATTGAAATGGAAAATCCATGCAATTAGTGATTTAAGTCATGGAATGAATAAATGGTTTAACTTTTCAACTAGAGACTTTATGCACCTAAATTTAAGCTAAGGTTAAACTATAAATCACCCTAGTAAACTTTGTTTTTGGAAAATTTGTCGAATTGTTGGTTCTATTTTCGAGAACAAGACCACCTCCCCTGTGCAAAGTGGTTGTCTCTCAAACACTAGCCTAATCAGAGCGGTGGTCTATGAACCATCACCGGGAAAGGCAAAGTGGTTTGTGAATCATCACCTAGGTAGGGTGGTGGTCCCAAGACCGTCGGCCTGCTCAGGGGAGGTGGTTCCATCACTTTCAACGAAAAATTAAAATCCATGTTTGTGCAAATTTGAAATTGATTAAATTAAAATCTAAGCCTATAAAATGTAAAAAGGAAACTACCAACAAACTATATGTGAACAAAATCATTGTTTTAAGTATGTAAAACCTTGAATGGACATTTAAATGTATTCAATCTCATAGATTAAATGGAAGTAGGGTTTTTCCCAAATAGAGAACTCAAAAATGGAATTAACTAAATAACTACTCCAGATTTAGAGTGGAAACCTCTACAATCATCAAATGGAAGACATTGCTATAATAAATCCATAAACTAAACTAAACTAAGCTTGATCCTAATGAATCCCTTCATGGCTTCTTCCCTCCTTGCTTTCATGGCTTCCATTTCTCCAACCTGCAAATTAAATAAAAGAAAAGAGACCAAATGAGGAGGTTAGGGCAAGAAGAAAGGATTTAATAAAATTCCATAAGGATGGTTAGGGTTAGCTTGGAACTCTAAGATCTAGTGGCCACAATTGATTTGATCCAAGGGTTAAGAATCAACCCTACAATTGTTAGGTAAGAATGAATATTATGGACTTTTAAATAATTTAAATGTATGTGAAAATGGGTGAATGGGGCCACTTAATACCCTTGTATGTTAAGTTAATTATGTAACTCTTCTAGTATGTTTTTAATAAATGATTCAATGGAAATATTAAAGCTAGTAATTTAAGGGAACTAAGGTAACTAATGTTAAGGGTTTAATTATTGTGGGTTTGAATATTAATTTGAGAAGGGGAAACTATTTAACCAAGTAAAAGAAATTAATGGACACTTTTCTAACAGATTGTAAATGTATCGACCTTAGAAACGGATCAAGAATATTTAATTATTAATCTAGACTTTTTCCATTTAATGTAATGTAGTAGATTGCTGGTAGGAGTTAGTTAAACATATTATAGGGTTGTTATCCTTGCATTATTTTTAAACACAAAAAAATTACCTCAACTTTCTATATAATTATTAAGGTTTAATGTGGTTTTAAAATGTCGAAATTGTGGGCGTTACAGGACAACTTGTGTCTAATGTTTATGTTGTGTTATTACATGCCTAGTTAAGAGGTTTCCCATCAAGGGGTGACCTCACATGTGTGGCCATGGGGTGTAATTTTTTCCCTTCTTTTAATTTTGTGTGTGTTTTATTTTGTGTTATATGTATTTAATTATTGGGAAATTTTAGTCACTTTATTAACAATTATTAATGTGTCTTAATTAGCTAATCCAACTTAATTTGTTAACTAAAATAAGGATGTGAAAATTGGATAATTATGAGGGTAGATGGTCCTTGAAATCTTGTGGATGTAAATTAGATTTGTGTTGGGTTTTTTGTTGTGTACTCCTTCCCAACTTCAAATTTTAGATTTTGACTTGAGAGGCTTATGGGACAAGTTACGTTTGTCCCATGCCTCCTAAATTCATCTAAAAACCATACATATGGTATGGGAGTTAATTTTAGGATTAATTATACATTTTGGAGTGTAAAAGGATAAATAATTACACTTGTTACTTATCACATTTAATTTTTTCCTTGATATGCATGGTGTGCAAGTTAGAGTGTCATGTGGGCATGTCATAAGTCTTACATGTGCATTTAATTGATTTGGGTTTGGTGTTTGACTTGTGTGTTTTAATGGAGGAATGATGAAGTGGCATCCTACATAGAGCCACCTCATCATCCACACATCTCATTTCTATGTATTGATTGCATTTGAAGGATTTTGGATTACTTTTCTCATTTCTTCTCTTAAACTCTTAGAAATTTGGTCTTGAATTGCATGATTGGAGTCTTTTTAGAGTTGCATTTTGGATTGTGCTTGGTTTGAAGGTGTTTAAAGTTTGTTGGGGTGAATATTTTTGGAGGATTAATGGAGAGGTAGGATCTCCACCTTTGTTTTTTATTTATTTATGTTTGTAGATGCAAGGGGGATTAAGCCTCAGTGCAGACTAGGCAACTACCTAGGGCGCCAACATTAAGGGGGCGCCTAAACTTTTAAAAAATCATTATTTTTGGTTATTATTAGAACTTAATATTAATAAAATTTTACCTAAAGTCAATATTAATTGAAACTTTTATTGATATTATTATAGAGTAATATAAATTTCATGCATAAACATAAAATGTACTATAATATTTTTACAAGTAAAATAAATATGCATATTTTTAAGCTCATCCAATTTTCTTGGTATTATTACCCTTTCTTTAATGTAGCTCTAGATAATTCAGGTGTGTAATTTTTTTCTCAGAAATGTCTCATGTATATTTTATAATGTTTCATGTTGAAGCTAGTAGAGACAAGTACAATTGAAGGAAATAATTATTTAATTCTCTATTCCTAATGTTTTAGGGGAAATGTCTCTTTTTTATGGAGGAATTAGTAGGCTTGGTCCAGATACCACTATGCATAAAATGATGGGAGCCACCTAAGATTTTTTTCAAAAAAGTGGTGCTTTTTTAGCTTTAAGTCTCATCACCTACTTGATATTGGTAAATAAGACAAGTAACCAAGCTTGTATACAAAATTGTATTTGTCATATTCTAAGCACCTCCTATGATTAATTCTCTCCATCCATGGATTATCACTTGTCCTTATTTGATAATTTTATAGGATATTTTAATCCTTTTGTATACCAATTTCTCTAAATTAATGATGTATTATGATCCTTATGCAAATTCTAAAAATGATAATGTACGTGGCTTTTATTTAGTTATTTTATGGGAATAAATTATTAACTAAAATTTTAAGAAGGGCATCTACTTCAATTACTGCCTAGGGTGCTCCTAACCTTTAATTCGGCCCTATGTAGATGTCAAAATTGTGTTTGTATGAGTATTTGCATGGGTGTTGTGAATGTCATATATTGGGGTTGGGTAGATTTCCTTAAGAAGGTAGTGGGAGATAGAAGTATGGGACTATTGGGAAGGGAAAAGGGAGTTGTGAGGCACGCATTTTAGAGGGAGTGTGATTAGGAGTTCCACCTATGGGGAGTGAAAATAAAAACATGGACATATTTTGCTTATTTGCAAGGGGAGAGATAAGGATGTATTTGACTGTTTTGTATTGTGCACATGGAGGCTTTTGGGTGGAACTCCTACTTCACTTGGGAGAAAAAGGAGGTGGTTCCCATATTCCTTACTCCTTTTGGCTTGATTTCAAGCCTATGTGTTCATGGGAAAGTGTAAATATTGTTGATTATCTCTATTTGAATGTGTTGTATGTTTTTTTGGATTGTATGTTTTGTAGAAGCCTCTTGTAAAAATTTGGCAAATGTTACCCAAGAATCCTCATTATTCTTTGGTTGGGGCTCGAGTCTAATAAAGAGGATGACTTCTT
Source organism: Taxus wallichiana var. yunnanensis (assembly GCA_018340775.1). Lineage (NCBI taxonomy): Eukaryota > Viridiplantae > Streptophyta > Pinopsida > Cupressales > Taxaceae > Taxus > Taxus wallichiana. Next base: position 796,910,689 of record CM031240.1, on the reverse strand, counting down.
CTTTTATTGGATTAAAGGTTGGGAGGAGAGCATCACTTATCCCCCTTTCTTTGTATTATGATCCAAGTTTTTTGACGAGTTGATGGGTGTAAGTTTGAAAGCTAAAAGTTAGGAGAAGACATTGAAATGAAGATTTTTGTTTGAACCATTGGAAGAATATCTATGTTGTAATTTTTCCATATTGTTCCCTCTTAGAGTGAAATTTTGTAAATCTTTTTATTATCAAAATAAGGCTCTGTATATTTCATTTATTCAAATTTTAAATGTCATAGTGAAAGGAGAAAACTTAAGTTGTATAGTTTGCTTGAAATGAAACTCTGTCATAAATTTGTATGTTAGTTAAAGTTACAATATGTGTGTGTGTGTGCGTTTGGAAAAGAAAGATGTTATTAAAAGGAAGTGTTGTTGAGTTCTTTGTTTTTTTGTTGGCAAAATTGAATATGTGAAGGAGAATGAAGTGGAGTTGATGTTATACTCAAATTTTACATTTTATTGCAAAAGAAAAAATAGAGAAATAAGTTGATGTGTATATAATTTTGAGTTATAAAACTAGATATATTATCAATCTAGCAACTAATGAATGGAAGACACCTTAAATAAATTTAATGGTGCATTGAACACCACCCTAAGTAGAAAAAATGTTGTAAAATGTATATATTTAAGGTTATGTTTTGGGAAACATAATCACCGCCCTATGCAGAGTGGCGCAGTTTTAGAACCACTACCAAAGACAGAGTGACAGTCAATGAACCTCCCCGAGGCAAGGCAGCGCTTAAAGGACAACCATTTTGTGTAGGGTGGTGGTTTCGCTACTTTTGACGGAGAAATTAAATTGATTTGTGTAAAACCCAGATTGAAATTTAATTGAAATCTAATCTTTAAACCATCAAAATGAAACTAACAACTAGTAATTAGTTAAATTTAATTGTTTAAGCTTTTCAATCCTTTTATGGGCACCCAAATGTGTAAAATTTATAGATTAAATGAAATGGATTTTTTTGCCAATTTTTGAACTCAAAGGATGTTTACATTAAATAACAAAAATAGATCTATGGTGGGATCTATACATTAAGAAAATGAGAAATATTCAATACTAAACCCTTTCCTAAGCTAAACTATGGATAAAATAATGGAGGAAGATTTATCCATATACATCTAAACTAAGAAACTTTCTCAATGGTTGCACTTATTGCTCTCATTGCTTCGCCTCCTTCTCCTCTTCTAAAACCTACAAAACAAGAATGAGCAAATGAGGTCATTTTGGGGCAAAGATAAATAAAAAGGAAACCCATAAGGATATTTAGGGAAACCCAAATCTAAGGGCTAGGATAGATTCAATCCAATGACCCAAATTAAACCCTACCTCACTTAAGTGGGAGAAATTTTGTGGGAATGGTTTTTTTTTTAAAACATGGGTAATGGGGTGATTGGGGAAATTTAGTGTCTAGGCAAAAATAATTAAACTTTGTGTTAGAAAATAAATGAATCTTGGTGCATGATAATTAATTAAACTTATGGAACTTGGTAAATGTATTGTTTTAAACCATAAATATATCTTAGGAAGTAAATTAATAATATTTAATTATTAATTTAATTCCAATTTTCACAAGCTTGTGTAGAAATAATTTAACCAAGAAATTTATTAATTGTGGAAATGTCTAACCTTGCAAACCCCTTTTAAAACAAAAAAATTTATTACCGTAAACTTGACTATTAAATTATTAGTTCTATTTTGTTTTGAGATTACATATTTGTGGGCATTACACTTGGTATCAGAGTTGTAGGTTCAACGCTTGGACCCCATGCACACATGGACACAAGAAGAAAACCTAGCGCAACTCTAAACCTAGAACACACAACATTGCATGATATTTTAAAAATGTAGAAAACTTAGAAAATTGAAACAAAGCCTAGATGATGATAAAATAACTCTCATCTTGATCTGTGCAGGAGGCGTGGACTAGATGAGGGTTCCTTACACGTGAACCTAGATCTACCACCCCAGATCAGGTAGTAGAAACTATATTTCCTCATATCTACAGACACTACAGGATGTTAATGCCGCTTTATGAGAAGGATCTTGAGGAGGGAAACCTTGGCGGTGAGGATAGAGAGCCATCGTGGAGGCTCATGCAACCACACGTCACGGTGTCAAGGATAGGGTAGAGCAATCCCACACAGAGTCAATTCGACATGATTCACCACCGGAGAGCATAAAGATAGAGATCTCTTTGCAACAAAAAGACAGATCTAGGAGCCCTAGGTCGAGAGATGTTTAGGTAGAGAGACCTAGGGTCTGACATTTGACAATGATAGATCACATTAGAGAGATATCAAACTACATCATCTGCCGTTTTTTTAGATACACGAGAGGATTTCAGATCGAGGCATGGTTGGTTAGCTTTAGCGGATGCTTCAAACTATTCCCTTGTAATAGAAACACAAAAGCTCATGTTGTTATCCACCTTATGAGAGACGAAGCCAAAGTTTGGTGGAGGAATGAGGAGTAGAAGATCCGTGTAGATTCTAAGAGACTTACTTGGGATCTCTTTGAGGATCATTCCAGGAGTAGATACATATCTAGGAGATTCATCCAATAGTGGATCGATGAGTTTCATGATCTGTGATAGGCCTCCATAACGGCAAAGCAAAGTATGTGGGTCAATTTTTGGATTTGCTTTAGTATGTGGACTACATGCAGGATTAGTAGGTTAGGGTTCATAGGTTCATGTGGATTGAACTTAGACTTAGGTGGGTAAGTGGGCATTCATTATCTAAAAACTCTATCGAAGCCATAGAGAAGGCCTATATTATAGAGGAAACTAGGGGAAGACTTAGCAGGCTCGAGACAGAGTGAGGAGCCACATACAATAGTTCCAAGATAGTGGGTCGAGGGGATCGGGGCCTCCTCCTCCTCATGGCGGACACACTTTAGCATAATCTTCATTTAGGCCTCCTCCTCCTCAACATCATTCATAGAATCGACAATCCTTTCAACCTCCACAACACCATGATGCTCAAAGAGGGTGTAGTATGGGACCTCCATCTTGGGGGCCCAATAGGACTCGAGCTCCACCTCGCGCACAGTTAGTAGGAGTATGTCCACCACAACACCCACAAAGATATATGATAGGATCATCATGTTATATAGCACATACCAAGCGGCTTGGAGGAGTATCTTCTTAGTGGAGAGGACCAGGTAGTTGTTATGGGTGTGGTGTACATGGTCATCATTGGAGAGAGTGCCCTTAGAACCCTGCTAATCAGGGTAAGGCACCTATTTTTGAGCCTATGGTTGGTGACATGGCCAGGAGCCACAAGATTTATGTTGCATTCAAGAACTACAAGGCTATGCACCTGCATGTGGCATGGTGATTGAGACCACATGTAGCATTGGTGGTATTTCTACCCCTATCTTATTTGATTCAGGCTCATCGATTTCTTTCATTTCTCCATCTTTAGTAGAGTGATGTAGGTTGGTGGTAGTTAGGCAGGGCCTTAGTGGGGATGCTAATATGGCTTCTAGATCTAAACTCTCAATAGACTCATTAGTTAAGGAGTGTGTAATGGACCTAGGGTCTTCACCATGACTTTGGATCTTTGTATCCTTCCCTTGGGTTCATATGGAGTTATCTTGGGCATGGATTGGTTATCTACACAAAGAGATAGATTTGATTGTTACAACAAGGTTATATCTTGTGTAGATGATTTGGGAGTGGAGTTAGTGATTGTTGGAGTTAGGAGACCCATCTCTATTCACACCATATCTGCCATGACATCAAGTGTGCATGCATGACGGGGGTTGCTATTATATGCCATCACTGTTAATGACCAATCAAAGGATGAGACTATGGACTGTCACTTGATGACCACCCCATTTTGTAGGATTTTCCTAATCTTTTTCCGAGTTAGTTAGCGAGGTTACCTCCCCACGTGAGATAGACTTTCGTATTGATTTGGTTTCGGGAGTGGATCCTATCTCACGCGCACCATATAGGATGACCACACCTATGATATGTGATCTCAACTTGCAATTAAAGGGTGTTCTTGAGAAAGGCCTAATATTTCCTAGTGTATCTCCTTGGGATCCATAAGTGATATTTGTGAAGAAAAAGGATGGATCTTTGTGTTTGTGTGTGGACTATAGGCAAGCTGAACAAAGTAACGATCAAGAATCGTTACCCCCTTCCATGGATATATGATTTATTTGATCAGATGAAGGGGACACTATATTTTGTAAGATATATCTTAAGTCAAGATACCATCACCTAAGTATTATGGAGGTATATATCCACAAGACAACTTTCCGCATGAGATATGGCCAATATGAGTTCATAGTGGTACCATTTGGTCTAACAAACGCCCTACAATATTCATGAGTTTGATGAATGGGGTGTTCAGGATGTTCTTGGATTGCTTTATGATCATGTTTCTTGATGACATTTTGATATACTCACATACACGTGAGGAGCATGAGGAGCACCTTTGATAGGTTCTGCAGTGTCTTCGTGAGCAACAACTATATGGGAACCTAGAGAAGTGTGCCTTTTTCCAGTCAAAGGTTTAGTACTTAGGTCACATTATTTCTGGGGAAGGTATCACAGTCAATCCTTCCAAGATTAGAGCTATTATGGATTGGCCAGCTCTAACCAATTTGATCGCATGCTTAGTTTCATGGGTTTGGTAGGTTACTACATGAGATTTATTTAGGACTTCTCTCAAATTACGCACCCCATCACTTCCCTTCAGCGGAAAGGGAAGAATTTTTTTTGGTCTGATAGATATGAGTAGGCCTTCGATACATTTGAAGGAATTCCTTACGATAACAATGATTATTTAAAGTGTTAGATCCTCGAGGGATTTCTAACTATGTACAGATGCTTCTTTGGAAAGATTTGGAGGTGTTTTGATGTAGGATTGCCGTGTAGTATCTTTTGAGTCTCACAAACTCAAGGACTATGAGATCAATTATCAAACTCATGACCTCGAGCTTGCGGAAGTTTTGCATGCTTTGGTATGTTGGCACCATTTCCTTCTTGGTAGGAGGTTCATTCTCAGGACAGACCATTTGAGCTTATGTCACCTCTTCACGCAACCCAATGTCAACGCTTGTCAATGGCATTGGATGGAGTTGTTATCATGCAAGTACGATATGGAGATAGAGCATGTGAAGGGGAAGGAGAATGTGGTTGCAGATGCTTTGAGTCAACGGAGACATTTGGTTATGGCTACTTCAATGGGTACGACATACATACGGAGTAATATTTTGTGACAACTTGCACATGACAAAGCCTTCTACCTTGCAATAGGCTAGAGAAGAGATTGAGTCTCGAGACCCCTTGAGGGAAGTTTGATGGATTTTCATTAGATTCAGATGGACTTATCAAACACAAAGGTGGATCTATATACCTAGGGATGGAGGTTTGAGACAGGATATCTTGGCAGAGGCTCATCATGCACCTTATTCAACCCATCTAGGGGTGAAGAAGATGCATGCCACCTTGAGATAGTTGTACCATTAGAGAGGTCTTCAGAGAGATGTATCTCAATTTTTGTCACCATTTTTGGAGTGTCAGGAGTGAAGGCAAAGCATCAACATCTAGTTAGAATTCTCTACCCACATGTTATACCGTGAGTGGAAGTGGGACACCATTTCCATGGATTTAATATTAGGGTTACCAACGTAAAGATACCACCACGATGCAATCATGGTCATGGTGGATAGATTGACGAAGGTGGATCATTTTTCTCCGGTGAAGACCACCTATATAGCTAGTTCAATGACATGAGTATACTAAGATGAGATTGTCTAACTGCATGGGATTCCACATAATATTATTTCTAACCGCGATCCCTTATAAACCTCTCATTTTTAGACTACCATGCAGCATGCCCTTGGTATGAGTATCAACTTTAATAAAACATATCATCTAAAGACAGATGGATAGATGGAGTGGGTGAACCATATTTTAGAGCGCATGCTTGGATGTACATCATGGACCATCAGTTGAGGTGGGAGGAGTATTTGTACTCGGTGGATTTTTTTATAATAATACATTTTAAAGTTCTATTGGTATGGATCCATTTTAGGAACTTTATGGTAGGGAGTATAGGACACCACTGATTTGGGATAGATTAGAGGACATAGTATCTCTTGGGCCGTCTTTGTTACAAGACATGGAGCAAGAGAGGTTTTTTTATCAGAAAGAGACTACAGGAGGCATAGGATAGAAAGAATAAATATGCAAATTAATTAGAGATTTGACCATAGCTATGAGGTGGGCATGAAGGTGTTTCTTCATTTTAGACCTCATAAGAGCCCTATGTGTTATGGAAAATGCTCTAAGTTATCTCCTATATTTGTGGGTCCATTCGAGATCTTGGAGTAGATTGGTCCCTTAGCTTATTGTCTAGCCTTGTCACCCAACTTGTCTCGTATCCATGATGTATTTCATGTTTTTGTTCTTAGGAGATACATTCTAGATCCCTCTCATGTATTGGATTGGACCAAATTGCAGTGAAAGAGAAGGGGGCGGTGACAAAGCAGTGGAGCTCGTGCACATCATAGAGCATAGGACCCTAGGCCTTTAAGGATGTGAGATTAACCAGGTGTGAGTCTAGTGGGATAGGTATGATGAGACTGCAGCCACATGGGAGGATTCTACTTTGTTACGAGCCTAGTTTCCACACCTATTTCAAGTGACTTAGGAGGAAGTCAAGTCTAACGGGAGGGGGATGTAGTGCCCACTCCTCTTCGACACTATTTTCATTATGATGATATTATTGTTGGATTGATACTTAGACATTTTGATTATTATATTTTTAGCAGTAGATGATAGACTATACAAATATTTGGACTATGTATAAGTTTTGATTCGCATTTTTATTATGATACACTAGATGACCTTTGGTAGACAGTTCAATATAATTTTATTTCTTTTATTTGGATTTTATACCGACACGTTATACTTTGGATGTTCTAAGTAGAATTATGATCTCATGGATGTTAGAATTGAATTATTTTATATGTTGATAGATGATAGAATTACTTTATTTTGGATGAAAATTATATATATATATATAATTTCTCAATTTTTTATGCGGCCTTGAGGCCGAGAGAGGTATTTTTTGTGTTTGCAGGTACATTATATCATACATCGAAAGGGGTTGGGGACCAACCACAAAAGAATGTTGAGTGATTTGCAACATGGCTAAATTTGGAAATTGTGTCTAATGTTTATGTTGTGTTATTACATGTCTAGTTATGAGGTTTCCCATGGGGGTGACCTCACATGTGTGGCCATCGGGTGTAATGTTTTGCCCTTCTTTTAATTTTTTGTGTGTTTTATTTTGTGTTATATGTATTTAATTATTGGGATATTTTAGACACTTTATTAGCAATTATTAATGTGTCTTAATTAGCTAATCTAACTTAATTTGTTAACTAAAATAAAGATGTGACAATTGGATAATTATGAGGGTAGATGGTCCTTGAAAACTTGTGGATGTAAATTAGATAAGTTAAATTTAAGTTAAAAATCTTCCTTGATTTTCAATTTATTTTCTCGCTTGGCCCAAAGCAATTGAATTTGATGTCACTTGGAAATTTTTCTTATAGTTTTGGCATAGTGGTTCTAATGTTGTTATGTGTTGTAATAAGGACATGGGTTCACCAAGGATTGGTTGTACCTATGGACCTATTTTTTTTTATGGGGGTACACCCCAAGGAGTTACAAATAACTAGCAGGTTGTTGAACTACATGTTATTATGTCACTTAGGTTAGAGGTGTTTGGAATCTATGTGCCTAGGGCCATAGGGTGACCGACCTCTTTAGGTGAGTGAAAAGGAAAAATTATCTTTATTTTACTGTTTAAGAGGTATATGGAGTTGTTTTGTGATGCTTTGGGAGGTATATGGAGTTGTTTTGTGATGCTTTGGGAGGTATATGGAGTTTTTGTGTTTCCTTGGGAGGTATATGGAGTTTTTGTGATGCCTTGGGAGGTATATGGAGTTTGTTTTGGATTCTTATGGATATTGGGAGGTATATGGAGTTGATATTTATGATTCATGAGTACTCATGTGAGCCTGGTTACGTTTTTTTTATGTTGAGGATTGATTCCCTCATTGATGATATGATGTTGATCCCATTTTGAGAATGTGTAGTTTTTGTTATGGTTTTGAGTTGTTTAAAACTCTATATGAATACTCTTATGTTAGGGTGTGTGTGTGTTGAGTACCATTCTATGTGGATTGTATGTGTACTTTCCATGGTTGGTTTGAGTTCTTGTGATGTGATATAGTCATGAAAGTATGTTGCATGATTTTTATGGACCATTAGTGCTTTGTTTAGGCCTTATGTGGTATCGTGATGTTAGTTTCGTTGGACACCCGTGAAAATAAATAAACTAAAATCCTAGACAATGAAATAGTAAGAGCTTGAGTTTTAGAAATACCTTAAAGGAGAAAGGTTAACTAAGTAATAGTGTAAATCAGTAACTACTAATCTTCACAGAAAATTAAGAAATTTATAAAACTTTCCTTCGTCATTTTGGTCATGCTTTATTAACGAGCATCTTTTCATTTGGTGACATGAGTTGTTGATTGTTTCCTCATTTCTCAAGAGTACATATTCCAACCTTGGATTTATGTCACATCAAGGATGATGCTCATATAAGGAGGGGGATGTAGCTCCCTCTTGTTTTCACTTTTTCTTTCACATGTTCCAATATCCTACCTATGTTCGTTAACAAGCCAAGGTGATCTCATGTCATGTCAATGCATCCTGTACATGTAGGTGTTCAAGAGAATTCATTGAGTCTTTGTACTTACCTCACCCAACACCTTGTTAGTGATCATATGAGTTTATACAAGTTGACTATTAGTGCTCTATGCTTCTTTTCCTTGATCTCCTCCATCTCCCATTTACAAATATGGTTTAAAATAATAAATGAAATAAAAATAAATAAAGGAAGTTTAAATATTTTAAACGATTAAAATTAATAATAATAATAATAATTAGTAGTACGTTTAATATATATAATAAACGAAGAATTATATATATATATATATATATATATATATTATAAATAAATTTGGAATGCACGGGAAGGGGTGGTTGGAGGAAGTGAATGGAGGATGCGTGCAAGAGGAGTGGTGTGTGCAGATCTATGGTAGTAGGTGGATTATGGCAATGTGAAGGCATGGGCCTTCCTAACAAGGCATGTGAGCAGCCTAAATGACCTTCGAGACTGTCATTTTCCTTACATAATAATACCAAAGACATCATTCAAGATCCAAAGGCGTTAACCACGGTGAAACCCAAGGTTACCTTGTAAACTTAGTAGTAATTGGATAGTTGCGGTGAGTGCAGATTCAAGCTCTTCTTTACTAACGATTGTAAAGTAGGATTCTATAAGTTCTCATAGTTAAATAAACATAATATTACAAATAACTATGTTAAATGGAGCTCTCGTCTATAGCCATCCTAAATAAATGCCATTATGGGTTAAATCATCCCTACACATGGAGATAAATCGATCAAATATGGGTGCCAAATGAAGAGAAGTGGTTTGAGCTTGCATTAAGCATTCTTTGTGGCAAGGGTTTCTTACTGGAAATTGATCATTCCAATTTTCTAAATACCTTGAAAGAATGCAGCATATATACAAAATGGGTTGTTGATCAAGCCTTATAATTGTCCAAGGAATGCAATTCAGATCGAAATATATATGCATTTTTTTATCACTTGTTGGACCATTGAACCGAAGGGAGCCGAGGATAGGCTCGCGGATTTTTGACAAAATGCCTCATTGAGATGTGGATTCAACTCCCTCAACCTTGACCATTTTTTCTTCCTACATGCATGGTTCAACATTCTCATACATCAGTTTTTCATTTATAACGGGATAAAATTTTAAACCTTTGGATTTTTATATAATTGATTAAATTAAGTAAACTTGTTTTGGAAATCAATAAAAATTCATCTCATAACGCACTGTAATCCAAATAAACTTTGGTAGTCAATCATAGATTTAAACCCCTCCTTCGAGATGATTTGGAAAAAAATATACCTAAACTATAGCCGTAACACTCTTTTATTGACAAATTTACTTTGAGTCCCTTGTAAACCCACCAACCATTCCTGTAAAATCTAGTAAATTGTGATTTTTCGAGACTTGCAAAACAACCTTGTGAACTCTAAAAAAGAGATGTCAAGCTTATTTTGTGTTCCTTTATTTATGGGGAGTTACAAAAATCCTTATATTGACCCCGATTGACTTCTTGTTCTCTATTTTCCTCCCCTCTAGGAGCCATATCACCCCGTTTTGAAGTTTTAGAAAATCGATAAAAGTGAAAAGTTGGGTTTCATTCGGCTTATCATTCGGACTCGAGTGAAGAAATGATTATTTGCCTTTTGCAAAGCTCTATTATTTTACCTAATAATTTCCTACAATCCTTAGTTCATATAAAAACACATCGCTAGTTAGTTTTACGTAACATTTTTTAGGCTTCGGTCATTGTTTGACTAGGCAAAACCAATTTAACTATGAAAAACTAGTTTCCAATTCAACTATCACCATGCAAGGAGTCCACTACAAGGGCCTATAGCACATTGGCTTAGAAAAAAAATTTTAGAGTTTTTCTACTCAAAACTATCTCCCCTTTTACAATGATCCCAACACTCCAATTTATAGAAATCTGAGAAGAGAGAGAGAGAGAGAGAGAGAGAGAGAGAGAGAGAGAGAGAGAATGAAAATCCCAAAATCTGTCCTTCAACCACTTGTAAAAGGTATTAAATGGAGTAAAATTATGTTATTTTTCTTGCAAAAGGCCCCCATACTACCCCTAACTTGCAATAAAGTTGAGAAATGTCAGCCCATGCTTCATTAAATACATCCCAACTACCAAATAAAACACTTTTTTGAACCTAGGCACGTTTTCTACAAAATATCCATTGAATCTTCATCAAAAATCTTATTTCTTAGTTTCTTTGCATTGGAATCGGAACCACAATTCCAACAAGTACATTTTTATTTTATTTTCATTGAGAAACACACAAGTTATGGCCTTCTTAGTGCGAGCACTATTTTGGGTCTGCGCTGTGATTTTGTCATTCGACGGAATGAGCATTTAATTCATCAAAGATGGAGATGTTTATTTTATTTTCATATATCTACCCTCATTAAAAATAATAAATTTTTGGTCTAGAGAATGTCGTGCCCATTCTGAAAAGTCAAATTTTGTGAAAATCGGAGCTCGAGGTCAAAAGTTATGGCCATTTGAAGTTCGGGGAGAAAAAGTTGACTTTTCCTCTTCATTGTGGGCATTTCGGTATTTCTGGGGAACTCATGTCCCGTGTGTACTTGGACCATCTGGGCCTCCTTTCTCCACTTTTTTGATTCCCTCTTGGTGTGGCAATTTAAGATTTTTCACCTTTACAGTCCCGCGCGTCTTGTGTCTCAAGTGTCCCACGAACCGCACAAGACAAAAATATCTAATTTCACCGATTTGAACTGTCATGCGGTCATTTCAGCGATGCACGCCCGAATGTCCTAATGACCCATGGACTGTTTGGGGAATATTTTTCTTATTTTTCTACACAACAAAGGAATGTGGCCATTTTGGATTTTTAGGTCCCAACTGTCTCGCGTGAACTTGTGCGGCCTAGGACAAAAACTTCCACTTTTTCCGCACTACACTAAAAGAGGCCATTTTTTGGGATTTTTTCAACTTTTTTGATGATTCATGTCCTTTCAGAAGGTGTTTGAGTTCCTAAACCCATTCATGCAAGTGTATATTTGTAGCCTATACATCCTTATCTTTTCCATGCTTTCTTCCAACTTCCCACTTCATTTTGTGCATGTTTTGCCTTTAGTGTCATAATCGACTCCCAAGCAAGACGACAAACTTATGACCTGCCTCTTGTAGGGAGGTTCCGTAGTTATGTGATGCCTCCCAGAGAAAGGCAACATTCCTAGGACCGCTTCCCCATATATGGCGGCAATGGTCCTAATGCTTTTTCCGTAATCCTTCATGCATAATTTTAACATGTGTGGTTTCACTTAACTTGACTTTTAGGTGTGTTTGTGAACCAAATTACCTAAAAATAGTCTTGATTACTTGGTATTCCTTCCCTCTTCTATTTTTAAATAGATTTAATTAGTTTGAACTGCCTCTTCACCCAATGATTTGGCACTCCAAGGTTTCCTTGTGCATGAAGGCACATCCCAACCAATTCCTATATATTCCATGCTTGTATTCAAGAAAATGGCCTGAGAATTTTGTGTATCTTACATAGTATTACTACCACAATCCTACTGGAAATTACATAGCCAAGCTCTGTTCACTTGTGTTATCTCTCTTCCACTTGCATTACAACAGACTTCCTTCAAGCTGTCATTTCTCAAGCACCTTCTCTTGTTTTTGCCTTTGCATTCCCAATTCCTTGGACTCATATGGACACACAAAGAAAGAAAGGATAAACTGAGGGGACAAATTACTACACAACTGGATTTACCTCTGTTATGTGAATTCTAGGTTGGATTTGTTGTTTGATTTCCTTCATTCCTGCAATTTATCATTGTTACATCATATCAAATAGAGTAGAAATCAATTTCCTTTCATTTGCAAGTAATTAGTTAATTTCCAAGAGGGTTTAAATATTTAATAACAACTCCCCCGATGATGGATCCTCTTCTTCCCATCCCTATGGATCTGAAGGAGAGAATATCTATAGGAGGTTGTCTACATATCATAGATCATTTGGAAAAGTTCTTGTTTTAAGTTAGTTTAGTTTCAATACACTCAGCATAGGTGAATAACCACACCGGGTTATTTTTCTTGTTTAGTTTTAGTGTAGAAATATTTTAATTATTTAGAATAGAAGAAAATTGTTGTTTGTGATTGTAATATTTCAGTTTTGTGATTTTTTAGATTAGTTTCCTTTTCAAATAGTAGCATAGATTGTTAGTTTTCATCTTAGTTAATTTGGACACTTCAAACTAGATCAACACTTAGATCCAAGTTAGGAAACAAACCATAGGGAATTTACGCTACCCATTCATAGCCTCTAAATCTCCCCTTTTCCAACTCAGCTACTAAGAGATCACACTACCAGATCTTAGTCACTGATCCTCCTATAGTTAGCCACACACATTCAACATTGGTTGCTCTGGCATGACCTCAGGGGTCGAGTGTGGTTGAAGGTTGCATGTCAATTTTCATCCGTACAAATTGGTGAACCCGATGTGAAGGATTAATTCCTTCTTGTTTCCTTTTCTTTCATTGTTATTACCTCATCTTTCCATTTCTTCCCTATTTTGGTAGGTATTTTATACTTTCTAAAATATGTCTGGAAGAGAGTTTGTGGGCCATTTGGCTCGATAGATATTACACCAATGTTCAACCACAACAATCCCCTTCTCTTTCGAGATGGGGTGAAATTACACAAGCAAATGTCCAAACCTCCCTAGTTACACTTCAAACCCCATTAGCTATGTAAGGATGGAGGAGGTTGATCAACCGTTAAACATGCAATATGGTCAACCTAATGCAAACCACGTTGTTATCACAAATGGAACAGGTTCTTACCATAGAGTCTTGTCAAGACCTCACATTGCCATGCAATCAACAAAAGATGATACATTCACATGAATAACTAATCCTCTTCATCAGATAGATGAGTCTTTGGATAGAATGAAGGCTACAACCTCTGAGATTTTGAATGCCTATCCTAAGATTCTTACTTCTGAGGAAGACAAGAATTATAACACTAAACAATTCATGACAGGGTATCATGAGCCTGCTCAATCAAACCCTACGCCACAAGCACCCCAACAAGGGACTCAATCCTCTCCCAATGATCTCATTTCTACTTTAGTAGGGAGGATTAGAGAACTAGAAAGTTCCCAGACTTCACAACCAACACATGTAAGTAGGGAAGAACATGGGGTATCCAGTTGACAACAAAGGATACATCCCTTCCAATGAGAAACCAATGCAATATCCTATACAACAAGGTTATCCGGTTCATTCAAATCAGGTGATCTTCTCATAGGGTTAGACACACTAGGGATGGGTCCTCATCCTTCTCAAGCTTATCCTATGCAAGGGCTAGCCTGGAAGTGCATTCTCGAATGCCACCACAAATAAGAAATGTGACGTTCCCTAGTTTTATGCCCACTAGTCCATATCCTGGTACTATCCCACCTTACATGCACATGTATTCAAAACTCCCCAGATGGACCCATATACCATTCCCACTCCCTACATGCCATATCAAGGGACCCCATACATTCCCATCAATGCTTATAATGCAGCTTATCCAACTCCTCCTCCTCCACCTCCTCATCAAGGATCTTCAATGGTGGAATCTTACGCAATGGGTACATATGCTGAGTACTTAAAGGAGCCTCTTGACTTCACCATATGTGGTGTCATGCTTCCATGCCCATTTCTAGATCTTCCAAAATTTAAGGGAGAAGGAGACCCAAATGCTCATATCAAGGCCTACGCTACTGCTATTAGGAATTGCTTCCTTGGGATGTTGTAGTGGCTAAGATATTTCCAAAGACTCTCAAAGGAATCACATTAGATTGGTATTACCATATTTCTAGAAGCTTCTATACATTCCTTTAAACAACTTGTTTTTCGAGTTCATCAAAGCATTTGACATGAACAAGTTGTTACGTATAGGATTAGGGAGTTCTTACATATTAGACAGAGAAAAATGAATCTATCACCCATTTCATCCTAGAGATGGTGCCAAGTTCTCTATTCCTCTACAAGTGCACCCAACATGGACTAGATGGAACTTTGTGATCTTTTCCTTCACTCACTCAATGAGAGACTAGGAGGAAGTCCAAAAGTTTCCTTTCCATAGTTATGAGGAAGTTTTGGAAGGTGTGCTTGATTGACCAAGCCACTATAGATAGTGGGCATAAGATCTATGGTCCCAATGGGAAATTGGTATCCCCAAATAAAAATAATGCAAATTATCAAAACAATGGTGCCAACAACCAAGGACCTAAGGGTGTGAATCACAATCATGGTGCTACCATGAATAGTGCTACTGATCAAGCCAAGAACATGTTAGTTTTCCAAACAACAAAAAACAATAATAACAATAAAACAACTCGGGAAATCAAAGAGGCCCTAACACTATGTCATCTATCAACACAAGTTGATGTAAATCATCCACCACAAAAAAAAAATCAAACCCAAGGCCCAAACTAGTATCAAAACTCTAGCCAAGGGGAAATGAATCATGGTTATAACAATCAATTTCAAAATTATAACCAAGGTTATAATCAACAACAACAAGATGCTTATCAAAGGCCAAGAGATTATGACCCTAACCTATATATGTGGTTTCCATAAGGTTGAGGTCATGATGATAGGATTTCATGATTGCAACAAGTTTCTACAAAGACTTCCCAAAAACCAAAGGAAACTCTTTGTAGACATGTTCCTAGAAAATCCTGAAACAAACCCACAACCTAGTCATACCAGACCTGTCACACCTCAAAATGTGAACCCTAAACATCCTGGGGATTCCCAAGTGAATCCTCAAAATATAAACAAGGGTATTCCTATAGGAAACAATGACCATGAAGCCTCAACTTCTGACAACTCTCATAGTTTCTCCTAACCTTGGTTCAAATGATAATACAAAAATCTTGGGGTTAGTTGAGCTAGAGGTCGAGTGAAATTAATGCAACAACTGGACAAAGGAGTACATTTCACAACCCCTACCCACTCTTTCCTTCCCACAAGATGACGTTCCTACAATCTCAAAACCAGTAGGAGCCTATGATTTAATATCGGATTTGAACAAGACCTTTTCTCACATTTCATTTCTAGATTTGTTGAAGAATTCACCTACGCATCATTCTGTGTTGCTCAATGCACTAGGTCTTGGTCATCTAATCCATGTTACGCCACCTCCTAGTGCTCAAATAAATCATATTGACTTTGACATACATCCTCCAAGATAGAATGATAGGGATATTGGGTTTGTTTTCGATATAGACAAGATGCCATCTGATGCTGAAATTTCCCAAAGAGGTGATCCTGCCTTATTTTTACAAGTTTGGGTTTATAAAATTACATTAAGAGAGCCATGATTGATGATGGGGCTTGTAAATGTGGTTCCCTTCTCTTTCTTGCAGAAGTTGGGATATGGAGAGACAAATTGTTCCTCTACAAGAAACATGTTATGGGGGTATGACAATCTTAAAGTGACCTCGATTGGAACCATAGTTCTTCCAAGTCACACTTGGTCCAAAACCATCTTGATGGAGTTTTACATTATCGACAGGAAACAAGTTATAACATGATCCTTGGGAGACCCTAGATTCATCAAATGAAGGCTATCCCCTCTACCTATTCCAAGAGATTAGATTCCTCCATTTGGGGAAGGTCTTCATCACTCAAGGGGATCCTAAGCCCTTTGATATACACTTAGAAAACCTCAAGAAGAAGAAAGGAGTCCATACAGAGTATGAAATTCCTGTGAATCAATTGAACAAACCACCTCCATCAAAAGAGTTAGTCCCGATCACCCCGGTGCATTCCAAGGCTGAAGTCATTGACCCAAAAACATTTGAGGTGTGGAAAAAAATAGATAAGGGTAAATCAATATCTGTGGAAACAATGTCCACTAAAACCACAATGGAAATTATGAAACTCTTAGAGAGTGATGATCCGATCTTCCTCCCATTTGAACCACAAGGGATGGGTAGTCTTCTCGGTTTAGCATCTCTTCCTCCGATGACCTAGGTCTAGGTGTAAACATGATAGAATTAACAAATGAAGAAGGGAAATTTGAGATTGAAATGATGCCCATCAAAACCATCTCGAGGGTTTTTCTATTCTAAACCTTGGTTTCAACCCATGTGCATCTAAAACTAAGCTTTTCATATCCATGGGGCAAGGCCTCATCATTCAACAAGTGTCACAAGTAAACACAAATGCTCTACATAGGAAACAAGGCCGAGCAACATAGTCATGCTCACCCACACACCATGTCTCAAGAATGTGACAAAGAGGTTCACGAATGCCTCTTTTAGAAAATGATTTTAATGATTGGACATATACACTTGGGAAAGGGTTGTAAGTTTAAACCTAGAATGGTAGGCCCTTGTCAAGAGAATGAAAATTTTTGAGGATCATGGTTCTCCATTGTGTACTTTTAGGGGTGAAGAATTCAATATTCATCAACTTTCTTCACCTTAGCCATCATGACATGTAGTTTCACCTACATTTCCATATGTACATTATTGCATCTCGCATTGCATTTTCATCTTCTAGTTCATTTCATAAAATTTGTGATCAAGGGACTTATTCTTATAGCAATTCCTAAAAACTTCTAAAAACATTGGAAAAACATTCAAATCATGTCTCTTCAAATCCTCATGATATCATCAATTGTTTCCAAATCATTTCATCAATTCAAACAAGATAAGACAAAGCTTTGACAATAACCATACCAAGGCCTACATACTTGGTTCTACTTATAGTTTCTTCTAGATTAGGTGTCTTTTGCCTATAGTCTGTTCTAGAAGCTTCATGGTGTCACATCTATCCCATATACATCTCTTTGGAAATAAGAACATTCTAGACATTTTTCCTAGATAAATAAGTCAAATGCAAATCCATAGAAAATTTTTTATTTTACACATTTATTTTCCCTACCAACCTTCAGTGTTGAGCCTACGTCTCTTACTAGTGATGTAGGGTTGGGAAAGGAGAGAAGTTCCCTTACTCACCTATGCCTTGTCCATGGTGATGAGCCCATACTTCCTACTAGTAGCATGGGGCAAGGTGTAGGGGGTCTCTTTGACAAACTTGAAAGTTAGAAATAGTTCATTCAAATGTTGTGAAATCATAAATCAAAACAAAGTGAGTTAGATGTCCAAAATTCCAAAAGAGTTTAAAACCTCAAAACCAGATTTTGTCAACCAAGTGGCCATCTACGGATCTAAGTCTAGATAAACTGGAAAGAAATTCACATTTTAAACTATGAAGAAAACTTGAGTAGAATGAGGTTGTAGGTCTCAATTTGGTTTTTCCAAATCCTTGTCTTTTCTCTCATCATTACCATTCAACAAATTTTATAACTTGTGCCCTTTTTGGCTCTTGGTGTTGAGCCCTCGCATCTTACTGGTTGCATGGAGTTAGGAGTGGGGCAAGTTCATTCACTTATCATATCACTCTTTTGCCATGTTTTTCCAAAACAATATGAAGTACCAAAAGTTTCTTAGAGAAACTAAAGTTCAACATTACAATGTGATTGCATTATCATATATCAACATTATAAAACAAAAAAAAAATCATTTGTTAGCATTCATATCCACTGCATACATTCTGAAAAGCATATAAAAATGGAAATTCTAAACATCTAAGAGTACACATGAATCAAATCATAAATGGAAGTCAACTCTATGCAAGGAAAGGAATAACAAGCCAAAAAGAGATATATGTACATATCATGGTGTGTCATAGTTTTGTACAATGCCATCACACACTAGGTGTGGTCAAAACTCGCAATGAGCATGAAATACCAAAACATCATATATGCCTCACAAAATGGAGACTAAGCAATAAAGGCACTTTACCTATCCACCTCTTTGAGGCCCCTTATGACCTGTTCTAGTTATGAATTTCTTAGGAGTTCTTCTCAAAAGCATTCAAACAACAAAGGGCCAAGCCTAACACAAAATACCATTCCTAAATCCATTCCAATTCAACCATACTCAAAAATGAAAAATGGTCACCATGGGCTCAGAGCTCAAAAAAATCACCAAATCAATATGCACAAATGAATTGAAAATGAGTTTTTTATATATATATTATATATATATATATATGTTTTATAACTTCATTTTGAAAGTGCATATGTTCACTAAGGTATTGAGTCGCATCAGGTATATTTCTATATCCCCGCACAAATGGTAAGTCCTCTTGTCATTTTAATTTAGTGTTTATTTTTGATATTTTATCTATCTGCACTTGAGTCTTCTTTTTTTCATTTGCAGGTAGCAGGAGTTTGGATGGTGACATTTCAACACACGGTGTGTCAGGTATAGCTTCTAACTCCCCATTTTGGGAATGCCATACTTGACTCTACGTTTTATGCCTTTTCATGGCTAAGACTTCTTCCGAGGGGGAAATATGTACGCACCCAAAATTACATGTGCTACATTGTCAAAAAATGGTTACAAAAGTCCCCAATGATGATTCATGTCCTTTTAAGGTGTTCGAGTTCCTAAACCCATTTCACAGTGTATATTTGTAGCCTAGACATCCTTACTTAGCTTTTCCATGCTTTCTTCCAGCTTCCCACTCATTTTGTGCATGTTTTGGCCTTTAGTGTCAAGAACCACTGCCCCTGGATTGATAGGTGGTGGTGGTCTTACATAGTATTTCCACCACCATCCTAGGTAGGCAAATTTACATAGTCCCGACTTTTGGTTTCTCATAACGCCTTTGCATTCCCAATTCCTTGGACTCATCACACATTTTTCAAGAAATAAATGATGCGTGGAAAAATTAACTGACTTCAATAGATTTAATTTTTGAATTCCCTTTTGTTAAATTTTCATTAAAAATATTTATTTCATTATTCCTCCTCTTCTATTTTTAAATAGATTTAATTATTTTGAACTTCTCTTCACCCAATGATTTGGCACTCCAAGGCTGCCTTGTGCATGAAGGCACATCCCAACCAATTCCTATATATTCAATGCTTGTATTCAAGAAAATGGCCTGAGAATTTTGTGTATCTTGCATAGTATTGCTGCCACAATCCTGCTGGAAATTACATAGCCAAGCTTTTTCACTTGTTATCTCTTCACCTACATTGAATAACTAGATTGCCTTCAAGATGCCATTTCTCAAGCCTTCTCCCTCTTGTTGCTACTTTGCATTCCCAATTCCTGGACTCATATGGACACAGAGAAAGAAAGGATAAAATGAGGGGAAAATACTACACAACTGGATTTACCTTTGTTATGTGAATTCCAAGTTGGATTTTTTGTTTGATTTCCTTCATTTCTGCAATTTATCATTAGTTACATCATATCAAATAGAGTAGAAATCAATTTCTTTCATTTGCAAGTAATTAGTTAATTTCCAAGAGGGTTTAAATCATTAATAACAACCCTCGATGATGGATCCTCTTCTTCCCATCCCTGTGGATCTGAAGGAGAGAATATTTGTAGGAGGTTGTCTACATATCATAGATCATTTGGAAAAGTTTCTTGTTTTAAGTTAGTTTAGTTTCAATACACTCAAACATGTGAATAACCACATCGGGTTATTTTTGCTTGTTTAGTTTTAGTGTAGAAATATTTTGATTATTTAGAATAAAATAAATTGTTGTTTGTGATTGTAATATTTCAGTTTTTGATTTGTTTAGATTAGTTTCCTTTCAGCAATAACATAGATTGTTAGTTTCATCTTAGTTAATTTGGACACTTCAAACTAGATCAACACTTAGATCCAAGTTAGGAAAACAAACCATAGGGAATTTATGCTACCCATTCATAGCCTCTAAATCTCCCCTTTACCAACTTAGCTACTAGAGATCACATCAACATCGGTTGCTCTGGAAAAACCTCAGGAGGTCGAGTGTGGTTGAAGGTTACATGTCAATTTTCATTTGTACAATGACCTCATGTGTGTGGCCATAGGTGTAATGTTTTCCCTTTTTTAAACTTTGTGTGTTTTATTTTTTGGTGTATGTATTTAATTCTTGGAAAATTTAGTCACTTCATTAACACTTGTTAATGTGTCTTAATTAGCTAATTTAATTTAAATTTTAAACTAAAAGGAAGAGGTGACATTTGGGTAATAAATAGAGTAGATAGTCCTTGATTTGTGCTTGATATGGAATGAATTAATTTCATTTAGGTGGTGTGTACTCTTCTTCCCTTCCAAATTCGAATTTTTCCTTGTAGGCCACTTTTTGAGACTTGTGGGACAAGTTAACCTTGTCCCTTACATCTCAAACTCTTCTACCAACCATACTTATGAAGTATGGAGCTTATTTTGACCCTTTTAATGCATTTTTTGAGTGTAAAAGAGAAGATAAAGTCACCTTTCTACTTACCACATTTAATTTGTCCTTGAAAGGTATGGAGAGCATGTTGGAGTGTAATGTGTGCATGTCATAAGCCTTACATGTTCATTTAATTACATTGGGTTTTGTGTGTTGACTAGTTGAGTTGGAATGGAGGGATGATGAAGTGGCATCCTACATGGATCCACCTCATCATCCTCACCTCCCTTTTCTATTTATTGAATGAATTTGAAGGATTTTGGGTTACTTGTCTTATTTTTCTTCTCACTTTGGAAATTTGGTCTTGAGTTGCATTTGGATTGTGCTTGGTTTGAAGGTGTTGAAAGCTTGTTGGAGTGAATATTTTTGGAAGCTTAATGGAGAGGTAGGATATCCACTTTTTTATTTCTTTATTTATGTATATA
Organism: Taxus wallichiana var. yunnanensis; assembly: GCA_018340775.1. Taxonomy (NCBI): domain Eukaryota; kingdom Viridiplantae; phylum Streptophyta; class Pinopsida; order Cupressales; family Taxaceae; genus Taxus; species Taxus wallichiana. The sequence goes on along the minus strand of CM031240.1, from coordinate 796,889,202 downwards.
GATGTGAAAATTGTGTTTGTATGAGTATTTGCATGAGTGTTGTGAATGTGATATATTGGGGTTGGGTAGTTTGCCTTATGGGACCATGGGGAGGAAAATGGAGTTGTGGGGCATACATTTTGGAGGGAGTGTCATTAAGAGTTCCAACTATGGGGAGTGAAAAGGAAAAATATGGACATATCTTTGCATATTTGCAAGGGGAGAGATAAGGATGTATTTGAATGTTTTGTATTGTGCACATGGAGGATTTTGGGTGGAACTCCTACTTCACTTAGGAGGAAAAAGGAGGTGGTTCCCATATTCCTTTCTCCTTTTGGCTTGTCGAGCCTATGTGTTGGTTGGAAATTGTAGTCTTGTTGAGTGTGTTACTTGAATGTGTTGTTTATTATGGATTAGTTGTTTGGTGGAATCCATTTTGTGAAAGTTTTCAAAAGTTACATAACACTCCTCAATGTCCTTTTGGTTAGGGCTCAAGGGAAATAGGGAGTATGGTTTCTCCTCCTATTGGATTAAAGGTTGGGCGGAGAGCGTCACCTACTCCCCCTTCTTTGTATCATGATTCAAGATTTGAAGAGGTGAAGGAGTGCAAATTTGAAGCTATGAAGTTGGGAGATGATCTTGAAGTGAAGACTTTTGTATTGAGCCTATGAAAGAATTCCTATGTTGTAAATTTGGCCATGTTGTTTCCACTCGAGTGGAAGGCTTATAACTCTTGCATTTTAATGGAGTAGTTTCTTGTAAATATATTTATCAACCTTGTATTGTTATAGTTGAAAGAAGGAACTTAAAGTTGCATTTGTTTCCATATTGAAAGTAGTTATCTTGCATGGGAAAATACATAATTTTACATGCTTGTTTCTTCTTGTAAATGTTTGGCAATCTTGGTTGAAAAAGGAAGTATGATCTTGCATTTAAATTGTATCTATATTTTATAATATCTTTCAATGAATGGCAATTTAGTGAAATTTTAGTATTACGGTTATAAGTGTACAACCTTGCTAATTAAACAATGTGAGCAGCTATATTTTGTTTAAGTAAAAAAATACTATTCTTCCTTACTTAAAATACCTTGACAATAGACCCAACAATTCCACCATATTTAAATATATAGATTGTTGTACAAGATGTAAACATTTAGGTCATTCAATTAGACCTTAGTTTACAAAATAATTATTAGAAAACAAATTCAAAAAGAAAATATTTAAAAATAAATTGTAAATATATATATTTTAAAAATAAATAAATAAATAAAAGTAATATATATATATATATATATATATATATATATATATATATATATATATATATATATATATATATATATATATATATATATATATATATATATATATATATATATAATTAATTAATTAAATGGGGGCGGTTCCCCACCATATTTTATGAATCTCCCCACATTTAAAAGTTAATACTATAAAATGTGAGTGGGATGGGGGTTGAACCCCCATATTAAAATATTAATACATGGGTAAGCAGGGGCATCTTGCGCCGCGAAAAAAAAAAAAAAAAATGAAACCCACATTACAATTTTTTTGTTGTCGATTTAATCCTGCACGGAGAAAAAATAAACCGAAACTAAAAAGTGTGTGTGTGTGTGTGTGTGTGTGTGTGTGTGTGTGTGTGTGTGTGTGTGTGTGTGTGTGTGTGTGTGTGTGTGTGTGTGTGTGTGTGTAATGTATTTACACTCGTGTTTGTGAGTATAACACATCAAAAAAAAATTAATAATAATATTAATATATAAAGGGGGTATATATTTTGAATAAATGAATATACCCATAGCTGTGAGGATATCAAACCCAAATGCAAAGGAAATGGATCTCCATAGCTTTTCTCCACATTCTTCCATGGCCTCCATCCTTCCTTTTCCCCAAACCTACAAAAGAGAAATGAAGAGATTAGGGCATAGAAGGAAATAAAAGTCAACATAAGGATTTTTAGGGCAATATAAATCCAATGGCTCTAAATGAGTCAATCCTAGGGTTGTGATTAAATCCTACAACATTTTAAGTTGTGCTTTTTGTGGGAATGATTTTTAAAATAATGTGTAGGGGGTTCTAACTAATGGGGCCACCTAGGGGTTAGAACATAGTTTAAAACTATAGAGTATTTAGACTTGTCTAATTAAATTTTAAATTGCATATGGGAACCTTTAAGTAAATAAAATTAAAGGAAAACTAAGGGGGCTAAGAAATGGAATTAAGATAGAAAATATTTAAATGAAGTAATGGAACTTAGTAAGAATAATTAAACTGTAATATTAATTGGGGAATAAATTAATAATAATTAGTTATTAATTTAATTCTAACTACCTTAAATTGTGTAGAATTTTTAATTAGGAATTAATTAAATCGTGACTAATGTTTTACCCTTGCGTGACTTATAAATGAAAAAAAAATCCTCAAATATTTCCCTAGTAAATTAATAGATATTGGTGGGATGTTGAACGAAAAATTGTGGGCATTACACTATCTTTAGGAGCTTGAAGGCCAAAGGAGAGATGACTCCATGTAAATATTGTCATTGTTTTGAAATCCATACACATTAGCATACATTTCCTAACAACCTTCTCGAAACTATCCAAATTGTTATGAGAGTAATGATTACTTAAAGAGATCATCAATAAATGGGAAATCAATAACTTATCAAACATCTTCAGGATTGATAAAATACATTAAATGGGAAATATACTTTCAAGAAATTTGAAAAGAAACGTACAAGACAACATCGTGTTCCTATGAGCTCAAACTAAAAAATAAAATTAAAATCTTAAAAATTTCAACAGAGAAGAACTAACAACAACATTAAAATAAACAATAAAACAATATAGATGGATTCCAAATAACTTTGGCCAACTTCATGCCCTAAGTTTTTGAGGTTTTGTTAATTTTGATAAATTGAATTTCTTGCCCCAAATTTTTAGCAATCTTTATCATTTGGAAAAGTTAGATTTATCTTCTTTTGGTTAAGCAACTCTTATTGCCAACTTTGGCCAAATAATACAATTAGCAGATTTAAAGCCAAATTTCACGACCTTTGCCAACATCCTACCTTCTTGTGCCAACATGGGGGTTTCATAACATTGTATGGATATCCATAAAACCATAAATAATATGTAAATTTTGTCATATGTTGTGGTTGCAACTTCCCTAGTAGACATGCATGTAAGATGTGGAAGAATAGACAAGACAAGTTAACTATTTGAAACAATGTCTCAAAGAGATATGTTCTTGTGGACAACATTGATTGCAAGTTATTTGTAAAATTAATTTGTTGAAAATACTTTAAAAAGTTTCAAGAAAATGCAATTTGTATTTTAAAATCCATATTTCACAACCTTTTCCAACATCCTACATGTCTCGTGCCAAAATGGGAGATTTGGAAAAGGGTATGGAATTCCATAAAATCATAAAGGACAGAGGAATTTTGTTAGTTTTTTTGGTTTTAATCGCCACAAGAGACATTCTTACAAAATGTTGAGAAATAGACGAGGTAAATAAATTGTTTGAGAGAAATCGGGTTATTCACAAATGTATTTTTGAAAAGGCTTTAGAAAGTTTCAATAAAAACATAATTAGAAGATTTAAATCCAAATTCCACAACCTTTTCCATAATCCTACTTACCTATGCCAAATGGGAACTTTAGAACTCGGTATGGACATCCATAAGGGCATAAAGGATAAAGTAATTTTTTCAAATGGTGGTTGTAATCTTCCTTGGTAGACATGCATGCAAAATGTGTAAGTATAGAAAAGGCAAGTGAATTTTTGATAAGATGCCTCAAAGGGATGTGTTCATGTTAACAACATTGATTGCATGTTATGCACAAAATAGATTTCTTTAAAAGATTTAAATTTTTTTAATAAAAATCAATTGTAAGGTTCAAAGCAAAACTCTAGAACCTTTGCTATCACCCTACCTACCTATACTAAAATGGGGTCTTTGGAATAGGTATGGACATCCATAAAAGCATATAAAGGATAGAAATTTTTTTATATTTAATTGTTTAACTACCTAGTAATTTGAAAAATCATTTAGAATTTCCTAGTTATATTTTAATTTGCATATGAGAACCTTTAAGTAAAGAAAATTAAAGGAAAACTAAGGGGGCTAAGAAATGGAATTAAGATAGGAAATATTTAAATGAAGTAATGGAACTTAGTAAGAATAATTAAACCGTAATATTAATTAGGGAATAAATTAATAATAATTAGTTATTAATTTAATTCTTACTACCATATAATTGTGTAGAATTTTTAATTTGGAATTAATTAAATCGTGACTAATGTTTTACCCTCGCAATCTTATAAACTACAAAAATCCTCAAGTTTTTCCCTAATAAATTAATAGACTTTGGTGGGATTTTGAATGTTGAAATTGTGGGCATTACACTATCTTCAGGAGCTTGGTGGTCGAAGAAGAGATGATTCAATGCAAATATGGTCACTTTTTTGAAATCCATACACATTAGCATAAATTTCTTGACAAACTTCTCGAAACTATGTGAAATTATTACAAGAGTAATGATTACTTAAAGAGGTCATCAATAAATGGGAAATTAATAATGAAGTTTTGAAATCAATAACTTATCAAACATCATCAGCTTCCTAAAATCCATTAAATGGGAAATACATTTTCAATAAATTTGAAAAGAAACGTAAAGTACAACATTCGGTCCCTATGAGTTCAAACTAAAAATAAACTTAAAAGCCTAAACAGATCAATGGAGCAAAACTAACAACAACATTAAAATAAATAACAAAACAACATAGACCGATTCCGAGATAACTTTGGTTAACTTCATGCTCTAAATTTTTAGTTTTTGTGAATTTTGATAAATTGACTTTTCTTGCGCGAAATTTTTAGCAATATTTATCATTTCAAAAATTTAGATTTATCTTCTTGTGGTTTAGCAACTCTTTCTAGCAACTTTGGCCAACTTAGATACCTAAGTGTTTTTCCAAGAAATACAATTAGTAGATTTAAAGCCAAATTTCATGATTTTTGCCAACATCCTACCTTCTTGTGCCAACATGGGGTTTCGAGAACAATGTATGGATATCCATAAAACCATAAATAATATGTAAAAAAATTCATATGTTGTGGTTGCAACTTCCCTGGTAGACATGCATATAAAATGTGGAAGAATAGATAAGACAAGTGAACTATTTGAAAGAATGTCTCAAAGAGATGTGCTCTCGTGGATAACATTGATTGTAGGTTATTTGTAAAATTAATTTATTGAAAAGACTTTAAAAAGTTTCAAGAAAATGTAATTCGTATTTTAAAATCCAAATTTCACAACCTTTTCCAACATCCTACATGTATGTGCCAAAATGGGAGCTTTGGAAAAGGGTATGTAATTCCATACTAGCATAAAGGATGGAGGAATTTTTATTTTTATTTTGTAACCGCCATAGTAGACATTCTTACAAAATGTTGAGAAATAGACAAGGAAAATAAACTATTTGAGAAAAATTGGGCTATTCACAAATGTATTTTTTGAAAAGGCTTTAGAAAGTTTCAATAAAATGCAATTGGTAGATTTAAATCCAAATTCCACAACCTTTTCCAGCATCCTACTTGCCTATGCCAAAATGGGAGCTTTGGAACTGGGTATGGACATCCATAAAGGCATAAAGGATAGAGTAATTTTGTCAGTTGTGGTTGCAACTTCCTTGGTAGACATGCATGAAAAATGTGGAAGTATAGACAAGGCAAGTGAATTGTTTGATAAAATGCCTCAAAGAGATGTGTTCATGTTGACAACATTGATTGCATGCTATGCACAAAATAGATTTCTTGAAAAGGATTTAAACAAAATAAATCAATTGGAAGATTCAAAGCAAAACTCCACAACCTTTGTTATCACCCTACCTTCCTATACTAAAATGGGGGCTTTTGAATAGGGTATGGACTTCCATAAAAGCATATAAAGGATAGAAATTTTTTTATATTTTATTGTTAATTTGCCCTAGTAATTTGAAAACTTATCATTACTAATTTTGGAAGATGCAAAGAAAACATATTTACTAATTTGAAAACTCATAATTTTGCATGTGCTTAAATAATACATGATATTTTCCATGTATACAATGTCTAATGTAAATCATGAAATGAAATACAAACCCATATTTTGTTTTGTAAGACTCAAATGCAATAAACTATGTCATGTGAGAGCATTAACCTTAACAACCTGTGAAAATTTGGTCATGTAATTGTCAATGTAAAGGTAATATTGATTGACAACTCTTCAACAATGTGCTTTTTAATCCAACTCTAATAACTACACCAAAACATAAAATATACAATAGTATACTCAATATTGATATTTTGCATACCATGAACTAAATGGGCGTAACATTAAACAATCGACATATCGTCTCTAGTGTAGGCAACAATTTATCACATTCAATACATCTAGTTTTTTTAACATGCACCATTACATATTGCATAATTATTTCAACATTTTTGCATACACTCTAAACTTATAAGTCAATAATGCCAAGTTACAATTTCTAAATAGGTGATGGTATACAAAATATTGATATTGGCAAAAGCATATTCCTCTCTTTTCTATGCTTTCACTATATGCAACAAACAAGTCTCTAACCCCAATTTACATTTTCCAATATACTCCCACCTTATGCCAAAATGGGAGATTTGGAACAAGGTATGGACATCCATAAAAGCATAAAGGATAGAGGAATTTTTCCAGATGTTGTAGTTGCAACTTCCCTAGTAGACATGTATGCAAAATGTGGAAGCATAGACAAAGCACATGAACTATTTGAAAGAATGCCTCAAAGAGATGTGTTCTCATAGATAGAATTGATTACAGGATATGCATAAAATGGATTCATTGAAAAGGCTTTAGAAACTTTCAAGAAAATGTAATTGTCAGCTTTAAAGCTAAATTCAACAACCTTTTCCAAACATCCTACCTTCCGACAACCGATTGGTTTTTTCTTCCTTCCCCACTTGGCGGGGTTGAATCGTAAGAGGGGTTTTGGGCCTCTCTAGGATGGGCTGCATAAAAGGATTCCAACAATTAATTTTGCATGCATTTCCTAGGGGCCAAGGTAGGAATTTATGGAAGGCATTTCCTAGGGGCCGAGGCAAGAATTTATGGAAGGCGCTGGAAAAAATGTCCATTTCCTATACAAGAGTTTCTACCTTGACTTCCAACAAAGAGGGGATTTTCCTCTCTGATTGTTTTCTTTCTCTTTACCACAAAATCTCCCAGCTTGCTAGAATAATTGGACCCTGAGTCACATCCTTTTCTGCCCCAACCAATAATTTTTCAAGGTGATACCAAAGTCAATATTCTTTTAGAACTTCCGCCTTGGGAAGTTACTTTTTGGGAAACACCGATCCGATTATGATCTGGAACACAAAAAATGCAGGGGTGATTGGGCCATCACAGTCTATGTCTCAAGGTTCTCTGAATTTTATCATATAAATTAAGTTCACCGAACTTCATTTTCATCGAACATGAACTTGAGATTTATCCATTATTTTTGCATAGGAAGTTTTTGACATGATTTTGGAATATTTTACAAATGTGTGTATATATACATATACCGACCTGAAAGTATCGTATGTAAAGATCTTTCCACTATGTTGCTTTGACATATTTATGCATTTTTTCAAGAAATAAAAATGATAGGAAAAATTTATTCAAACTTAAAGACATTTTTTCTCGAACTTTATCCCTTGGCATACCCGAACCAAAATTTATCCTTATCAAACATGAATGCAAACATGAACCTTGTGACTTAAATCACAGCTATGAGATCATCACACAACCCTTCATTGCGCAATACTAATCTTTTGAGGCATCTCCAGCTCCAAGAGTTTCCTAAAATAACTCTTTTGCCTTCTCCCTACCCTCAAAAAAACTGCATATGACATATTTGGCAAGAAGGTACAATAGAATAAATCAATAACAAGAGGGCTTTGCTAGAATTCATTCTTTACAAAAAAAAAGAATATGAGATGGAGAAAATATGTGTGTGAAAGAAAAGAGGTGTAAGTGGATAAAGAATGGAGCACATATAATAATCATGTCATTCACATGGTCCAATTAAGAATTGTGAAGTGTGCCACGCAACATTTGGAATGATGGTAGGAATGATAAGGGAGAAATGATGTAAGATGGAAAAATGTAATCATGAGAAGAAATACCATTATATGAGATGGAGTTGTGGAAAATTGAGAATTGATCATGAAAAGAAGAAAGATCTTGATTTGAACAATTGGAGATCATGAAATTCATTCGTAATGGTGCATTCAATTGAAATAAAGATGTCTTGTTTGGTGCCAATTTTGGCAAGGTGATCAACTTGACAAGTCGCATGTAAGAGGATACATCTATTGGGATCATGATATGATCTTACTTATGGCTTGTCATATGTAAGGATTTCTTTTTTGACGTGTCGATTAAATATAAGAGCTCTACTTAGGAAATTAATTTCACATTTTTAATTTACCTCTACAAGTAATGGATCATTGGATGTTAGCTAGTTTAATTATTTTTCTAATTGATTTCACATTTTTAAATGTAAGAAATATTATTGCTTATTTTCAAATTGACAACTTGAACTATGATTCAAACAACCTATAGATAACCAAGGACTAAGTGTCAACCGGAAAGGTACAACCCACAACCCGTAAATCTATAATTCCAAAGACACAAAGTTCCAGAAATCATATAAACAAGAACACAAAGTTTCTTATCATAAAATATTGATGATTCCCAAGTTTCAGACATAGAAAGAAGAAAAGTAGAGGAAGAAAGGGGAAAATTCTGTATTGATTACTTCGAATCTATTACTTTATAGAGTACCAGGATCCAACCTGAACAACAACATGGAGAATCTATTAAATAGTTTCAAAGAATGGTTACATCGGTTACAAAAATGATGAAAACTGATTCGAGAAACCGATGTCTGAGTTTCTCCAATGCCTCAATCATTTTCATGTCCTGGCAACAAAACCAGCACATTGAATTGTAATCGCCCACCCACTTTTGATACAATCTTGACACATGGCCTTGCTTAAGTGGGGACAGAGTTACGGTTTACTTTTATAATTTTACCTTTTTTCAATGCGGGCTCAAAAACACAAATTGCTCCATTGGCCCACCTCTCTACCTTGACTTTCTATTTGATCTTAATATTTAACTTTCTCCCTTTTTTGACGGGTCAGATATTTGACCCGGACATGTGGTGAGGTGGCGCTCATTTGGAACTTTCCTTTTGATTTTTCCTTTAAAGTTGCACTCAGGATGACATGTGGAGAGATCCGTCAATTCTTTAGACTTAGCCGATTTGGGCTTACTTCCCACTTGACTTTTGTTGACCTCTAGACAAGTGGAGAGCTGGTGCTCATTTTAGTTTCCACTTTAGATATGCCTCCTAAAATTACGTCGAGCTGACGTGTGGCTCCTTCCCGATCCCGGATTTTCACCAACTTTGTCTCTCCATTTACTCGACCACATGGTGAGCTGATGGTCATTTAGAAACTGGCCTTTTGGTTTCACTTCTAAAATTATGCCATTGAGGCACCTCGCAAGCTTCCCACTAGTCCTTGACTTTTCAACGACCAACTTTGTCTCTCCATCGACTCGACCATGTGGCGAGCTGGTGCTCATTTGGAAACTAGCCTTTGGTTTCACTTTTGAAATTATGTCATTGAGGCATGTGGAGGCTTCCGCCAACCCGCTCATACTTAGTCAATTTAAGCAATCGGCTCTGTCTCTTTTGGACCTGGGACACATGGAGGAATGACACAAGTTTGAGAACTACCCCTGGCTTCAACCCTTGAAATTACATTGTTGAGGCACATGGCGTCATCCACTAAACCTTCCATACTTAGTTGATTTAGGCTTATTTTGTCTTCATTTTGGACCTGGGACACGCGGAAAGCCTATGCTTATTTGAGGATTGTCCCATGAGCCCCTCCCTTGGAGTTCTCGCTGTTTGGACATGTGGAGGCTTCTACTATCACTTGAAACATGGCCATGCCACATCTAATTAGAGATATCCATGTACTACTTGTGGATGTTGGGGAAAAAATTAACGGGGAAGATACGCCTGTCATTCCCGACTGTGGGAAGAAATAAATAGAAGAAGAAAAAACTCCACATGTACGCCTAAATTTCTAATTGTTCTCCATGGAATAGAAAATGGAAAACAATACCAGGCTCGACGTGATCCAATACTCCAAGGTACTGACTCAAAATTTTGAAATTTGACTTCAAAAAGAGGGGAATTTTGAGGATGACAATAATTGGCTCTTTCTGGGGATGACTTGACAGAGGAACGAGGCAAGATCAAGAACCATAGGAAAACTCAGGGAAAGTAGACTAGTGCCTTATCCATTGGGCAAATAGAGTTAAAGGAAAACCAACATAGAAGACAAAACACATGAAAAGAAAACAAACTAAAAAAGAGGAACACAAACAAAACACAAAAGAATGACCCAAAACCAAAACACCGCATAGAATATATAGAAGGATTGCCTAGTCACCTAGGACTTGAAAAACTTTAGATACCGCCCAATATAAGGGAGTGGGAGAAGAGAACCATACAAATAATGAATGAATATTCTCTAGCAAAATTCCTGATTTTAAAAGGACCAAGCCAAAGGGAATCAAGCTTACCATGGCTTCTTCAACGTTCATGCCTTTTGTCCCACGCAGCAGAACAATGTCTCCTACTTGAAAATATCTGGGTCCTGGCTTTCTTGTCAATAGAGATTTCACCTTCGAGTTGATGATTTGATATCCTATCAATAACATGTAACATGTCCTCATCCAACTTCTAGAGGTACATGATCCTCTTGTCCAAGGAACTGGAAAAACAAGAATCTTCAATATCCTTCATTAAGTACAAGGATGGTAATTCCATTGTCCGGTAACTCGATCTTCAACACCATACACCACTTGAAAAGGAGACATTCCAATTACTCTTTTGGGTGCAATTCTATCTTCCCAAAGATCATCATAGATTTTCTTATGCCAATTCCTCTAAGAGTCATTGACAAACTTCCAAACGATGGTTACTGTGTTCTTGTTTGGTGATTTTTTTGTCCATTCCTCGGGGGTAGTAGTTTGCAGAGTGAGAAAGGGAAATTCCATAGCCAGAAAGCAGTAAATCCATCATCTAAAAAGAATAAAAATTTGAAACATTATCAATCACAATATTATTTGATACCCCAAACCTTATCAATATGTTTTCCTTAATGAAATTACACACTACCTCAAAATTAGTGCTTTTGACTAGAATGGCCTCTACCCACTTAGTAAAGTAGTCCGTATCGCTTAGCACATGAGTATGCCCAACACCGGAAGTTGGGTTAAGGGTTCTAATGAAATACAATCCCCACTTGTTGAAAGGGCTCATCAATCACTACTGGGCTTTAGTGGCAAGGTAGCCAACTTAGGTCTCCCAATAAAATTTTGACACTCTTCACACTTACCTACCCATTTGGATGCATCTCTCGAACAATGTAGGCTAATAGTACCCAAAGACAAAGGATTTTGTGGGAAATGACAGTAGAAGATAAATTTCCTCCACAAGCTTGATCATGAAAAGCGAGAACAAATTATTCTTTTTCTCTTTCCTACACACTTCAAGAATCTTCCAATTATGCCTCACTGAACAAAGCATTCTCCCATAGCACATTCTATGCGTAACTTAGCTTTATATACCTCTTCTCCTGGCACTCAAGTGAGATGGACACCCTATAGGAAAGAAAATGTGCAATATCTGCATACCATTTATCTATTGAACTAAGGAAGAGGACAACAGGAACATTAACTACTTCTTTGGACAACGTTGCATTAGCTCCTTCAGCAATAAGTTCACACAAGCCTTTACCCTGGACTAGCTTAGTTGGCTTGATATCCAGGTCATATTCCTAGACCTTTGCTACCCAATTTCCTCTCTTAGTTCCAAACTCCTACTATGTAAGAATGGATTTTATGGTCATTGTGTCAGGAACAAGCACAACAAAGTGAGAATTAAGAATATAAAAATGAAACTACTTAACAACTTTGACCACTACAAAAGCATGTTTCTCCATCATAGTATATTTCAACTCATGAGCTTTCAGAACATAGCTCATGAAGGCAATAGGAAGCTCATGATCCTCGAATTATTTTGAGTCAACATAGAGCTAGGGTAAACTCTGCAGCATGGCAATAAATGATAAAGTCCTTATTGAAATTAGGACATGCCAAGATGGGGGTCTTAGCAATGGCTTGCTTAATACCTTCAAATGCCTCCTTACCCTCAGAAGACCAACCAAAATGTTTATTTCCTTTCATCATGTGAGAAATTCTCATGGTCAACTCTGCAAAATCAGGGATGAATCTCCTCAGGAAATTAATCTTACCAAAGAAAGAGTGAACACCCTTTTTACTTATGGGAAGGGGAATCTACTGGATTGCTTGAACTCTTTCTAGATCTATCTTGATTCCTTCTTTGGAGACAATGTGCCCTAGAAACTTGCCCTCAGTGACACAAAAGATAGATTTCTTTGGATTAAGAGAGACTCCATGCTCTTTGCACCTTTGGAGGACTACCTCAAGATGCTAAAAGTGGTCTTCCCTTGTTTTGGAGAAAACAGTCAAATCATCAAGGTAAACAACCACACACTTTCCTTTCAAACTTCTAAAATCCAAGTCCATTTCCCTCCGAAAGGTGGCACCAAGCATTGATAAGACCAAAAGGCATCCTCTTGTAAGCAATGGTGCCCCAAAGAGTAGTGAAGGTAGTTGTGTTGATCTGGGGTACCGACCTCCACTTGATTATATCTAGAGAACCCATCTAGCATAGACAACATCTCGTAGATTGTAACAACTTACAAAAGTTGATCCATCGTGGGGAGAGGATAGTTGTTCTTCAGAGAATCCTCGATTCAAATTCTTGAAATCCACAGATGTGAATTTCACCATTCTTCTTCCCGACATGCACAATGTTGGCAATCCACGTTGAAATGTGCATATGAAAGATGATTTTTTCCCTTAGAAACTTTCGAATCTCCCGGAAAATAGTGCAATTAACCTTGGGATTATATTTCCTTTGTTTCTACTTGAACTGTTTGATGCCAGTTTCAAAGGGATAAAGTGTGCATCTCCTTTTATTGGAAAGCCTTGAGAATAGCATATGAATAGGCTAGGACATCAACATACCTTTTAGTAGATTTACTACCTTCTTCTTCTCCTCTGGAGTGCAACATTTCCCAATGTTCACCATCTTTGGTTCATCAAGACTCCAAATATTCACTTTTTCACACTCAGCAGATTGCCGAGCTCTTTGGGAAGTTTTAGACTTGATGTACCTATCATGTTTATCAAACATGTATTCCGAACTCACCAGCCCTTTAGGAATCTTGTTACCTTTCAATTTGATGCATCCATCTTGATCTATCTCTTTCTTTATATCTCCTTCATTAGAAGATACACACTCTCTGGGTAAGGTCTCCTTCCTTCAAAATACAAATGGTCAAAATTATCCCTAGGCTCTAAGAAAGAGATAAAATATTGATCATTATTGAAAACCTACCAGCTTATTTACATTATCTGGTACACTAGGCCTATGAATCATTTCAATGGTAAATTTCTCTTGAGAGAAATCTAGATGAGGAATCGGTAAATACCCTGAGATAGCTAGAGATTTAGCTCTAGTGTTCCTTTCTCTTGGCACATCTTTAATGGAGAAAGCATCAAGGAACTCAATGGAATCCCGAGACAAGATTTTTTAATGTTTCAATCTCGATTCTTGACTTGAAAAATATCTCTCGAATTGTTTCACTATCATCTCGCATCACCACGAGCACAAATATTCTTCACTCCCATTTATTTTTCCATACTCAATCCTAGTATGAGCACCTCATATTCAGCTATATTTTTGTATTTTAAAAATAGAGCTTGAAGGAGAAAGGATGAATGTTCCCTTCTGGAGATGTCAACACCACTCCTACTCCAAAACTAGCTAAAGAGTAGCTTCCATCAAACTCCAAAGTCCTAATGCCATTGGGGTCATGAATAACTCCCATGGGAAGCCTTGCTCTCATCTTGTGACATAATCATGTTGTTCCCATGCCCCGCATCCTCATAGTCTATGATTTTGGGCCATCAGCCTTTTTCACAATATACTCAATATGTTTCTCAGGTAGCAGCTTCTTCATTTTTCCATTGATCAGGATCAAATCATGCGACAAGTCCATTTGAATCTCACCTCATACCTCCCTACGTAAATTTATACTCAACAACATCCCATAAGAGGGACGAATATCGCCTACCAAAATGGTGGCTAAGACCATTTTTTCTAGAAAAGCAAAAAAGCTACTTGTGCATCTTTAATTCTACCAACCAAAGGCACTTTCCTACTTTCCATGGAATAATAGGAACCAAAGGCATGTGTTATGGTTAGACCTAGAGCATGAGCTACCTTTTTTAAGGCATTACATTACACGATGCTCCTGAATCTATAACACAATTATTGAGTTTATGGCCAGCTATGAAAAGGGTCACATAAAATGGTTCAATTTTCTCATTAGGGGAAGTGACTGCAGCCACAAGGCTTGATTGAGGTGAGGAAGAGGGGGTGGGGAAAAGGCCTTTAGAAGTACTAGATGAGACTTTGGATTTGGAATTTACAAAGTTTACCATTTTAGCAAAAGCTTTAGGATGAGTTTGGTAAAACTCTGCCTCTGAAATTTGGATTTTAGTCTTTTTTAGATGATCAATAATATCAAAAGATCTAGAGGTAGATGGGGCATCATTGCTAGGAACTTGAGAGACTCTTGATCTATCAGTTTTAGGATCTAAAGGAGAAGGATTTTTGGAAACAGAAGTAGAAGAAGGATTGGAATTACTCATCTTTTACGTGGAGGCAAAGTGGGAATGGGAGCTGCTCTTCTTGCAATCACCGGAATAGTTACAGGAAGCTCCTTAGAATTATTGTGCTGCACCACTTTCTCTTTTCTGTTTGTTTGCTCCCGAGTCATAATAGCATATGAATCACTATTCATATCTACCACTCTTTCCTCATATTCATCTTCATCATCCATACCTTCAGTGGTGAGGAAATGAACTTGTGATCCACCAAGCTCTTCCAGTTCTTCAACTTCTTCTTTTGGTTCTTCATATAGTTCATTACACTCCTCATCATCAGGTTCTTCAACTTCACAAGTTGCATTGACCGGAACCTTGATGGGTGGGCCTTCAATAGCCAATCTAGTCTGAGAGGAAGGCAAGCGGTTCCTGGGCTGAAAATTCTTCCTTGGAACATCTTGATAGGGAGTATGTTGAGCCAACTATTTCTTGAGAGCAATGAGATCATTTGCAAGCTTCTATACTAACTGCTCATAATTGGTTCTAGGGGAAGAGGAAGAGGAATAAGCTTTAGATTTAGAGGATTCTCTTTTCAGTTTACCAGACATGATCAAATCATCCTCCACATTGATAGCCAAACGTTGATCAACATCCAAAGATTACAAGGTTAGCTCTCCTTAGTGCATAACTCACTTCTGTAATCGGGCATTAAGGAAGAAGTACTTTTGGATTTAATCCATTGGAAAAGTGCTCTGTGGAATTTTATTAATTAGCTTGTTGAATTTAGCCACAAACTCCTTATGGGCTTAAATGGATCCTTTCGATATGAGAAATTTTTGCTAACAGAGCATGGACATCTTGAGTAGGTTTGAAACATTACTCAAACCGAGTTGTCATAGTATTCCAATTAGTTATAGACCCAACAGGAAGATGGTAGAACCAATCAACAACATTTTCTGCAACGTCTCCATAAAAATCCTGACAGAGACATATTCATGTTCAACCCCAAGAATCCCACATGTAACAATGAAAGCTATAATGTGTTCATCTGGATGAACCTTCCCATCACCCTAGAACTTGGGAAAAATTTCCTGCTACCCTAGACAACTCATGTAATGGCTGAGGAAGAGCAAGAGGCCCAACCTATTGTCCCCAAGGCACAGGAATTGCCATCTTTGGAAAAATTGACTAAAGGGAATCGAAACACCAACAAGAATCAAAGCATGGAGATTAGGAATGAGATGTTCCTAAGGAATGCTATCTTTAGAATTTTTATCTTTAGTAGGAGGTGTGCTTGGTAAAACGGGTCCCTCTGTTCCTTCTTGCTAGAAGAGAGAAGTTTTTGTTCCAAAATATGAAAATGGGAATCCTCAACTGCAAGAGCTTTCCTCCCACATGTATACCATAGAGTCATCGTGACCAACAATGATCTTGAAGTCTTTATTTTAGAAAGGGATATGTTTGAAATGAAATCCCAATGGAGTCACCAAAAAATTTTGGGTTTTTAAAATGATCCTTTTAACAAACCACAACCAGGGGACATCAAGTCCCTCCTCTTTAATGGGAGTGGTTCCCTTATTGAAAGCAAGCGAAAACTTATATACAAATGTACAACTTTCAAAGTGTGGATTCTTGATCCTTTGAAACTTTTTATGCCCAAATATCATCAATACGAAAGGATGGAAGAATTAAGGAGATGAGGAAGGAAGAACATAACAATACCTTTAGGAGATATAGATGGTAGAGTATCACCTTATACATATTGAACTAGGGAGATGTAGAATAGAATCATTCACTTTCATAACCAAGTATAATTCCAAAGACACAAAGTTCCGAAATCATATAAACAAGAACACAAAGTTTCTTATCATAAAATATTGATGATTCCCAAGTTTTAGACATGGAAAGAAGAAAAGAAGAGGAAGAAAGGGGAAAACTTCTATATTGATTACTTCAAATCTATTACTTTACAGAGTACCAGGATCCAACCCGAAAAACAACATGGAGAATTCATTAAATAGTTTCAAAGAACGGTTACATTGGTTACAAAAAATGATGAAAACTAATTCGAGAAACCGATGTCTGAGTTTCTCCAATGCCTCGGCCATTTCCATGTCTGGTAGCAAAACTAGACACATTGAATCACATCCACCCACTCGCTTTTGATACAACCTTTACATGTGGCCTTTCTTAAGTGGGGACAAAGTTACGGTTTACTTTTATAATTTTACCTCTTTTCAATGCGGGCTCAAAAACACAAATTGCTCCACCGGCCCACCTCTCCACCTTGACTTTCTATTTAGGCTTAATATTTGACTTTCTCCCTTTTGTTTGGCGGGGCCGTATATCTGACCCTAGACACATGGAGAGCTAGTGCTCATTTAGAACCTACCTCTAGATTTTTCCTTTGAATTTGTTCCGAGGTTGACACATAGAGAGCTCCTCTAGTTCTTTATACTTAGCCGATTTGGGCTTACTTCCCACTTGACTTTTGTTGACCTCTAGACACGTGGAGAGTTGGCACTCATTTGAGTTTCTGCTTTGGATACGCCTCCGAAATTACACCCGACTAACGAGTGGATCCTTTCACTTTGGTCCTAGATTTATAATGGCTAACTCTGTCTCTCTATTGAATCGACCATGTAGTGAGCTAGCGCTCATTTGGAAACCGGCCTTTTGGTTTCACTTCTAAAATTGTGTCGTTAAGGAATGTGGAGGCTTCCACCGATCTGGACTTTTCAACGGCTAACTCGTCTCTCCATTGACTATGAAAACATGGTGAGTTGGAACTCATTTGAAAGCGGCATTTTGGTTTCACTTCGAAATTGTGCGGTTGAGGCACATGGAGGCTTAATGCCACCCGCTCATACTTAGTCAATTTAAGCAATCGAGTCTGTCTCTTTTTGGACTGGGACACGTGGAGGAATGGCATAAGTTTGAGAACTACCCCTGGCTTTGACCCTTGAAGTTACGCTAATGAGGCACATGGCACCAGTTGTTGAACCTTCTATACTTAGCCAATTTAGGTTTTTTTTGTCTTCATTTTGGACTGTGACACGCGGAAAGCCTACACTTATTTAAGGACTGTCCCATGGGCCCACACTTGGATTTGTGCCATTTGGACGCATGGAGGATTTCGATGTCACTTGAAACATGTCAATGCCACATCCAATCGAGAGATATTACCATACTACCCGTGGATGCTTTGGGAAAAAATTAACATGAGGAAGATATGTTTGTCATTCCCGATGTGGGAAGAAATAAACGAGAAGAGGAGAAAAATCCACCCGTACACCTAAATTTCTAATTGTTATCCATGGAATAGAAAACAAAAAATAGTACCGGGATCTACGTGATCCAATACTCTAAAATCTTGACTCAAAACAACAAAACATCCCAATGAAAAAACAAAGCGAAATCAAACAAGAACAATAAACATGTCCGAGGTGGGTTGGGTGGATCCTTATCATCTAGCCACCCCGAACTAGGAAGATCTTTTCCAATGTCTCGGAATCTCCTAACTTGATGAGCAGTGTTCTTCCTCAAGGTCATCTTCCTCACATGTAGGAATGGCAAGGCTAAGATGCAAGAATTTTCCAATGGATGGCAAGCATGGCGGTGGTTTCGAATGGCCAGTGCGAAGTGATGGCAAGAGGAGAGCCCCACCTTGCTAGTGAGAAGACAATTGTGGAAGAGACCCCTATCCATGATGCCTAGATGGTAAGCTCCAACCCTTTTGGAAATTAGATGAGTGTGGTAGTGAGCCCTAGCCTCAATGACGCACAACCGAATGACCATGCCAATGATTCGACCATGGAGAGTGGCGGGTGTTGCATGAAGGCATGGCATTATGATCTACTATGTCAACCTCCGGAGGGCTTAAGGAGAGGTCCACCTAATGGGAGAAGGAGGCACTCAAGCAACGTTGCATGGGATTCCCCCAATGTTGCAATAGAGTCTAGAGGTGGTTTACCTCCAGTGTCACCTTGTTTGCTTGGACTTGGATCTGCAGGAGCACATTGGAGATCACCATAGATTTATTATAAATCAAGAAATATTGATCAACTGTAGAATTAGAAAAGAAAAAAGAATTTATTTCTTTCCATATCCAAAATAAAATCTCCCCTCTGAAAACATGCCAAATCTGGGTGAACATAAGTAGGAGTTTGGGATTGTCTCCCAAGAGGATATTTTGCCAAGTGAAACAATGGGGCCGTGAGGGAAAGAAAAAGGTATGGATCTAGTTCTAGGAAATTTGAGCTTTGGGAAAAAACTAGAAGACATGCAAAAGTGTTTCCAGATGCCCACAAAAGGGGAATTTGGGAGCTATAATCCTAATTTAAACAAGACAATCACGATGAGAAGGCCTTGGTGTAGAATGCACCAAAGAAAGTGAGAAATATTGGGATCCACATAGATATTCCAAACATTCTCAAATCCTCTACCCTAGGTAGACATAGTGGTGTGAATTCCCCAATGAGAGTTAAGTTTTTCCACCATGGACAAATGGGGTGATTTCCATCAATATCCTTTGTTGGATTTATAGGTATAGAAATGGGTATCATCATACCACTTCCAATCTATCCACCAAGGGAAAGAAGAGTGCACAATAATCTTATGTAGCATGTGATCAAGAGCCACAACATTAAAAATATCTTGGTCTTGGTTAGAAAATTGAAATAGAGATTTAAAATTTAGCCAAGAAAACTAGGATTACATGCTCTTGTAGAAGAAGTCCTCTATGGTGTGAATTCTTTGTTTGAAGAACTTGAGTGAAGATATTCCCAGGACCTTTCCTAAGCATTGATCTTGGGATTGAAAAATTGGCGACCACATAAGAGATTGCTGATTAAGCCATCCTCATTCCATAAAACTCAGGGTTTGACACTTTCCCATGATTTCCAGGATACTTTTAAGCACAAAAGTTCCAAAAAAATTATAGGTATAGGGTCGATGAGAAAATTGAAAAATCATAAGCCTTTCCATGCAGGGCGGTCATAAGGAGAGCCTTCCTTGATGCCATGTCGTATGAGAAATTTTAAGCTGCTTGGTCTTGGATGCTTGGATAATCCACTTAGCACAAAGATATTTTCCTTAGCGTTAAATGTGGATAAGCCCAAGGCATCTAGAGTTACTGGCAAACAACATATATCCCAAGCTACTCGATGAAAAAAATTTCAGTAGAGGCATTCGACCGAGAGGAATTTTTTGAGTAGATTTTCAATCTTTTGGATGGAGGCATTAGAAGGAACCCATCATGATGAGTAGTAGACATGGGTAGGATCTAGAACTTTGGAGAAAATTTGGAATTTTCCAGCTAGAGATAGAGGCCTAGAAAGCCAGTATTCCAATTTTTTTTGCCACCCATTGAATGACATAATGCCATAGATCGATGAGGAGGCTTGAAAAGAAAAAGGAATACCTAGGAATTTGAAAATCTCACCATGTTGTAGAGTTTTCCAATCATATTTGACAAGCCAATTTGGCACACGAAGGAAAGATTTCTGTAACACTGAGTTTTTCACCATTGAATGGATGAACCAGACACTAAGCAAGAAAGTGTCCAAGCATTGCATAGCATTGTCAATGTTGTTCTCATCCTCGATAAGCATATGGAAGGAATCATCGCAAAATACCCATTGAGGAGATGAG
Source organism: Taxus wallichiana var. yunnanensis (assembly GCA_018340775.1). Taxonomy (NCBI): domain Eukaryota; kingdom Viridiplantae; phylum Streptophyta; class Pinopsida; order Cupressales; family Taxaceae; genus Taxus; species Taxus wallichiana. The sequence goes on along the minus strand of CM031240.1, from coordinate 796,868,687 downwards.
AATCAAGCTCATCAAGTAGAAAGATTCCACGCACAAGACCTTGAGCTTTGGCATGGGCTAAGAGATAACCAAATCCTTGGCTTCCAAAAAAGACATACAATGCGGGGCCAAGAGGACAACCTTTCTTGATAGATCTACAAAAAAAAAAATCCAAAGGGCTTCAAGTTCGAGGCCAATGATGGAGATTTGAGAAGATGTGTACGTAAAGAGAATATTGATAGTTTGAATAAAAATAGGTCCAAAGCCAAGGGCTTAAAGCATGGTGAGGATGAAAGGCCATTCAATGAGATCATAAGCCTTCTTAAAGTCAATCTTAATAAACATAACAACTGATGAGATCTGCATGAGCCCATTCCATGCCTTCCCAAACCATGATGATGGTATCCAGGATGAAACGCCCCTTTGTGGATCCCTGTTTGCTCAAGCTAAATAATAATAGGTAAAAGATTGCGTAATCATAGAGGTAACGCTTTGGAAATGATTTTGTAGGAGACATCAGCAGTGTAATCGGCCACCAACAAGTGATTTTCTCTGGGTCACCTTTCTTAGGGATAAATTTGATGTTCCGTTGTTAATGTATGGTCCTAGGGAGTGGTTTTGAAACCCTTCTAGATAGACTGAAAAGGTCTTACTCGGACGAGAATCCCAGAGAGTTTTATAGAATTCACATGGGAATCCACCGAACGTGGTGTTTTATCATTAGCCATTTACATTGTAGCTTCATGGAGATCTTTAATGGAGAGAATTCTTTCACATATTACCTTTTGTGTCTCTGAAAGCTTTCATGGAACAACCCCCAAACATTGGTCAAGAGTGGCTTGGCAAGCTATGAAGGGTAGCTGAGCTTAAAAGATGAGCTTGTTAAGTGCACATAGGCCTACAACATAAGTTTTGGATCAGTGATTCAAGTTCTATTTTCCATGATAGCTCGGATCTGTTGAGAAGGATTTTTGGCTCGAAGAGAAAGAAAATATTCTTTCGAGACCCGATCTCCAACCTTAAGCCAATGCATTTGAGCCCGACTACGAGTGCTCTGCGGCATTATAGTTGTCTGTAATTTGGATTTGATGCCAAATTTTTACAACTTGTAGTTATAGAGTGTCGAGAAAGAATCAACTTGAAGCACCACCATCACCTAGCCGAGAGCCAAAGTGTTAGCGGTGCTTGATCGGTGCTAGATTTTTTTCCAGCTAGTGGCCATAGACTCTAAGAAATATGGTAGTCTGAGTCGGTGCATCTTCCCAACATTGTATCCACACTGGCTTACATAGGTGGATGAAATTGTTGGTAGTGACTGGTTCTATGAATTAAATTCCAATTCCACTTGATATGATTCAAGGTGGGGCCATGTTGCATCAAGGTTGTATTAAGAAAAATTGGACTTTATGAAAAAATGGGTGTGCATCATGCTAATAGATAAGAAATCGTAAAGGGGAGTGGTCAAGAAAGGAAAAATTCAGGCATAACCTCCACCGACATGGAATAAAGGATATCAAACTCAAGAAAGTTTTGAGTGACGACAAAGATGGCCGTATCAAGCCATTTAAGGACATGATTTGTCCCTCCATGGAGATTGGACCATGTGTACCAAGCTATAGAGGTGGGAAAGCGAGATGTGTTGGGATCAAAGAATTTGAATTTATTTCACATGAAGTACCAAGCTTACTTTTCACGGTGTCCACCTCATAGGTAGGTGGCCACATTTATCATTTGGGGATTCAACAATATTAAAATCTCCACTTATTACCCAAGAGGCATCATGAATGGAGTTGGTTATCCTATGCCACAAATTGGCCCTTTTGGCCACATCATTTCGAGGAATAAATATTTATAAGCCCAAAAGGGCGGCCCTCAATATTAAAGAGGACCCAAAAGACAAAGTTGGTGGGGTTGATTCCATGATCAATTCAAAAGGGATTCCATTTAGAAGTAAAAGTGAAATTAATCCCCCATGCCTTGCTTCATGATTTCTACAAAAGCCAAGATGTCGGGCCGATGGACTTGCATACCATCTGCAACTTAAAACCTGTCATTTTCACTTCTTGTAAAACAAAACATCCAAATTTGCACATCATTGTCAAGTTTTACACATGACATATTTATGACAAGATTCAATGATACCCCTAACATTATAAGATAGAAAATTCATGGGAAACATTTTTCAAGAGCCATATCCCCATCCTCCAAGCCCTTAATGGCATTATATTGATTGTGCAAGAATTGAGCAGTGTTATGCTATAAAAAATCCTGCGAGATCAATCTTTTTCATTCAAGGCATACTCGGTGGTGTATTCCACTTTAGTGGAATCCACACTACATGCTGGGCTATGGTCTCGAGAGATGCGAGGTGGAATTCGGGGCCATTTGGAAGGTCCTTGTGAGTTGCTTAGAAGTAGAAGAGGAACTAAATACGAGATGGGGACGTGAGAAACAAAAAAAAATTGGTCCATGAGAACCAACGCCGTTAGGGGTGTGTTGGAGTACTTTGGTAATGAGGTAGCCGAGAATGGCAACAACATCTAGTACCTTAGCAGCAATGACCATTGGTTCCTTAATAGAAGTTGTAGGCTCTTTAGCCAACTTTGTTGTGAGAATGTTCCTTAACATCTGGTTCCCAATGACCATGGGAGCCAGAGGCTTTAGACTTTTAGGCAGCTTTTTTTTTTCTGGTCCCGGCAATTTTCCAACCTTCCTCCTATTGGGGTTTGACTGGCTCGAGATCGGTTTTTGCCACAGGGAGGTTACGGGGAACATAAAGCGGGAAATACACGATATTGTAATCGATGCTTGACAATGGAAGAAAGTTTTGGGTAGATTTATATACATAACTTTGTTGGGAGTAGTGTTTATTGCCCATTTGAATATCCTCAAATTCTTTGAGATCCTATGAGAGATCAATCTCAATGCATACTCACTTCTAGGGACAAGCATGGTAAAATTTATCAACTTCCATACAGACAACCCACCCAAGCAAAGTGACAATTATGGCGAGAAAATGAACGCATGGCAAAGGGAGCCTAGGAAATTCAATCCAAACAGGCACTTTAAGGGTGGTATACTCAAATACCACAAATTCCTTATGTCAGGGCATTAAAACAAGAAGCGAGTTGCAAACATACCAAGTGGCTTGCTTAGCCAAAATATTGGGTGCGTTGGTAGGGTCAAGAAAAGTGAAAAAGAAAGAAACCCTTGGTCATGTTTGGACACTATCCATATGGACTCCATAGGGGTCTAGAATTTGTTAGCCCAAGATTTAAGCATGCTTCCAAAGGATATTTGACCCACAAATTACCCAATGAGGAAAAATTGTTCTAACCATTGACAAGAAAGATTAAATTCAGGAATGGGTAAAACTACATCTAGAGGAGAGAGATTACCTCATGAAAAACCTTCAAGATGATTTTCTGGGGCATTTCACTTGTGGTACCATCGCTCGCTCCACTATCTTCACGCGGTTGAAACAACTAGTTTTGAAGATGGTAAGATTATTATTTAGGGGACGCCTAGGGGGTGAAAAACCCTAGGAGAGACTATAGAAATAAATTCCTACATAGCCTGAAAAGGCCACAGGTATGATGGTTAGAGGGGGAAACCCTAGAAGAGTCGACTCCAGTTTAGTGCTAGAGTTGTAGAGTTTTTCCTTCATAAGAATCTCCCACTTATTTTAATTTAAGCTATCCTTCACTTAAATATTTAAACACGTGATATATAATACATTATTCAATTTAGATGGGTTTTTTTACTATTGGAACTACACATTATATTAATAAAATATAAGGGAGTTACATAGTAAGGGGCAACCGGACAACTCACGGTCCCACAAAATGTCACAAAGGAAACGAGAAAATGCCACAAAGGTAAAAAAAATGCCAACGAGGCACCAAGAGAATGCCATGATGGCTTACATCAACACGCCCAAAGGGCAACCAAAGAACAAACCAAAAGAAACATTAGGCACGTGCCACTTCCACACGAGAAGGAGGGGAGGATCATCCTAGGGTGGGATGAAAACTCAACTATTCGGTTTGGTAGATGGAGGATCCACCTACTAGTCGCCTTGATTAGGATACCTTATATGAAGAGGCACCATAATTCCCCATCCGAGGGGTGGAGATCCGGCAAGAGTCTGCATGGTTGGTGGTAGAGATCCCCACCAATGTTTGTTAGCACCAAATTTCCCCCACAGAGGTGGGCTCTAACTAGGTCAAGAAGAGGATGGGGCAGAAGGGCAGCCTCATGGGGAGGCATAACGATGGCTTCTCGAATGACTCCTCCTATGCGTGCCTAAAGAAGGTATCCACCATGGTGGTGAAAGCCGAGGTGGTGGCTACGGAAAATATGGCAAGACCATACTCATCATGCATGGTGCACTCCCCCAGTGATCAAGAAACTCCTAGAGATGTGCAAATTCCAAAACAACCTTGGCAGCTTGAGCTTGTATCTATAGGTGAACAATAGATAGAATAATCACCTTGTCATTAGTAGAAAAACTTATAACAAATTGATCATTCTTGAAAATAAAGGCATTTCAAGCTTTCCAGATATGAAACAAAATACAAGCATGAAATAAATGCCACAAATTAGCAATATAACAAGGCCATGGGCTAAAGTATCCAAATAGGCTAGACACCAAGGGAAAAACTCAAGATGATAAGGCTGAAACAAGGAGTGAATCCATCGCCAAATAGCTTGAGCATGTTGACAATACCACAAAATATGTAGAAAATATTTAGAACAGGGAACAAAAAGGGTAAGTTAGAGGAGTAATGCCAATGTTTATAAGTCATTCACCTAGATGCAAACCCTGATAGATAAGACTCCACATAAAATGATTAACTTTGGGCTCCATAAGAGGATTCCAAGTACGGAAAGCTGATGAAGCTAGGTAGACTGAGAAGAATGTAATCCCCAACACTCATTGAGCTTATCAATGGCTGGAGAAAAAGGAAAAAGAAGCTTATAAATCACCCGAGTGTTGTAATGTTGAAAATCGATGTCCCGATTCCATTTCTAGTCCCGCCTCCAAGTAGCCAAAGGTTAGAGGCCAAGTTTATGAAGCATAACATCTAGAATGAGTTCCTAAATTCTACATATTGATGGAACTTTTGAATTGATCAAAGTGAATTTAGCTTTGAGCTCAAGACAAGGAATCCAATCTCTACAATGCACCAAATCATGTATGGTATGAATTCCCTTGCAATAGAGCTGAATGGATTTAATTTTAGGGGTTTTTGTTAATGGGAGAGTGTTATCCATGAGAACGAGAGACCACCGATGTTACGAGAATTAAAAGGAGGCCAAAGTGTAAAACCATCACCAACCCACCTCATAAGAGGCTTCACCTTCTCAAAGGATTTCTAAATACTCTTCATGACAAAGGTGCCAAAAATATTGACAAGAGCAAAAAAATTTATAAGAGAACGTACAAGCCAATTCCACTTGAACTTTTCTTACCATAAGGAGCTCCAGACTCAATGCAATGTCTTAAAATAATTTTCTAGGCTTACGGCCTTGAAATTCAATGAATGATCCATTTAGCACATAGGGACACGCTCTGTTGATAAACATCTATGATGCCCATGCCACCTTGATCTCGAGGGAGACAACAAACATCCCAAGCAACCTTGTGAAAGCTAGCTGAACTAGAACATTTACACCAAAGAAAGTCCACGGAGTAGCTTGGAAATCCGATTAAAAGAAGAATGAGAAGGACACTAGCAAGTAGAATAATAAACATGAGTAGTAACAAGAATTTTGGTGCAAACCTAGAATTTTACCAAAGATAATGGTTTAGAAGACCATTTGGTAACTTTTTGTTCCACCCTGTTAAGAACATAATTCCACAAGGTAGAAGATTCAATGTCAAATGTAAAATGAATGCCAAGGTATCTAAATTGTTCTCCATGTGCAATCCACTTCCAAGGATAAGATTTTAACTAGTTCAAGTAGAGGAAGACAACCCCGACGAAATCCTAAGGTTTTAGCCATCTAAATACTCGAGCCATAAGGTAGAAAAAAGAACTAGGGTGGTCAATGATGCACAGGGATAAAGCTTCATAGTGTTATAGATTTCCCTAGATTATTACTTCCTCCACAACCGAGATGGATCGGTTTACATATAGATCTCCCAATTTATTAATAGGAACAAGATTTACCTCTAAAAAGAGTGGAGAAACATTATATATCAACTTATAGATACCTCTATTAATGTCCATTTGGATAAAATGGGGAGGATTATAAAAATTCTAGAGGGATTTGCTCTATATCAAAATTTAGTTGGTTGAAAAGAGAGTCACCTTGGCTAAACAATAAAACCCAAATCCTTGAATATCTAGTTGTATCAAAGGTTGTAGATGTAGATATGCATTGGATCATATGTAACATGGTGACAATATCATGCAAGTGAAAATATGGAAAACACTAAATTTGACAAAATAATGGGAGTGCAAATCATTTTTCTGCTTTAACAATATAGTTGCAGGGAGTCCCTGTTTGAGAGGTGTGACTTTAGATATTTCCATGTCTTAGATATGTCTAACAAGACAGATTAAATTTGTAGGTGGAGGGTTCCCTTATGGAATAGGGCATTTTGATCATCTTTTCGGTGGTCCTAAGGTTTGGATATTTTGTGATGTGTTCCTAGAGCTTATACTTTCTCAATAGGATATTGCATATGCCTTACATAGAAGAAATTCACAAACTAATTTAACATTCTTTGAATAAAATTAAATTACATTAATGTCCATGAATGACTAATATTTCTTCAATGGGACTCGAGAATATATCCATTTACAATAGAAAGAGCTAGGGTAAAGAATCTAGAATCAAATATTTCCTATATGCATTTTTGTGGCCAATGATGTTTGTATACTATTACTTCTATGCAAAAAAATCCAATTTCAATATTCAAATGATATAAGAACTCATATTGAGAATGGTAGACTTATTGTGAACTTATCTTTTTCATTGGTGTTGTGAACTTCTAATAACTTCAAGGGCATCGAGTTAAATATTTCAACGGATAATTGTTGGGACAGGGGGCATTCTAAACTATCAACATCCTACCTACCTATGTCAAAATGGGGTATTTGAAATAGGGTATGGACATCAATCAAACCTTGTATGCAAAATGTGGAAACATAAACATGGCATGTGAACTATTTTACAAAAAGCCTCAAACAAATGTGTTCTTTTGGAATGGCATGATAGAAAGATATACATATAGATCACATATGAATATGATTTTAGGAGTATTTATAGTGACACTAATTTTTTATCTTGATCCTAAAAATGGTGCGGTTTATGTTGTTCTCTCAAACATATATGTAGAATTGGGAAGGTAGAGGCAAGGTTCAAATGTTATGGGGATTGGCAAAAGATAGAGGAATTAAAAATATCCTTGAATGTAGATGGATTGAAGGCCAAAACAATTTACATGTTTTCTTTGTAGGAGACATATCACATCCACAAACACATGAGATCTATGTAAAATTTGGAAGCATCATTAGAGAGGAACCTCTATTGTGGCATCATCCCCTGTTGGCATCGATTTGGAATAGGGTATGGAAATCCTTAAAAGTATAAATGATAGAGGAATTTTGTGAGGTGTTGTATTTCAGAATCGCTTGGTATACATTTTAGTAACATGTGGAAGCATAGACAAGACACACGAACTATTTTATATAATGTATAAAACATATGTGTTCACATGCACATAATTGATTACAAGTTATACACAAAATGGATTTTCGAAAATGCCTTAGAAACTATTTTTTTGATAAGGTAAAAAAGAATTTGATTTTGAAGGGATCAAAAAACCCTATACAAACCGAAAGATAGGCATCAAGGCTCAAAAGCGAGATAAAATGGAGAAGCTAACATGAATAATCAAGAAACCAAAACACACCACAAGTACATAAGAAAGAGGAAAAACACACAAAAGATATAAAAGGCCCAAAGGCAAGAAGGTCAAAGCAAAGCATGACCGCCCACTAAGAAATTTCCTTACTTCCATGGTTCTCCCCCTTTTGAGACCCAAGATTCATCTTTAGAGGTTCATTAAAGGATTTGGTTTTGTTTTTTTTTGTTCACTATTATCCATCCTTCTCTCATATTTGGATCTGTATTCTCATTTGGATGGACTGGTAAAAGAACTTCAAAATCTCATTTTTTTGGACTATGGATCATCAAGGAGTTAGATGGTTGAGTCATGGCTACCTTCTCTTTCTCATCAATGCCTTCTAATTGGTTAGCCATGCTTGAGGTAATTTCTCTCCTTTTTCCACATCCCGAATATCATCATGCCTAATAGAATGACCCGTCAGAATCATCATCCGAACATCCTTTGATAATTAAAATATCTAGATTAAAATCCTTCCACTAAAAACAAGACCCTTACTCTATTTTTTGACAACTTGATAACCGGAGGCCAAATTGCCAAGATCAAAATAGGTTCGGCATCTAAAATGAAATCCTTCGTAATCAATGTTTTGATTACTTATTTTCCCTTAACTTTCAACTCTATTGTAGCGAAACTCTACGGATCGTGTCCATATCCACTAGTATACGAGCATAAGTAGTGTGATAAAAATATAGCTTTGAGATCAATATCTAGGAATTTTCCCAAGGCATTACCAATGGCTCTAAATGTATCTTCCCACAAAATTACACAGAAAATATCAAAGTCTAATCCAAATGGGTTTGGTAATAAAGGTTTCAAAGGGATTGAAAAGAGGAAACCAGGTTTCAAAGAATAAGAGGTGAGACTGAAAATCCCACATTTTCCCAAGAATTTCCTCCTTATCAGAGGGACTATCAAACACAACAATAAAAATACCATGGGATGAGGGGTAAATATTGACTTTACCTTGTAAGAGAGGGATCCATTGTTTAGAGATCCACTTTTGAAGAGAAAGGAGGCCGAGACAGTTCATGAACCTATAGATCAAGCCCCGTCTCTTGAAATAAACCTCCGATTGATGACCTCATCCTTAAAAGATACCATCAAACTTGAATTTGCAAATTCCATGTGCTAGCGTTCAACAAAACAAACCTTCCGGGGTGGATTTTTTTGGTTGGATTCTGACAAAAGATAAGATCTCGGTAGGCTAAGAAGTGTTCACTTGTCATCTTTAGAAACGCTCAATCAAATGCAATTGGCGTGTTTAAATCCAAATTCAACAACCTTTTCCAAAGATCATGCCTATTTGTGTAAAAAATGGGGTGTTGGAATAGGGTATGGACATTCATCAAACCATAAAGGATGAAATAAATGTGAAACATGGAGGGAGTTATTTCCTATTGTTAGGTCCCTTTATTATTGTAATAACACAAACAATAGAGGTATGTGATATAATAATAAATGACACATGTGTACACTGAAAAATAAATATATAAGTGATATGATGTTTTTGCTATTGGAAATAATTACATTTGGAATCCACTTATGAGACCTATTTACACATGAATCTATAGATATTTTCAACATCCTCTTAAGGATATGAAAAATAGTACCTTTGGAAGTTAGAATGGTCATAATCAAAAGATAACTAAAATCATATTTTTATCACGTGTTGTGGTTATAACATAATATCTAGACTTTAATCTCTATATATGAAAAATGTTTATTGTTTGGTTTCTTTAATGATGCTTAGTTTATATTTGCAAAGGTGTATATAGTAACATGGATCAAGTGCATTCATAAAGAAAGGTGACGTTTTTCCATCATAGAGTAGACACATACTTCAATAAATATATTATATCAAGTATGAAAATAGGTCAGAATGGTGTTTTCTCATGCAAGGGATTAAGGCTTAGAAATTATTCTAAGATAATCTCAATGGTTGTATTGGTTTGCGCAGGAATTCATTTCCCTTTGTCTGTTTATAATCTTAGTATAGTAAAAGCGGTAAGTACATCACATAGCTTATAAATTATGATGCACATTTTTTCAAGTAATTCGTCATCAACATGATAACATGTACAACATTGTACGAAAAAATCATCCTTGTCCTTTATCTTGGGTACACTGTAGATCGCCTAAAAATCAAAAAAATAAATCCAAGCTAAAATATGGAGATGGAATGCAAAAATGTGTCATGGGAAAGTTTGCACACAACACTTTTACAAAGGTGATGTAACCATTTCTTAAAAATATATTTTTTGTTCACAACCACATTATTTTCACTTATATAATATAAGAACATATCACAGATGGTTTATTCCAAACTTACTGAAGAAGAAAGGAACCCTTGTACCAAGAAAAAAGGCATAATGGTTTCCACTTCAAAGAATCTGATGAATCAACATGTGGAGGAAATGAGAAACTAGAATAATATCAATATACTAAAGATGGAACAATTGATAGGTTTGGGAGACGGACTATCAAAATAAAATCTTGTGGCTAGAAAGCTAGTTCTTTGGTTTTGGTATTTAATTGCTTCAGATAAATTTTCTTTATTATCATAATAATGGTGGGCTGCATGATTTCGGTGCTCTAGATGCCCATACAAATAATTTTCATCTTTATAACAGGTAATATATGTATGTATGTATGTATGTATGTATGTATTTGTGTGTATGTATATACATGTGTGTGTGTGTGTGTGTGTGTGTGTGTGTTTATGTATGTATGTATGTGTTTGTGTGTGTGTCTCTCTCTCTCTCTCTCTCTCTCTCTCTCTCTCTCTCTCTCTCTATATATATATATATATATATATATATATATATATATATTCCATAGAAATTTCTAATTGAATCATGTGTCTTTGTGGCAATCAAGAAACCAAGGACTTGTGACACTTGCATTCTTTCGAGTCGATATAAACCTAGTGTTGTTATTGACAAGGGTGTTGCATCTGAGCAATGTAGAAGCAACAAACGATGTGAGCAAATGGACTGGAACTGTTTATATCTTCTCTCTGGTCAAAGCATTTGTTTGTGATGCCTATTGGGGTCGATATAGAACATGTCATGTGTTTTTGGTCATCTTTGTGTGTTTTCTTCTATACCATAAAGGTTTATTTTTGGATACAAGTGTCAAAGTACTATAAAAAAAAGTGTTACATTACTACAAAAAGTATTCTCGATCACCTAGTATGGGCATTAAAATACTTAAATCAGACACAAGGCATAAAAGTGTAGGATTGTCAAATAAAGTTAGTAAAATATGGGTATTTTGGTGATAATCCATAAACGTATTGGGGTTGCTTTGTTTTATTAAACTCTTTTCTATATTCATCAGGAGATGCATGAAAGCATCCTTTGAGAGTGGCGTGAGTCAAGAAAAGACTACATATGAAACACTACAAGTTGCATATCAAGGTAAGGAGAAAGTAAAACCACCAAGCTACAGTTACTTCATAGAGATTTCGAGAATTTAGCAATGAAAGAATCGGATTCTATAGAATCATTCTTTACTTATGTAGTTTTCTTAGTCAATCAAATAAAATTCCATGGTGAGACACTTGAAGACAGAATAATTATTGAAAAATTGCTTAGGAGTTTGCCTACAAAATTTGATCCTCTAGTTGTTGTTATTGAAGAAACTAAGGATCTGAGTCATTTTTCTATTAATGAGTTGCATGCATAACTAATCAATCATGAACAAAGGATGAATAGAGCACATGCAGTTGTAGATCAATATTTTACATCTTAGATAACAAGTATTCATGGAAGAGGAAGAGGAAGGTTCATCCCAAGAGACGGAGAGGAAGAATCCCATCTAAAGGACATGGCAATAGTTCATCAAACTCGGGTGGAAGAGGACGAGAATCAAGAACGAGTTATGGTCAGAGACAAGATAAGTCTTATGTTCAATGTCATTATTGTAAGAAGTATGGGCACTATGCTTATGACTACAAGAAAAAGAAATATGATCAGGAGAGGAAAAAAAAATTAGGTTAGAGGTTCTACTTACAAACCTATGTTTATTGCATGCAAAAGGATTTTCAAGTAATACGCTTTATCCCCTATTGAGTGCAATCTATCAAAAGAGATTCCATGTGATGTATGGTATTTGGATTCAAGTTGTAGTAATCACATGACAGGTAATCTAGATTTGTTTTCTAGTTTGGATGAATCTGTGAAGAGTGATGTTACTCTTGGAAATAACAATATTGTGTCTATAAAAGGAAAATGCACAGTTAGTATTCTAACTAGACAAGGGAGCAAACGAATATGCATGATGTTTACTATGTTGCAAGTTTGAAGCACAATCTTATGAGTATTGGACAGTTGGTACATAAGGGATATAGAGTTTATATGTGTTGATCGAGAACACCTTACGTAAAGCACAAAAGAATTCTACATGGGAAAGAAGGTCATATTCAAAGGTACGAATGGATAGGAGAACATGTGTGCAGAGCGAAGTTCGGCTTTCGAGACTTAGCCTTTTTGCTCATGAAGGTCTATTTTTAGAGATGGCATGCAGAGCCCATAAACGAGGTAGAAACATGCATGCCATGCATTGGCTATTTTTAAGGATCGGATACAAAGCACTTTGCATGGACACCTGAACCGGAAATAGATCTACTACTTGTCATTTTACTACCGGTAGTCTATTGTTAGTGCACTTACATGTGTGGATATTTTTGTAATGGTGTGTGGCTATTAATATCATGCGACCTATTTTTGGAATGGATAAGTGGTGAAGGAAAACTCCCACCCTTATTTATATGTAGAGAAGCTGTGTAGTAGATATACATATATGATGGTGAATATACGAGACATAGAGATATTGGGATATGTATGTATGCACGTGTGCAAGACTAGATTATTGAATCAGATCTTTGCGCACATAGAATTAATTACCATTCTTTGTAAGAAGCTTACATATAATTTTTATCTTGAATATAATGGAGGATATTGGTTGAATCGAGTGTTATTCTTGTGTGTAATTGGATATTACGTTTACTTGATTCCATCATGATTATTGTTTAAAGTATATTCTTCCTTAACCTGTCATGCTTTGAAGAATGATGTATTAGTTATGGATACGTAAGCTTTAAGTACTCATCATGCTTAACATCCTACTATAAAAACCCTAATGAGGACCTAGTACCTTTGCAAGCTTCGATGAGCGCTCGGTCTAGGTTGAGTGATGTCTTTAGCGTGTTTAGGGTGTTCTTGGTAAATTCTAGGCTGCATCATTGGTTTCGTTCTAGGACCTCTTTTTGATTGTTTTCAGGATGGTTCATGATGAAGACATATTGGTTGACCTTAGCAAGTGTTGAGGAGTGGATACACAATCTGGAGGAAGAATACGCATGGCTTTTCAGACTTTGGATCTAATTTTAACGTACATGTATGGGTGGAATAGAATCTATATGAAAGTTTATATGAGATATTTTTTTCTATCTTTCTAGTAGAATTGTACGAGTGGATGATTGCTTATGCATCTAAGCGGAATTGGAGGTATTACACACTTGTCAGGCGTAGGAAGAATTCAGGGCCCTTTATGATATTGATCGATTTGGACTCGAGTTTTGGATACGTAGTTTTGTGGTGTCTTGAATAGTTATATCTTGGAATACTCAATTTCCACTTATTTGTGTCAAAGGTAGCTAAATTCTAGTTTTTATGATATCCAAGGGGAGCTTACCTACAAGGCATTCCACTGGCAATCAAGATCCTAATGGTAACTTTGAATCTAGAGAGTAAACCAATGGCTAACTAAACCTCACCACGCATGGGGAAGAAGCAGGTTTGGTGAAAGATGGAAGACCTAGCGGCAGAAAGGTAGAGAGAGGAAAGGTGACTTAAGTATAATGAGGCATGCGAGAGGGAGATAGAGAAGCAATGTAAAATTGCAAAGAGTATGGAGTTAAGGAGAGAGATGGCTCGTGAAGGATTTGAAGCTCATGTAGAAGACATGGAGCAGAACATCGAGAACTCCCTGTCTTAGGAAGCATGACAAGGATCTTTCCTCGACCTCACGTAGAAGCATGCTAGTAGAGACTACAGGCCATGGGCACACATCGAATCAACCCGTAACCTTACCATTACATTTGGTTTTTCAAAGCATCTACTACAACAAGTAGTCAACAAGCTAGTTCTGGCAGTGGGAGAGTAGGAGTAAGTCTTATACAAAGCATTGCGATGGCAGACAAACGAATTCATTGTTTTATGGGAATACCTTTTTGGGTGTATCATCAACACGAGAGATACAAGCACGCTGATTTTTGGGTTAACTTCTCGGGAGTAGTAACACTTCATAAAGCGCGTCGAGTACAGTTCAATTCCTTAGCCGTTGGGACATAGGAGAGTACATCTTATGGTCCAACCCCAGCCTAACGAGTTTAGGGTCGGGAGGCATAGGTAGTTCACGGTTTAAGAATATCTAAAGGTTCGGAGTCGGAAACACGGGAGGTTCTAGTTCACGTGGACAAGGTCTGCACTAACGCCTTGAGAATATTTACATGGAAATGCATCTTCGTCTTCCAGAGAGTATAGGGGCATAGAAGATGTTATTGAACATGTGCATATGTGTGAAATATTGTGGGGACTTGAAATGGAATCACAAATTTGGAGCATAGGAAAGCCAATTTTCTACTACGTTACAAGGGCGTGCACACAATTGGGTACAAAAATTTTGACCATGATTAGACTTGCGTAGATTATACAAACTTTAAAGGATGCATTCCTTAAAGAGTTTCATATCCTTGAGTTTGAGTAGAAGAGTATAAGTGTGCTCAAGGATATTAAGCAAGGCACTAGTGAAAGTGTTAGAGAGTATGATGCATGGTTTAAAACACTATTATCAAAGATTTCTTATGACATACATGTAAGCCAAGTATGCATAATGGTTCTTTGGAGGATTGATTACCCCATTTAGAAGGACACTATCACATAAGACATATATTGATCCACATGAGGCATTGGAGGAAGCCCTACATGTTGAGGCGAGATGGGAGTATTGAAATTGGTGTTAGCCCATTCTTAGAGGCGGTGGCACATATTACAACTATGGAAAAACAAAGTAGAGAAATTATCGGTGAATTCAGCCCATGAAACGTGCTCAGGGATTCGGTGTACAGATTGTGAGGTAGAGGGACACACCAAGGATAGTTTTCCTCATAGGTCCATACGTTCATTGTTGTTAGACTATGAGATCTATCATTTGAATCATGATGCTAGCCTATTGTATTTTTTCTACGGTGCATGATAAGGAAGAACGTTTTTAAGCTATGTAAAATTTGTAGGTCTATGACTCATGACAAAGAATATTTATGGCTGATTAGATAGATCCATGATGTTATAGATATTGGTGTATGGCAAACAGGAGTTTCGAGATAAGGGAAAGAATCAAAGATCGCCGGGATCTGGGATCACAATCAGGTGTGCTTATGACCGGAATGAATGGCATTTTGAAGGCGATCATGGCAGAGATTGAGGATTCCGTGGTGGATTCGAGAGGATGATGCCATGGTGGAGGAAGAGGCAAGTTTCCTTGTAGAATATGTTATACATGTGGATCTCCGATCACTATATGCACGAATGTCCTCGAATATTACATGTTCTTTTTGTGGAAAGAACCATAGCTATGAAGGGTGCCCAAACTTATATGAACATCCGAGTAAGCAACATAAACAAGAAAACAAATATGCGGTGGATGGTTAGGATACAACGCGTTGTTGAAAATCAATGGATTCTTAAGTTTGAGGAGGAATCGGGGCACTACAAGTGAAGATCACGACCCATGCCGAGGTGGCACGCGCCAAGGAAGCATTCAGTAGTAGAATCCTACCATCACCAAAGAATAAATTCTTCATGTACGGTACCAGATCCTACCTATCGGAAGGAGGTTTATCGAAAACCATGGAAGTTCTAAGGAATCTTCGGGGTGAGATACAAGTACTTAAAAGAGCAAAAGAAAGCATCAAAAATGGTCCAAACTGATATAGATGACTTAAGAGAAGTGTGTTAAATGTTGCACCGGAAAACATCATTCCACTATTAGGGAGTTGATAAAAGGAAACACTCCACACGCAAGTCTTTGAGACTATACGAAAAATATTACATGTGAATCTTCCCCGTCATGCTTTGAATTATGACAAGGAAATCACTTTGAATGCTTTGTTGTGGATGGGTGGCTATGTGAGTAATATATTGATTGATACAAAGCAGAAGTCAATGTTCTTACCTTGGATGTATGGGTACAAATGGGAAGACCCTCATTATAGCCATCCTCTAATGTATTATTCATGGCTAATCGGACTAAGGCCACTCTCGTCGGAGTTTTGAAGAATGCAACCATTGCCATACAAGGAGCCAAGTTCACTTGAGACTTTAAATTTTTAGCACTTGGAAGAACCAAATAGCTTCCCAGCTCTATTGGGGCATCCTTGGTGCTATGAAAATAATGTTTATCTTTAATTCAACAAGGGCTATATCAGTTTTGAGAACAAAGAGGAAAGATTTATTATCCCTTTAACAGATGGAAAGTCCGTGCCCTATGTTGAGCCCTTAAGTGAAGAAGATCTAAATAAGATTTATGTACGTGCCATCTGAGATCTAGAGATGATTGAACCAACCAAAGAAGGACTAATTTAGTGGGAGGATGCACAATTTATTAGTGATACTACAAGTGTTTCTTGTGATAATTGGGCTCAAAGCACTTAAGAGTAGTAGGACATGAATTAAAGAGCATATTCCTCGAGACACAAAAGCTGCGTTATGCCGGGAGGATAGGTAACAACTTGGCACCTTGTTACACGAGAATAAGGGGATCCCAGGTATTCCTATGTGCCATGGAAGAAAAGTGGATAAACCAATTGAAAGAAGAAATATGCTAGCATATACACTACATGGGACAAAAGAGTACGCTAGTGGGTAGTCCACAGGAGGATAATCTTATCGGATGGAATGAAATTGGGATTTCTCTTACAAATAGGTTCTTTAGGAGTAATGCACCTACTCAAATAATTACTTATGGTGGTAATCATCTTATTCAAGCACCACATTCGAGAAGTGTGAGAGACGCTAGACATAAGAGGCGGAAGCTTTACCACCTTCACTATGAGTGCATAGGTTTTATTCCACTTTACAAGGTTGTACGTGTGTTTGGTATGTATATGCATAACTCGTAGAGAAATTAGAAATTTGTAGAATTTAACTACAGGAATGGCCCGGACATTTGACATCTTCTCTACAAATCCTTCGGTAGTAGAAGAAACATTGAAATTTATCAAGCACTTAACTATGGGGATAGTGCAAGGCTAAAGAACTACTTAAGGATTTATTAGATAAAGAAGACTCGGGAGCACATCTTCATGAAGAACCAGATGCAACACTACTTCAAGGCTTTATTAGATAAAGAAGACTGGGAGCACATCTTCATGAAGAACCCGGATGCAACATTACTTCAATGCACTTGCCTTGAGAAATAAAAATGAAAAATGGTCTACTTAGTGGATGATAAAGAAGTAGATAATCTATATGTAAACCATTCAAAAGGAAGGTGTGAGGTAAGTCTTTGGATAGTGTGGATAACTCCACGCGGCGCGCCTATCATGAACTCGACGAAGATAAATTGGGTGAATATTGGAGCAGATACTAAGCCTAATGAAGCCATCATTAGAGACTATTGGTCGATTCTCGAAGTGAAAAAAATCATAGAGTTACTAAGGGATTACAGTCTTGTTTCTAGGGGGTACCATGAACTTAAAGGCATTCTTGAATTGTTAGGGGAGATGAAGATAAAGCTTAAAGAGGGTGTGCACCCGATTAGAAA
This sequence comes from Taxus wallichiana var. yunnanensis, assembly GCA_018340775.1. NCBI lineage: Eukaryota > Viridiplantae > Streptophyta > Pinopsida > Cupressales > Taxaceae > Taxus > Taxus wallichiana. The sequence continues at coordinate 796,850,956 of CM031240.1, read as the reverse complement.
GAGATCTTATAGAATGAACCCCAATTTGCGTGAAAAGTTCAAAGAAGAGATTGATAAAATGTTGAAGTCGGTATTATTAAGCCCTTGATGAGTCGAATGGGTTAGTCCAATGGTGATCTCAGTATCAAAAAGGATGGATGGATTATGATATGTGTGGACTACGGGGAGTTGAATGATGCATGTGTAACTGGTCCATTTCCTATGTCATTCAAAGAGGAAATACTAGAAGGAGTTGCAAGGTGTGAAATATATTCATTTACATATGGGTTCTCTCGGGTATCATCAAGTTCGGATTGCCCAGAAGGATCAAGAAAAGACTATGTTTACTAATGAATGGGGTAGCTTTGCCTATCTTTGTAATGCCTTATGGTCTGAAAAATGTGCCTATTGTATTTTCGTGCATAGTTGTCAAATCGTTCAAGGAATTTATTCATAACTTCTTACAGGTATTTTTAGATGATTAGGATAATGTATGGATTAGTTAAGGATCACTATGACAACTTGTGCTTAATTTTTGAATAGTGTATATAATTGAGTATCTCTTTGAATATAAAGAAGTGCATATTTGCTACAACATTTGGGATACTTTTAGGACACATAATCTGTAAGGAGGGCTTGTTAGTTGATACAAAAAGGTTGCATAGTCATTATAGGCCTAAGGGAGCCTACTAGTCAAAGTGAGGTGTGCATATGTTTGCGTCATATAGGATATTATAGAAAGTTTATCAAAGGATATGCCAAATTTTCCACACCATTAGAAGAGTTACTGAAAGGGAAAGGTATGTTCTACTGGGGAGAATAGCAGCAGCACACATTTGAGACATTGAACGAGAAACTTACTACCACGCATATCCTCCTTTTTCCTTCATGGGACAAACCATTTCATGTACATGTTGATACCTATGGCATGGCCACTCATGCGGTGTTAGATCAACTTGGAGAAGGTATTGTAGATCATCCTATTTGTTTTGTTAGTAGAAAGTTGACTCTACGTAACATAATTACACAACTACAGATCGTGAAGCTTTGTCAATGATCCATGCACTACATAAATTCCACGGTACCTACTAGCTACACCATTTGTCTATTATACATATCACATGGCATTGCAATATTTGGTAAATAAACCTATTTTACAAGGGCACATATGTTGATGGGTGTTCTTATTTCAAGAATTTGATTTCATGGTTGTGGTAAAACCGGGAAAAATTAATTGGACCGAGATCATCTATCAAGAATACACTCAAAAGAAGAAGCATAGGAAATTGAGGACACCATGCCAAATACATAGTTATACAGTTACAACGCACACCATCGGAACTAGAGGACATTGATGTATTTCTATGAACAAGGATGGCACCGAAGGAATGAAATCCTGGAGAAGAAATAACTTACTATATGCGCCACACTTTACTTGTTAATCGGTGGTGACTTGTACAAATTGGGCCGAGATGAGGTATTGCGGACGTTGTGTATTGGAACATGAGAAAACATATATTATGGAAGAATCTCATGGTGGTATTGCGGTGGCCACTCATCGATGATGCCAACGTGCAAGATTCTACTCATTGGATTATGGTGGGAGACCCTATATAAGGATTGTAAGGAATTTTGTAAGGCATGGGATCATTGTCAACATCTTAGAAAACCAGTCAACAAGATGAAATGCCTCTTAGACCTATTACTAGTGCAACTATGTGTGAGAAATGGGCTATAGATTTTGTGGGTCCTATCTCACCAGCCTACATGTAGAACTGGATCACGCTACATTATAACTTATACGAGACTATCTCGACAAGGTGGGCAAAAGCAAGCACCTACAAAGGACTGCGATGTGGCTACTACATCTTGGTTTCTATGGGAACATATTATTACAAGATATGGATGTCCTTTAATTTTGACCAAGTGATAGGGGAACACATTTTCTTAATGAGACCATCAAAATTCTATTAGATGAGTTCGTGATTGCATACCATAAGACTACACCCTATCATCCTCAAGAAAATGAAACTATTAGAGCTTTCAACAAATTTTTGAGCTAGACATTGACAAAAATATGTGATGTTAGAAGAAAGGATTGGGATGATAAAGTGCATATTTTTCTTTGGGCATATAGAACAACTTATAAGGGATTGAATAAGGCCACACCATTTCAGTTAGTGTTTGACATAGAAGCAGTTCTTCCTATAGAATTTATGTTACCTTCTTTGCATATTGCACACTCTGGAGATCTAGTTGATGAGAAAGCTTTAGAAGAATGGATTGAAAAGATAATTAAGCTGGATGAGCAACGTGAGCTAGAGCACGTTGGATTTAGAAGCAAGAAAAGGCTAGGCAGAAATCATGGCATGACAAAAACATAAGGGACAAGAAGTTTGAGATTGGACAAATGGTGCTTCTCTATGACTCTAAGTTCTTGCGCCATCTAGGAAAACTTAAGGTACATTGGTTGGGGCCATATGTTATCACTTACATCCTTGAAACAAGCACTTTTAGTTAGAAGCACTTGATGGAACACAAACTACTGATTATTTAATGGGAGTAGGTGAAGCCCTACTATAAATAATTCTTCTTGGTGTTTGTAATAAGGCAATATTACCATTTAGATTATGTTTTCAATTTTTTATTTCCTTAATGTGTTTCCTTATTTTTTGTTATGCTTTGTCAATTTAGTTGGTGTGTTGTGTAATAAGTGCACTTACGCGTATGAAGATAATTACTATATGAAGAATGTTTATGTGTAGAGGGCTACACATACTTTTAGTGTGGGGTGGTTGTTGATATCTAGGTACAAGATTATGGGAATTGAAAAAGTGAAAGGAATAAGCTGCTACACGGGTGATTTTCAAGTCAAAGGATTACTTCTAAAAAATGACCAAAGATGGAGATGAATGAAGGGACATTATAACGCGAGGTAAGCAGAGGCCATAACAACTACCAAGTGGAAGGTGTAGTGACTAGGTACTGTGTACAAGGAAGGCTACATGGAAGAGAAGTCTATGACTAGAGGGTAGGAAGGTGTGCTAGAAGGTTATAACTAGGGTGGGAAGATGTACCGATGCGAAAAGAATGGAATTGCTCAATTAATGAGAGGATATTTGGTAGGTGAAGGGGTAATAAATGCATCAAAAAATTGAAGATCTATATAAGGATGGGATGCGAGTTCATTTTTACCATTACAATTAAGAGTATTTGAAAAAGGGAATCTACAAGTACCTCTTCCTCATACCCGACCTCCCGAGGTCATGTGCCGAGATAGTTGGTGAATGTTGAATATGAATGGATATAGACAAGCTAATCGGGTAATCTTATATCCTCAATACGCAATAATGGAATCTGTGAATCTAAGGCAAAGAAGGCCCTCCTAACCTGAATTGGTGTAATGGATCATTTGGATATAATAGTTGTTCGAGGCTCCAATCAATGTCGAGCTCTACCGAGATCCTATTTCTTGGTTGTTGGATACGTGGGAAGTGACCTGTGGGAGCTTCATATATATCTCCAGACAAGGTCATGAAAATGGTGATAGGAGGTTTAGTGGATTTGTAGTGAACTATGGGTGATTTTCTGGTCTAGCCTAAAAAATATTAGATTGATTGGCTTCTATATTTAATACGAGAGAATACGTGTGATGATATCTGGCAGGGAGTGGTGAGGATCTAAATACCAAATGTCGTAAACCGTGTCAATACTTAACCGATTTGCAGGCCCATTGGGTCATGGGACTTGGGGATCACAACCATGAGTTCGTGGTTGTTGTGGACTTGTTATGGTCATGTGAAGAATCAATCCTTCTTCCGACTATCCAGTAATCATACGCCTTTTCAGCCTCTATGTTTAGAACTAGAAGTTGTATAATTTTCTCATAATACCTTACAGGTGTTCTGGCAACTTGAATGCGTAAGCTAGTATCTATGTCAATGAGGAGGTCTCCTGCGTCAGGTTGTGGAACTAAAGGATCACAACCAAATACTTGTTCTCTTTCGAATCCTTATACAATCATTCGGATATTTTATCAAGGCAAGTCTATAGTTAGGATGATTTGACCAAAATGTGTATGCTTTGTCATCTTCGATATTTAACCCTCTCAGTTGTTCACTAATTGCTTGTAGGTTTTCCATTGCTCGAAAGACCTGTATCCTAAGGTCTTGATCTATATCAGCTAATGTTGTGGGTAGATTTGGTTGAGGCACTATTGGTTCAAATATATATTCTCTAGGCTCTCTAGGTCCTGTGATTGTCATACAAAATGATTCAACTTTTAACTAAAATTAATAAACTGATTACAAAAGATGTATTTACACTATGCAAGCATTCTTCTATTTTTGTATTTTGATGACGTATTTTAATGAAATTAAAGAGCAAGCTATTCTAGTATATTTAGAAAATGAACAACTAATCTAGTAAAAAAAAATTTAAAACAAACAAAGTAGCCTGGTGTGGCTATTTGCCTGTGCAGTTGTGATTTTATCCTAAATATCTAAGCAACTAATTATTTTAAATTGAAAGACTCTCGATCCTACCTCAGAAGTGAGGAATGAATCACAGTTTCTCAGAAACTATCAATCCCCACAGCTTCCCCGGTGATATCGAGAGTGAATTTTAACTGAAATAAAATAATTCACTACTCTATTTGATACGTTGTAACTAGAACTTTGATAGCTCAAACCTGGCATTTACAGAACAGTGGTAAATCTAGTTGTGTGTGATTTCATCCCCTCAGTGTGATCTCCTCATTCCTTCGTGTTCTCGTGAATCTAGAAAAGTGTGTATATGATAGTATCACAAAAGAGGTATTCGAACAATGGAAAGCTTTGGATATAGACCGAATACAATGCGAGAGTAGAGAGAGGGATAACGCAAGTGAACAGAGCTTGACTATGCAATTCCTAGCGGGATTTATCATGGGAATACAACACAAATGTACCGAGAGTTTTAGAATCTATCCTTGTGACAAAACAAAACCTGCAACTTTAATGGATTCTAATCTAGAAATGAAACTATTCTATGCTAAACTGATTTGTATGGAACAACAATGAAGCAAGATGAAACAAGAAGATTGAATGACTCTAAACAACAAAAGGAAAACTAATAATGGATGCAAAACATGAAGCTATAGAATTCTAAGCAAGAAATTCAAAGACTGAATAAGAGAATTGAGAAGGTGAGGGGCCATTTGTTTGAAAACAAGTTGGCTATTTATAACAAATGCATTTACCAGAGGGTAACTCCCAATTGAACTCTTTTACTATAAACAAAGGGAAAACACTATTACTAGGGAACCAAAAACATTAATGCAAGCCAAAGTGGTTGAAGAAAGTGGGTGAAATTGAAGATTTACATTTGACGCGATCATCGAAAGAATCTGGAAAATGCATACAGACCGCCGCCTGTGCAGGTGGTGGGACCGGGACCACCCCCCCGGGGGGGTCATGGGACCGCCACCTGTAAGGGTGGCTCTCATCATCAAGACAAAATGCAAGAAAAAAAGGGGGCAAAGAGGAAAAAACAAACCATGCGGAGGCCGAGCGAGGCATATGGGATACAAACGTATACTTGGTGAGCTTTTTCTAGATTCGAACACCTTGCAAGGAGACCTGTATCATCATTGGGGTATGTGTAACATCATTTTTCGGTGGTGCAGTACCCTACAATTTTGGGTACGTACATATTGCCCCCTCAGAAGAAGCATCTTAGCCATGAAGAGGTGTAAAATGGTGGATCCGAGTATGGCGGTCCCGAAATGGGGAGTTAGGAGTTATACCTGACACGCCTGTGTGTTGGAAAGTCACCATCCAAAATCCCGCTATCTACAAAAAAAAAAAAGGGGACTCAAGTGCAGATAGATAAAATAATTTGAGAAATAAGGCTAAATTGATATGAAAAGAGGACTTACCATCTACGCGGGGTTTAGAACTTACCTCCGTCGATGCTCCGACCCTGTGAAAGACATTCAAAATCAATTTTAAAAGCTATATATATATAAAATGAACTCATTTCACTATTCATTCATGGATTGATTTGATAGTTTTTTGAGCTCTGGGACCCACGGTGATGGTTTTTGATGAGAGTATAGTCAAAACATTCGTGGTGAGATAGTGATCATGCCTCCGAGAGTGGAACATCGACCCGTGAAGTCTCAGGTTAGTTCTTCTCAATTTATTGTTTTTAAACCTAAAATGTGGAAATGATGAAATCTTTGTCTCTGGGGGTATTTTTGAAAATATTAGTTTTAAATGAGTCTCTAGGGGGGGCCCATAGGGTAGGTCTCTTATTTTAGTTAAAATGGTGAATTTTTTGCTTGTTTTTAGGCATTTTTAGGGTATTCGAGCCATTTTTTTTGGGATAGACCGCCGCCCCTGGTGGTGGGGTGGTTATGGGACCACCACCTTAGAAGGTGGTGGTTATGGAACCGCCACTCTGCACAGGGTGGTGGTTCATGACAGAAAGCCAAAACAATGCTTACTTTACTTATTTTTGCATTTTTAGCATTTTTACATGTTTTTAATAGTTTTTCCAATTGGATTTTGATACTAACTTACTCCTTTTTTGTGTTTTTGGGTGTATGTAGAAGAAGGAGGAGTATATTAGATGGAGCCGAGAGAGGGAGTGTGATTGGCTCCCAAAGCAGTGTTAGAGGCACTCACTCAGGCAGAGCGAGATACACTTTAGAGGGTTGGCATTTGGAGGATTGCACAGTCCCTCACGTTACCCTGCTAGTCACATACTATGTGACTTATTTTCATACTGGGATGTGGATCGGAACACCTTCCGATTGCCAGGAGTTAGGGGTGAGTGGACCATCACCCTGGAGGATGTTTACCATATACTGGGGGTTCCGATCCTTGGGCGGTGGCTATCTCTTAAGACAACAAGATCGAGATCTCGTGTGGTTCTGGGGGGCCACCTATATGGGGGATGCAATTATATCAATGGGATCAAAGAAGGGAGTGAGGATTCACTCCATTATTGAGTCAGACATTCCATGCTCTCGCAAGGCCATCATGGGCATCCTTGCTTCGAGATTGATTGGGGACAAGGGAGGGGACACTCTCTTATATTGTTGGGCCCCCATTATTACACAGATTGAGGGCCATGGACGTGTCTATGCTTGGGGAGAAGACATCCTCGGGACCACCTACCATGATTTGTATAGGGTGGTCCGACTACAGGACTAGTCACCGAGCCACCCGACTCTTGTCATGAGTTGGGTGTATGAGCATATCACTCCGTATGGGAGAGGTGTAGAGGCAGAGGATCCCTGGGGCCATCAGGAAGTGAGGTGGACAGGGATGACTATTCTTAGAGCACCCCACCAGCCAGTGGCCTCTTTGACCACTGCAGATATGGAGGCCACTCCTTATCAGGCCATGGCAGGGCTATGGGGAGAGGAGACCATTACATTGATTGCTTGTCAGACTACCAGTCAGCTGGTAGACAGGGTGGGGAAGTTGGAGATCCACCCCTTTGATAGAGTACCACAGCAGTTTGGCCTCCCCTATATTGACATGTTTCCTCCGGTGGGGCCAGTGTATAGATCTATTCGTGAGGCTCGGGGAGGTCCTAGAGGCCGGGGTTGGACCATTATTACCCCTGGTGTTCCTATCATGCGGCAGGAGGGTGGTACGTGCTCGAGGGAGAGCCGGTGCTCCTCAGGCACCTTTACTTCGGATTGCCACCGGTCCCACCCATAAGCATGATGAGCCCATTGACGTGGACTCCGAGTCTGAGGAGTTCACTGGGGGAGAGACAGAGGAGGAGACAGAGGAGATGGAGATCGGTGAGATGGGTGGGGAGGATGATAGTGATCCCGAGTGGCATGATACTCAGGAGATCCTACGGGCCGAGAGGGCGAGAGAGAGCAGAGAGGGTGACTCGGTCTCGAGGAGAGTTTCTCTCTCAGATTTAGGGGAGATGGTGAGTCCATTGCAGGCCATCACATTGCCCCAGATGTGGGAGAGGGACACACACGCTGGGCATGGGCAGTGGCAGCGCGGATCCTAGAGATCCTTCCTGGAGGCCCGAGATCCGAGTGAGTTGCTACTCTTCTCTTGACTTTGTTTTAGTTAGAATTGTCTTAGTTGTTATTTCTTTTTGTTTTGTTTACTCTTGGTTTTATTTTTGATCATTTTCTAACTTGTTTTCTCCTTTATTTGCAGCGACTGCTGATGAGTGGCGAGACTTGATTCACCGAGTATGCACAGATACCTTGTTGCTCCCCTCAGAGAAGACTCGTGCTGAGCTATCTGTGGATGTGGGGGAGCCTTCAGCAGCCGGTAGGCATACCGATGTTTTTGCCTCTATCTGGCATGGTGAAGATCATGACTTCTCTCCATGCTGAGGTAGCTGGATATAGGATGGCCGAGCACTTGATGAGGAGGAGTCATTCTCATAAGGAGAGATGAGCAGCTACTCGGCCGTGACCGTGAGCCCTCAGTGCATTCAGAGCGCCGCGTAGCCGGAGTCCTAGACGTGGTCGTGCACCTCTGAGGGATCCCATAGGGATTGAGAGGCCATTTTTGTAGTGTTTTTTTTAGATATCTATATGAGTGTTTTTGTACTTTTTTTCATTGGCTCATTGAGCATTTTGACCATGCCTATGATGCATGATGGCATCAGATATATAAATATATATTGATATATATATATATATATATATATATATATATATATAGATATTTTGGATCTAGACTCTTGGTGCCTAGAATTTTGTGACTTGTTTCCACATGTCTACTAGATGTTTTTAGAGTATTTGTTTTCATGCTTTTCAGTATGTATGCAATGGATGACAAATGATAGTAAACAAAATGTTTCTCTTTTTTATGCTTTTGTAATGCTGATATGAGATGATATAAACATATGGTAGTATTGAACTTTTGAACTCTTTGGGAAATGTTTGTAATTTCTTCTTATGTTGGCAAAACGTGATGAATGTATAGTGATAAAGAGATGAATTTGCCCCATTCCCAACTCCACGCAACTAGTAAGATGCGAGGGCTCAACACCAAGAGTTAGGAAGGGCACAAATTGTATGAGTTTGACTGAATGGAATGATGAGAGAGACAAACCAATAATAGAAACCAAACTTAGACCTACACACCTACCCTACTCAGAACTACCACCAAGCTTAGAAGGCCACTTACTTTCCAGTTTATCTAGACTTAGATTCATAAATGGCAACCTGGTTGACAAAATCTGGTTTTGAGGATTTGATCTCTTTGGAATTTGGACATTTGTTTTCTCTTAATAGAATTTGATTTGTGCTTTTAACATACCAAGATTTGTTAATTTGTGTGAATGGACCCCCACACCCTGCCTCATGCCACTAGTAAGAAGCATGGGTTTGTCACCAAAGGCAAGATATAGGTGAGTAAGGGCACTTCTTTCCTTTCCCAACCTCACACCACCAGTAAGAGATGGGGCTTATCACCGAAGGTCATGATGGGCAAAAAGAAGTGTGTAAAATAAAATATTTTGTTTGCTTGGTGCTTTTGATTCCATTTGATTTTGACATTTTTGATCTATGACTTTGGGATATCCTTTCTTTCAAAGAGATTTAAGAGGGATAGATGTGACACCAAGAAGCTTCTAGAATAGACCGTAGGTAAGGACAACTTCACCTAGTAGAAAGAAAGAGAAAAACCAAGTATGCAGCCTGGTATGGTTTTTCGTCAATACTTGTCTGTCAAACTTGATGAGAAGATTTGAAAATACTTGATGATGTTTGAAGAGATGTGTTTTGAATGCTTTTGCCAATATTTTCATAAATTTGTAATAAATTGCTTAAGAGTAAGTTCCTGGACTACAATTTTTATGAAATGAGTGGACAAAATGAAACAACTAAATGACTAATGCAATGTAGGTAGCTATAATGTACAAGTGGTGATTCTGATGTCTTATGCGTAAAACCATTTAAGATGCAAGGAATTGATAGTTTCATTGAATTCCTCACCTTCTAGTGTGCACAAAAGATACGCACCATTTCCGTAGTCCTTCATGACTCGGTATGGGCCCAACCACTTGGGCCGAAACTTCCTTCCTTCACCGGTTTTCTTATCGATCCGGCTGTCTAGTCTTAGAACTAGATCTCCCTCATATATTTCTCACTCATAGACTTTTTTTTGTTATACTACCAGCACATCCGGTCAGCATAGGCTTGTGCCATTGTTCGCATTTAGCCCCGGCCTCATCAAGGCTTTCCAGCTGAGAGAGGTGTGCCTCCCTATAAGCTTCTTCATCCAAAATCCCTTGTAATGAGATGCAGAGACTGGGTATTTCAACCTCAAGTGGGAGAACTGCTTCTACCCCAAATACCAATGAGAAAGGGGTTTCTCCTGTTGGTGTTCTTATTGAGGTTCGATGGGCCCACAAGGCCGGATATAGTTTTAAATGCCAATCTCGCTTGTTCTCCTTGACTATTTTGAGGAGAATAGCCTTTAATGTTTTGTTTGTCGCTTCGGCTTGCCCATTGGCTTGAGGGTAGTAAAGAGAGGCCGTGTGATGGTTTATTTTGAATTTGCTACATAACTCATGGACTTCATCATTTTTAAAGGATGTGCCATTATCTGAGATAATGACTTGTGGGACACCATACCTACAAATGATTTGGTTTAGAATGAATTTGGCAATTACCGAACCTGGTATTGTGGTGAGAGGCATGGCCTCCACCCATTTGGTAAAATATTCCGTGGCTGTAATTATAAAATTATGGCCATGGTTGATGAGGGAGAGAATTTCCTATCAAGTCCAGACCCCACGTGGAGAAGGGCCATGGGGTCGCTATTGGTCAGCAGGATCAGGCCGGGCATGTGAATCTCGTGAGAGAATTCTTGGCATTTGTGGCACTTACGTACAAATTCCACTACATCATGTTCGAGAGTGGGCCAAAAATAGCCCATCCGATGTATTTTGAGATAGTGGCGTGACCACCGAAGTGGCCTCCACATATCCCACTATGGGATTCATGAAGAATCTTCTTGGATTCTTCTATGTCGACGCATCTTAGAAGCATGTCGTCGAAGGCTTTACGATAGAGTACCTATTCTAAAACAACATATTTAGTGGTAATAATGTAACCACCTTCTTTGTTGTGATGTGGCACCTTCCGGTATGTGTGGTCTATGATAAAATTGATGATATCAGTGTACCAAGGACATGTAGAGATGGGGGCCTGGTTTCGATGAAGTATACACACTCATCAGGAAAGTCCAGATTTACCAGATCACCTCCATCTAGTGGATTGTCAGCTAACCAATCTGCAATGATTTGTCCCTTAATGGATTTTTGGTTTACGAATGTCAACTCAAATTCACCCATTAAGGTTATGAAATGCCCAACCTTTTTAGATAAAGACCCTTGTGTGAGAAATGTTCAGTAAATGATCTGTCTTTACAATGACCCTTGTTTCTTGGTTTAACATGTAATGTCTTAAACATTTTGTTGCAAAGACTATGGCAAGGCATTCTCTCTCTGCCTGTGTATAACGTGTTTCATAATCGAGCAACGTTTGGCTAATGAAATAGACCGCACATTCTCATTTATCATTGTCTTCTTGAGCCAAAGATGCAAAGCTAGTGAGACATGAGTGGCTCGTGAGTATAGGATCAAAGGGTGGTCTGGTTTGGGAGGCATTAGCATGGGTGGAGACAACAAGAAGCATTTAACTACTTCAAAGGCCTCATTGCATTCTTCAGTCCAATCAATGCTATAATCTTTCTTTAATAGATTGTTGATTGGATGAATGGAAAAACTTAAATCTGGGATGAACCTTCGATTGCACCGAGTTTCCCAAGAAATGACCTGATTCCTAGACTCATCCGATGGTGGGATCATTTCGAGAACAACCCATATTTTGGCTGGATCAACATCAATCCCTCGTGAAGATATAATGTAGCCCAGAAGTTTGCCTCCTGTCACACCAAACACGCACTTCTCTGGGTTTAATGTGATGCCATATTCAATTAATCGTGAGAGGATGATATGGAGCACTTCTGGATGATCACAACATTTCTTGGCCTTGGCCAACAAGTCATCCACATAGGATTCCACAATTTTATGGATAAGATCATGGAATATATATGTCATTTCCCACTGATATGTAGCACCGCATGTTCTTAAGACCAAATGGCATGACAACGTAGCAATAAGTTCCCCAAGGAGTTATGAATGTAGTTTTGGCTTGATCCTGTTTAGATATTTTAATCTGATTATACCCTGAGAACCCATCCATGAGGGACAATAGTTCAAATCCAGCTATTGCATCAATGATAATGTCAATGGATGGTAATGGGAAGTCATCCTTGGGACAAGCTTTGTTAATATCCCAAAAATCTATGCAAATGTGTATCTTCCCATTCTTTTTGAGGATAGGATGATATTAGATACCCATTGTGAATAGTCAATGGGCTTGATGAATCCCACTTGGAGAAGTTTTATTACTTCCTCTTTTACCATGAGAGCCACTTTTGGCTTCATTGGTCTTGACTTTTGTTTAATTGGTTTCACATCTGGTTTAGTGACAAGATTATGTACCGTGACATGTGGTGCAATGCCCATCATTTCTTTATAGTTAAATGTGAAAGCCTTTTGATGTTATTTGAGGATTTGGGTGTGTATTTCTATCTCCTCTAGAGTTAACGAGGATCCCAACTTCAAAATTTTTGGTTCTTCCTCCATTCCAATGTTTATGTCAATGGTTTCTTCTATTAAAGAAGTGTTACCTTCTTCAAATTTAGGTGGGGCTGGAGGTAGTTCCAAGCTTTCTCCATTTTCTATCTCGTAGATATCGAGATCCTTCTGTGGAGGAGACTCTACCATGGGATTTCCAAAATAGGAAGAGGAATGTGGTATTAGGGAAAGATCAACTATGGTGAGCAAGGTGTAGCTCCGCATAGGTGTTTAGATATTCGAGAGTGACTCTATCATCATCAAAGTGATCCATGATAGAAAAATCATCCTCAGCTTCTCCATGAGTCAGGAGTGAGTTTGTTGGTATTTTACGCACTAATGGTTTAAGTACGAAGTGATACCGTGAAATTTGTATCTTCCAACTCACTGTTTGGAGTGAAATGGGAAGCTGAGGTTGCTATTGAGTCTGTGAGAAGGTTCTGCTCTCGTGGGATTGCTTCAATTGATATGAAGTTAAATCCCTTGCTTAGATCTAATACCGTTGTTTTATAGAGTTGTAAATGTTCACCCTAGTTTCATATACCTCAGAGACTTGGTTTGCAACTAGTTATGAGTCTCCTAGCACTCTAATGTTATCGACACCCATTCTTTTGGCTAGGATGAGGCCAAGGAGGAGAGCTTTCGTACTCAGCCCCATTGTTTGTACATTCAAAGTTTAATTTAAAGGTGAAAGGTAGGATCTTTCCTCAGTGAAGTGAAGTAAAGATCACTCCCCCCACTCCAAAGTGACATCTAGCTCCATAAAGTGGAGAGTCCAATACTTGCTTGGAAAATGGATGTTGGGATATCTCGTCGTATCTATTTCTTTTGCTTTCTAAGTTACATTTCTACCATAAAAATTTCATCTGATGGAAGAGAAGCAATTCCCAGGGTGTGTCCCATACCCATAGAATCAAATGGTAGGAGAATAGGTAAGTCCTTCTCTAACAACTCGACAATTTTTGTGGTAGTCCCTAGTGACACTATTTTTATAACATTGGTCTCATTTTTGAGTGCTGGAATGTCCTCTGGATTTGTAATTTCTAATTTCCAACTGTGGTGGGTATCAACTTCTCTTTTGGTTTTGAATTAATTGGTTTGATGAGTTGATTTGTTGGGAGTTCAAACTCGGAGTGAATGCCCGGTCTTTTCTTCAAATCAGCTAGGTGTATATCGAAGGGTTTTGGGTCACCTTGTGCCACAAATATTTTCCCTAAGTGTAGAAATCTTATTTCTTGGAATAACGTGGAAGGGATTGCCTTCATGCAGTGTATCCATGGCCGACCAAGGATCATATTATAGTTGGTTTCCGATCTATAATATAAAATTTGGTGAGGACCATCTTGGGTCCTAAAGTGACTGGTAAAACTATGGTTCCAATTGAAGTGGCCTTGAGGCTATCATATCCTCTTAACGTATTTCATGTTGTGGAATAGTTTGTCTCTCCATATCCTAACTTTTGAAGAAAAGTGAAGGGGACTATGTTAACTGCTGCCCCATCATCAACCATTGCACGTTTAACATAATTATTGTAAACCCATACTTGTAAATGTAAAGTTGGGTCACCTCTTCATGCAATCTCAGCATCTGTTGGCATTTTGCTTATATCAAATATAAATTCAATATCCCTATCTGGCTGCCCTGAGGATAAATGTCAAAGTCTACATGGTTTACTTGCATTTCTGGAGGAGGAGTGATGTTGATTAAATGACCAAGGCCTAATGCTTCTAAGAGGGCAGCCCTGTGGGTGGGAGAGTTCTTTAACAAATCCAAAAAGGAGATGTGAGAGAAGGTTTTAGTTAAGTCATTAATTAAATCATAGGTGCCTATGGGTTTTACCAACATTTGTTGAATGTTGTCTGGTTCCAATGGATAACTTGGAGTAGGTTGAGAAGAATAATCCCATGTTCTTGTTATGGTTTCTATGGGTAGCTCAGGTGTCTAACTCTACCAAACCAACTATCTTAGTTTGGGGTCGAGTTCCTAGTTGGGGTGCGACTGGTGGATTTAATGAAGTTGAAGCTTCATGATCATTGTTTCCTGTTATAACACCCTTGTTTGTTCCATTAGGATCTAGCCTGTTATTGTTAGAATGGTTTGGGAGTGGATCATTAAAGATCTTGAGGGGTGCATTTTGAGGGGAAATTGCCCTATCATAAGTGTTTGGCATGGGTACTATAGAATTTGCTAAAAACATATCTATAAAGAGTTGTTTTTGATCTTCTGGAAAATGCTGCATGAATTTATTATAGTCACGACAAGTCCTAGTATCATGGCCTTGAATCTTGTGGAAGCCACAATACAAATTGGGATTATAATTTTGAGGTTGTTGATTTAAAACCTGTTGTGGCCCAAAATTCTGATAAGGTTGCTGGTTGTTAGAGTTAAAATTTTGAGGTTGTTGCCTTTGGTTTTGACTCTGATATCCAGTTGGGTTTTGATTTGGACCTTGTGTTTGGATTTTTTTGTTGTTGTTGTTGTTGTTGTGGTGGTGGATGATTAAAATCCACCGCATTGATTGTTGGAGTAAAATTGTTATTTCACTGATTATTAACAAGTGGCAAAATGTTTACAATGTTTTCCTTTTAACTTGGTCAGTTACTCCATCTGTTGTAACTCATGGTTCTTGTTAAGGATCTTAGGTCCTTGATTAGCATTCCTAGTATTAGGATAGGCCATGGTGTTTTGATTGGGAGTGGTTAATTTCCCATTTGTTCCATATGTCTTACGACCACTATCTATCGCTGCTTGGTCGATTCGGAGAGCACTCGAGTACTTCATCATAAGTTCTTAGTGGGAACTTCTGGACTTCTTCCTTTATCTCTCTATTGAGAGAATTAAGGAATAAATCACATAGTTCCATTTGATCCATGTTTGGAGCACTTGCTGATGAGTAGAGAACCGTATGCCATCTTTGAATAAAATGAGCAAATGGATTCATTATGTTCTTGTTTAATATGCAAGAATTCCCTGATTCCCTATTCTTAACAATTTGTTCATGTCAAAAGCTTTGATGAACTCTGACACGAGTTGTTTAAATGAGTGTATCGAGGCTTCAGGTATTCTGTAATACCAATCAAGGGCAATACCTTCTAAGGTTTTAGGGAATATTTTAGCAACAACCCCATCCCAAGGGAGTAATTCCCGTATGGCTGTGGCATAGGCCTTAATGTGTGCATTTGGATCCCCTTCCCCTTTATATTTGGGTAAATTGGGAAGAGGTCTTGGAAGCATAACACTTCGTATGGTGAAGTCTAGGGCTTTTAAATATTCATAAGTCCCTACCTACATAGGCCTCACCATCGATGGTGCTTTGCCGAGGGGGGGGGTGGAATGGGTTGTTGATATGGCATAAAGCATATGTATTTATAGGGACATAAGGGAATCCCTGTGGTTGAACGAACATCCCGGGAGAAGAGAACATGTCTCCTTGTGGTGACTTTGAATAAATGTTTAAGTAAGGAGGAGCATTGTTCTGGTATGGGTTGTTTGGTGCCAAGCCGGAGGTGTCATGTTTTCAACTAGAGTGGCATTTGAAAATGTGGTCCTAGTTGGTGTTTTCTTGTGGGTAATTATAAGGATTTTGAGGAGGCATGCCTAACGTGCCTGTTCTTGTAAGGAGGTCAACCTGACTGGGATGATGTGGAGGGTTGGGGATTCCTACTTGCCCAAAATATGAATTTTGGTTTGCTTGAGCAAGTTCCAGCCCTCTAACCTTTTCAACTAAGGCTGAAATGACCTCTATTGGTGAAGACACAAGTGTTTTTGCCTTAATGGCATTTGTTGTATACCTTGAGGTTAAAAGGGGTGTGATACCCTGCTATGAATTGATCATTACCCTGCCAAGCTTCACCGAGGGTATTTCCCATAGGTGGAGGAATGGGGGTGTTTTCTTGGAATAGGGTATCAGATTGTATTTGTAAACTCCCTATAGGTGGATACATGTTTTGGAAATGTTGTTCACTTTTAGCATAGCGTGCTAAGTACTCCTCATCCAAAAATGGGAGTGGATCTGACTATCTACTGATCTGTGGTCTGAACAAGACCCGAGGAGATGAAGTGGATTCTCCAAGTAAATGTCATATTATTAGAGCCTGATGGCTCTGGCTGTTGTGTTTGTGCAAGTAAGCTGATCAAACTCCTCAATTGGAATGAAGAACTAGAACTAGTTCTGTGAGGGGGAGTTTGAGATGACAAGTAATTACTTGAATAGTTATCAGCCCATGCAGAAAGTGAGGGTGATGGTTGTCTATTTGTTTGACTATAGTTTACTTCAAGACCTGAGAGAGGTCTACCATATGCATCGTATCCCGACATATTCTGGGGGGTATATGAATACCCACAGAATAATGGGAAAGAGTGAAGGTGGATGAAAGAAATGAAAAATAAAAGAGGAAGAATTGTTTGTTTCACGTCGGGTTCACCAATTTTGTACGATGGAAAAGTGACATGTGAGCATGGGAATCTACAAGTACCTCTTCCTCGTACCCGACCTCCCGAGGTCATGCCGAGACAACCGGTGAATGTTGAATATGAATGGATATGCATAAAGCTAATCGGGTAATCTTATATCCTCAATACGCAATAATGGAATCTGTGAATCTAAGGCAAAGAAGGCCCTCCTAACCTGAATTGGTGTAATGGATCATTCGGATATAATAGTTGTTCGGAGGCTCCAATCAATGTCGAGCTCTACCGAGATCCTATTTCTTGGTTGTTGGATACGTGGGAAGTGACCTGTGGGAGCTTCGTATATATCTCCAGACAAGGTCATGAAAATGGTGATAGGAGGTTTAGTGGATTTGTAGTGAACTATGGGTGGTTTTCTGGTCTAGCCCAGAAAATATTAGATTGATTGGCTTCTATATTTAATATGGAGAACTGCGTGATGATATCTAGTGGGAGTGGTGAGGATCTAAATACCAGTGTTCGTAAACCGGTGTCAATACTTAACTGATTTGTAGGCCCGTTGGGTTGTGGGACTTGGGGATCACAACCGTGAGTTTGGTTGTTGTGGACCTGTTATGGTCATGTGAAGAATCAATCCCTTCTTCCAACTATCCAATAATCATACGCCTTTTCAGCCTCTATGTTTAGAACTAGAAGTTGTATAATTTTCTCAAAATACCTACAGGTGTTCTAGCAACTTGAATGCGTAAGCTAGTATCTATGTCAATGAGGAGGTCTCCTGCATCAGGTTATGGAACTAAAGGATCACAACCAAATACTTGTTCTCTTTCGAATCCTTATATGGTCATTCAGATATTTTATCAAGGTAGTCTATAGTTAGGATGATTTGACCAAAATGTGTATGCCTTGTCATCTTCGATATTTAACCCTCTCAGTTGTTCACTAATTGCTTCAGTAGGTTTTTGTTGCTCAAAGACCTGTATCCTAAGGTCTTGATCTATATCAGCTAATGTTGTGGGTAGATTTGGTTGAGGCACTATTGGTTCAAATATATATTCTCTAGGCTCTCTAGGTCCTTGTGATTGTCATACAAAATGATTCAACTTTTAACTAAAATTAATAAACTGATTACAAAAGATGTATTTACACTATGCAAGCATTCTTCTATTTTTGTATTTTCGATGACGTATTTTAATGAAATTAAAGAGCAGCTATTCTAGTATATTTAGAAAATGAACAACTAATCTAGAAAAAGAATTTAAAACAAACAAAGTAGCCTGGTGTGGCTATTTTCCTGTGCTTGTGATTTTATCCTAAATATCTAAGCAACTAATTATTTTAAATTGAAAGACTCTCGATCCTACCTCAGAAGTGAGGAATGAATCACAGTTTCTTAGAAACTATCAATCCCCACAGCTTCCCCGGTGATATCGAGAGTGAACTTTTAACTGAAATAAAATAATTCACTACTCTATTTGATACGTCTGTAACTAGAACTTTGATAGCTCAAACCCGGCATTTATAAAAAGTGGTAAATCTAGTTGTGTGATTTCATCCCCTCAGCAGTGTGATCTCCTCATTCCTTCATGTTCTCGTGAATCCAGAAAAGTGTGTATATGATAGATCAAAAGTAAGAATGGTATTCAAACAATGGAAGATTTGGATATAGACCGAATACAATGCGAGTAGGAGAGGGATAATAGGCAAGTGAACAAGAGCTTGACTATGTAATTCCTAGTGGGATTTATCAGGGAATACAACACAAAAATGTGCCGAGAGTTTTAGAATCTATCTTGTGACAAAACAAAACCGCAACTTTAATGGATTCTAATCTAGAAATGAAACTATTCTATGCTAAACTGATTGCATGGAACAACAATGATGAAGCAAGAAAACAAGAAGATGAATGACTCTAAACAACAAAGGAAAACTAATAATGAAGCAAAAATGAAACTAATAGAATTCTAAGCAAGAAATTCAAAGACCGAATAATAGAATTGAGAAGGTGAGGGGCCATTTGTTTGAAAACAAGTGGCTATTTATATACCAAAAAATGCATTTAGTGATTGAGGGTAACTTGAAATTTGAACTCTTTACTATAAACAAAGGGATCCTCCTTTGGGACGCATATACAAGCTCCCTTACTTTGGAAATATGATCCCTTGTACCAATGGTGGAGTTCATGAATACTAATGGCAGACCGCACTAACATGGTAACGAGTGATTGAATAATATTTAAACAATGATTTAACGTGGGTCGTAGAAAGGAGGTATCACATGGACATAAATAAAGCGTGAAGTATCCAGGTTGTGCCGCACATCTTGTTACAAAGTTAAATTACTAAGAGAGGTGGTCACAAGTGAATACCATGTGGCTGCACATTGCTAAAAATATGTCCAAAGGGGTAGTCTATAACATCTCAAGTTACATTGCAAAAATATCATTGAGGAAGGGGAGGAAAGATCAGCTTTGGAGTTGTTCTAAAATAAAGGTGTTCATGGAGATCGAGTACTGATGGACCAAAAGAGAAGATATGGGAGTATCTCATGGAGCACAAGTCACCACTGTAATGCTTCAAAAATTTTGTGTGAAGGATCCATGACATAACAGGTCAATCAAAGGGCTGAGAAATGGTATGATACCTTTGACAAAGAATAGCACATTCCCATGGACTTGTCTTGGTGGTTGGAAAGGCAGCTCGCTTTTCTGTATACCAGCACTTTTGCATAGCATGGTTCGACATGTGGGATGGAGCATGGATTCTTTTGTGTAAGTTACCATATGCCTTCATAAAGCAAGGTACTTTCAAAGTGTCAAGTACAGTTCTCAAATGCGCAATGCCTAACATTCAATGCAGATAAGGTAGATTGTGAATACCACATGCTAAGGAAGAAATATGTGTATCCAGGATGGGGTGCATATATTGAAAGGCTCATTTCAGATGTATTGAGCATTAAACCAATAAGTTTGGCTATGGGAGATATTAGAGCAACACTGGTGTACCTTCAACTAAAGCCTAAGTTGGAGAATAACAAGTACGTGGAGAATGATTCTGCACTCCTGTGGCCACAAAGGGTAAGCATACCATGGTGAACATTCTAGTTCCTAAACCCATAGAGAAAATTGAAGTAGAGGATGAGGAGGATGAGCGTGAAGATAGTGGTGGTTTGGAACATAGAGGCAAAAGACATCCTACGAATAAGGATGAAGTTGAGCATGCAACTACACCACCTTAGCCACAAGAGGGGGATGATGAGGACTTGGATGTAGTCCAAGGAGAGCACCATTTAATAGAGTGTTCAGAGAACAAGTACCCAAGGTGTTACTCCGTAAACAAATGCACAAATCACCTAGACTCTCTCCACGTAGAAGGAGACAACCGTGAAAAGGAGAAGGAAACTAAAATTGAATGAGGAAGGTGAAAGAGTTAGAGGAGAGCATGCATCTAATTCTCCTACACCTCTAGATAACTTAGAAGAAAAACAAGGTGAAGAAATGAAGGAAGGAGAAGAGGAGGAAAAGGGAACAGATGAGACAAAGCTATAAAGACTACTCAGACATGGAAACATAAGTCCCAAATTTGGAAGCTCAAGTTCCTAAGCATCCTAGGTCAAAAGAACAAGTGGGGAGCACATTCCACCAGCCATGGGTTATGTTGAGGACACAGAAAATTTTCCATACCCGTTTCCAAAGCACACCGACACAAAAGGAGTTATATGGATGGAAATTATTGGATGAAGAAATGGCTAGAGTGCACACAAGGAAGTAATTATCATGGTTGATACACATGCACATGGATGAACCAAATTTTGATGTGTGTGAGGAGTCATGCGTGTCAAGGAGGTTGAAAAAGACACCTCATGCTAGACACATAATAGTAAATCCTACTGCTATGACAGATGAGCAGGTGAGCAATGCATTGGTAAAAGTCTCAACAGAGATGGCAAGGTAGAATATGGACAAGGATGCCACAATTATGGTGCTAAGTGAAGAAATCAAAACTAAAAATGAGGAGATAGTGCGCCTAACATAGGAAAGAGACTTAGCACGTAATAATAACTTTGTATTTATCAAAGATCGGAATGGAAATTGGTGATAATGTCATAAGAGCTAAGCCACAATTAGAGTCAAAGGTACCAAATACATTTCCTTGAGTGATACACTACATAGGTACATTGGTAGACCTAGTGCTTGAAGATGAACCTCTATGCATGCCAAGCACCAAAAGATCTAGCACAAGATGTAGAGTGAGAGAAGGCTTAAGTGATGCGAGAATATTGCATCATATGAAGGACTACTATAAGAAGAACTGAAGAAGGAAGACCAAGCCTTGAACATCTCGACAGCTGCAGAGGTGCTTATCAACATCAAAACCTTGGAGGAGAACAATGAGGTCAAGAAAGTGATGAAGATTGAAACATTGGGCCACAGAAAGATTACCAATGGTTAAATGAAGTGTGAGGCCCCTGCAAGAGCTCCAAGAACCACATAAAAATTGGTTGAAGAGGAGCTTGGGAAACTCATTGCGTAGAAGATGGATTTGTTAGAGGAACGATGACTGCAATGTATAACATTGTGTTTGCCTCAAGAATGAGAGAAGAGAGATTACAAAGGATGACCTAGAGTCCATTGCTGTGGACATTCTAGAAAAAGTAGAGGAGGCACTCATTGAGTGGTAGACCTTGGAGGCTGAAATAAAACAGGAATATCCTAAATTAATTGTCAGGGGAAGAGACCGCAATTTAAAAATAATCTTTCATTCATCCAAATTCTTTCCATTCTTCTATTCTTTGATTCATTTTGGAGATAACCATTGTCAGGGTGACAATGAAATTAGTGTGGGGTAATGTTGATCAAAGAACACTTGACAAAAAGCACACAAGAAGTCCACGTGGGAAAGCAAGTCATATTCAAAGGCATGAACAGATAGGGAGAACACGCGCGCGGAGTAGAAGTTTAGCTTTCGAGACTTAGCTATTTTTTCTCATGAAGGTCTATTTTTAGAGATGGCGTGCAAAGCACACAAACGAGGCAGAGACGTGCACGCCATGCATTGGCTATTTTTGGAGGATCAGATACAAAGTGCTTTGCATGGACATAGGCAAGAAATAGATTGACTACTTTCGATTGACTACCATTAGTGTATTGTTAGCGCACTTGCATGTGTGGCTCTTTTTGTAATGGAACATGGCTATTAATAAGCATGTGACCTATTTTGGAATGGATAAGTGGTGAAGGGAAATCCCCACTCTTATATATAGAGAGAATTGCGTAGTAGATATGCATATATGATGGTGAATATACTGAGACATGAGAGAGTGGGATATGTATGTATGCACATGTGCAAGACTGGATTACTAAATTAGATCTATGCACGCATAGGCATAGATTGTCATTACTATAAGAAGCTTCTATATCATTTTTATCTTGAATACAATCGAGGATATTTGTTGAATTTGAGTGTTATTCTTGTGTGTACTTGGATATTACGTACTTGATTCCCTCATGATTATTGTTTAAAGTCTATTCTTCCTTAATTGACGTGCACTAAAGAATGATGTATTAGATATGGATCTCTAAGCTTTAAGTCCTCATTATGCTAACATCCTGCTACAACAGAAACCTAAAAGGGACCAGTACCTTTGCGCACTTGGTGAGCGCTCATCCCAGATGAGTGATGTGCCAACGCATCTAAGGTGTTATTAGTAAATTCTAGGCTACATCAATATGGAGGATAATGAATGTGTGATTGTGGACAAAATCTCGAGCACTTATTTGATTGAAAACCGAAGATGAGTAGCAATAGGATGTTCCCTTTGATATTAAATCCTGGAAAAAATAAGAAATCAAATCTGTTTGAGCCAAATTAGTATCTAGTTCACGGCCAAGTCCCGCATTAAGTCAAATCAGCCCTCTATCGAGTCCACTCAAATATATGAGTCCCATGATAAGGTAAAAGACTCATGCACCGAGGTAATAAAGTCCCGTGATAATGTAAAGGAGGTATGTGCTAATGCAAGAGAGTCATGCATTAGTTCCCGCACTAATATAGTTGACTCCTGTGTTGAAGGAACGTGATCGTTTTTCTTTGAGTCATGAAAGATGAATCATGGCTTTGGCATCTAAGGTATGGACATTTAAATTTTTGATGTTTTAATTTACTTCACGAAATAATATGGTTAAAATTTTTTCATTGATTTAAAAACCATAAATAGTATGTGAAGGTTGCATTTGGGAAAACAACATAGAGAATCTTTCCCAATTGGTAAAACAACAAGTTTAAAGGCACCTCTTGAGATTGTACATTCTAATTTATATGGACCTATGCAAACATATTCTATTAGAGGTTGTACATATTTTATGACATTCATTGATGAATACACAAGGAAGGCATGGGTTTATTTTCCGAGAAATAAATATGATTCCTTTGATATATTTCAGCATTGTAAGGCTTTAGTGGATAAGCAAAGTGGATACTACATCAAAGTCCTTAGGACAAACAAGGGAGGTGAGTATGTTTCTAATGAATTTATGAACTTTTGTAAATATCATAGTACACACAAGAAGTTTACTACTAGGTATACACCAAAGTAGAACGGTGTGGCGAGAAAGGAAGAACAAAACCATCATGGAGATGGAAAGAAACATGTTGAAGGAATAGAACCTTCCAAATGACTATTGGGCGAAGTATAAGAGAAACTTGTTTATATTTTGAACAGGTGTCTAACAAAACTTGTTAGGAACATGGTTCCTCAATAATCATGTACTAACATGAAACATAGTGTTTCACATTTCAGATTTTTTGGTTGTGTGGTGTATACACATGTACCTGAAGAGCTAAGGAAGAAGTTAGACAACAAAGGAGAAAAGTGTATCTTTGTTGGGTATTCAAAGAATACAAAAGCATATAATTTATACAATCTGGTCATTGGAAATTTTGTGATCAGCAAGGATGTACAATTCATTGAAAATGAAGCATGGGATGGAAGTATAGAGAAAATAGTGAGTATAGCAGTAGCTATTCCACATGATGATATGGTAGATGAAACTTTAGAATAGTAAGGTATTGTATCTACAAATCTTGGACATGCACCACAAATTGTAGCACAAGCTACACCTCTTCTAAACCCAGGAGGTCTCCAATATTTCATCCATCTTCAACCATGCAAAAGACACCATAGAGAACACCAAAACAATTCCATCACCACAAAGCAATCTTGCATCGAATAGTCCTGCACAGTGGAAAACAAAGAGTCTTAGTGAGATTTATAATGTTGATACAACTAACTCATTTTCAGTTTTTGAATTATTTTCTCAAGTTGCAGATCCAATATATTTTGAAGAGGCTATAAAGAATGAAGTTTGGGCACAAGCCATAGATGATGAGATTGATGTTATAGAGAAAAATTAGACTTAGGAGTTGGTGGATCTTCCAAAAGGAAAGGACGTGATAGGAGTCAAGTGGGTCTACAAGACAAAATACAACGTTGATGGAAAAGTACAAAAACATAAAACAAGGTTGGTAGCAAGAGGTTTACGCTATAACTGGAGTGGATTACAATGAAATGTTTCCACAAGTAGCACATTGTATATGGTAGAAATGTTTTTAGCAATTGCAGCTCAAAACAAATGGCCTATTTAGCAGATGGATGTAAATGAATCGCCATTCTTGAATGGATTCCTTGAAGAGGAATTTTATGTGAATCAACTAGAAGGTTATGAGATTGAAATTCATGAAGGAAAAGTATACAACTTGAGGAAAGCGCTCTATGGTCTCAAGCAAGCACCTAGAGCTTGGTAAAATAGAATAGATTCTTATTTGATTGAGAATGGTTTCAAGAGGGATCAGCAAAGTGAGCCTACCTTATACACCAAGATAAATGAGAAATATAATATTCTACTTGTTTGTTTATACGTAAATGATTTGATCATTACTAGAAATCTATCTACAGAGTTATTCAAATCAAAAATGAAGAAGGAATTTAAAATGACATAACTTGGTCTTATGCATTAATTTTTGGGCATTGAATTCCAACAATCGGTATTTATTTAATTAGAAGGTGAAGTATTTATTTCACTAGAAAATTATGCAAATTATGTTTTGAAAATATTTAACATGTTGAATTGTAAGTTTCAAAGCACCAACACAAGTTGTAATAGGTTTGAAGTTGAGCAAAGAGGATAGTGGATTGTTTTCGGATCGACATTGTTTAAAAATTTGGTTGTAAGTCTTATGTATTTGATGGCCACAAGGCCTAATATCATGTATGGTGTGAACCTCATATCAAGGTTTATGGAATATCCAATAGATTCACATTGGAAAGTTGAAAAGAGAATTTTGAGGTATGTGTGTGGAGAAAAGAATCATGGAATTCTTTATTCAATTTCTTGGAGAGATGAGTTCAAATTAATTGGGTTTATTTAGTATAAGTATATATTAGATAGTGATAGTCTTTGGAAGTATAGATGACAAGAAAAGCACATCTGGCTATACTTTTCACTTTCAAAGAGGAGTCATTTCACAGGCATAAAAAAGCATCCCATTGTGATGTTATCTAAGGTGATACACCAAATTTTGTGTGAGAAGAAGTAGAGTATGTAGTAGCAATAGGAGCAACATGTCAAGTTGTTTGGATGAGAAGAGTGTTGAAATATTTGCAAAAAAATCAAGAGGAAGCTACGCAAATTTTTTGTGACAACAACTCAGCCATAGAGTTGTCCAAAAATCATGTTTTTCATAGGAGGAGCAAGCACATTGATATGAGGTATCATTTCATTAGAGAGTTGGTGAACAACAAATAAATTCATCTTGAAGTTTATAGATCTCGAAGATCGGCATATATTTAATAAAATTTGTAGAAATTTTTACGAAGGCTTTAGCTAACGGAGTTTTTGAATATTTAAAAGGTTGTTTCAGCGTTTATGATCCCGGATATGATAGATCTGAAAATGCAAACACGGTTCCATAATAGTGAGAGTTGTAGGTTCGAAATTAAGGGGGTGTTGGAAATATGCATGTGTT
Organism: Taxus wallichiana var. yunnanensis; assembly: GCA_018340775.1. NCBI lineage: Eukaryota > Viridiplantae > Streptophyta > Pinopsida > Cupressales > Taxaceae > Taxus > Taxus wallichiana. The sequence continues at coordinate 796,824,857 of CM031240.1, read as the reverse complement.
GCATGTATAATTTCCATCGTAGCTTTAGGAAAGTTAAATTTAGTTAATTGCAAACTGTTTGAAAGCAATCAATCTTTAAATTTTAGTTAAGGCTTTGTTTAGGAATAAAGAAAATAAAACAAAAGATATTTTTTTATGCATGCACAACATGCAAGGAAATAGAGGATTTAAAGCAACACTTTAATTTAGAATGCTCTGAAAATTTTAGAGCAGTTCCCAATTGAGTTTAAATTGAGTCAGATGTTATTTAATTAGCAACAATTTGTAATTTTTTGTATGAGTACATTGAAAACACACAGCTGTACACATCACTTGATTGTATGAGTCGAATATCTGAGTATGAAGATTAAATTAATAGAGAACACACATCCGTGTTGATTTTGGTGTTTAATCTATTTTTATGCAAGTTATATTATTGTTTTGTTTTGTTGTTCGTTGTTTAAGACTACATCTTTTCTACACTTTGGAATGGTTCAATTTGATGAAGAAGATGCCATTGAAGGAGCTTCAAAATTATCCTTCATCATCTAGTTCTACTTGGCTCTTAATTTCAGTTCCTTCTCCAATACCATACTTGGTTACTTTTAAGACATTAGAAATTGGCATTTTGGATTCGGATTTCTACGTGGGTCATCTGCATTGGCTTTGATTATCTTTCTTGCAAGAACAATCCTGGTGCGTCTCTAGAAATATAAATAAGGGTCAAGTGGTTCATTTCTATTTCTTATTGGAATCCCTGATTTGATAATAGATTTTATTGCCTATGTGATGTGTGCAAGATGGTATAGGTGCATTTCTTTGTCTAAGGATGTGGATGAAGATGAGAAGAGCTCTAGAAAATATAAAAACTCTAATTGTACAAGTTGGCTTGTAATTGGGGGTTTTATTTTTGAAAGTATAATCAAATAGATCCTTATTCTCTAAGGTTGACATTAGATTACAGAGTGCAACATCTATGTTGATGGTCATCATGGAGTTTGGAAGCTGGATAAGGATGGTGTGGAAGGATTGTGTAAGTACTAATGTGAAGTATAAACAAGTTTTCAATAGTTGTGTGGTGAATATGTTATTCTATTCAAAGTGTAAAGAAAAACATGCCTATGTGGTGTGTTATACTCGGGTTAAAAGATCCAAGACCCACTTTTCTTATGTGTAATACTAGGTTAAGATGTCTAGAGAGAGTTTATGCTCTTAGGATGAAAATATGTTGTGTTCTGTTTTGTTTTAATAAACCATTGTGGTGTATTTATTTAGTAGATTTTATATATAATGCTTTATATGTGCCCTCTCTCCATTCTTGTCTATATTGGATGCCAAAATAGTTTTCCTTTTCGAGGCTCTTCTCCATAAGATAATCCTAAGAAAACAAGCTAGACCAATAGAAAGTCCCTTCCATAGCCATGAGGGAGGGTCCATTTCAAGAAGTATATCATTTGACCTAATGTAAATGGCCGAATGTAAAACTTAATTTGAACATGACACAAAAGAAATGATTTTTCAAGATAATAACCCACCACACAACACAATAGATATGTCCAATCACACAAATCTACCAATTAGAGGGGGTATACAAATTTTAGAAACAAGAAAATCAAAATGAAGACCAAATCTACTCAAAAGCATAGTGTAAATCAATTAGAAACAACCCAAAGAAGGGGAAATCAACAAGTACATATTCCATTTAAGAAATCAATGGAGCAAAGATAAATAAAAGTAAAAATAGGAGAAATGAGGATGAAAATATTACCAATGTCATCCATAGGTTACTAAGTGTTTGTAATCATGAGGGTATGTTCAAGGGATCGAGCAAGAAATGTCATAGAATATTAGTATGCATCTTCGAATGAATAAACTCTTCCACTTACTTCCATAGAAAATAGTGGCATTGGCTTTATAAGAGAGTGATCCCAAGAATCGCTTCATCCTCTCCACATTACTCTTCCAAACCGGAACTATGGTGAAAATTCTTACAACTATAGGCCCCTTTCATGTATTGAGTGCTACTGAAACCCTAGCCCCTTTTTCTTGTTGAGTTCTACTGTGCAACATTTCTCATGTGTTAGTTTCTATCGCCCTAATTTGTGGTTGGATAAGTTAAAATTCAAAGCTTATTAAATTAGATGAAATGTTTGAGACAAATAATATTTACGTCTCTAATTTTCATCTCAAAATGATGCAAGAGCATCCTTAATGATACTTAGTGAAGAACCATCAAGTTTGAATAAGCCTTGAAAGGCATGCATTTTATGTTCTTTAGGTTTGATTTGTTTTCCTCCAAAATGATAATATTTGAATGAAATAATGTAATTATTATTTACTTGAGATTAAGAGTGAAAGTAGGTGATTTAGGTGGGTGTGAGTTGTGATATCTTCTATGCTACGTAGGAGGAAGATTGGTTATCATATGATATTATGTGGATCATGTCTTTGTTATCCATATTCTTTATACAAGTTGCCATAGAACAAGATATGTCTATTTGAAAGGAGGTTGAGAGAATATCTCAACAAGAGGATATGATAAGTATTATCTTAGAATAGGAGATTATGACAATTAAAATAATTTTTATCTGAGGATATAGGTCGAATATCTCCATAGGAAGAGGAGAGGGAAAGAGTTATCCCGCATGGAGTAAAGGAGTAAGCCTCCAGAACTTTGTAAAGTTTTGGGGAAGAAGATTTAAAGATTATAAATGCATGAATTTTTTGTTTCAATTGTATCCTCATGTGTATATAGAAGCACTTTCAATGGTATGAGTTCATGTTTTAATAAGAATGTTCAAATTGTCATGATCTACTTCCAAACAACTTGTACTGTGTTGTTTGTTCATTGCTTCTTTAAAACAGGGGTTCGAACCAGTCATGATAAATTTTTATTCCCAACTCCAAATGATCTTAAATTTTGTGTGTACATGAAATAGGTCATTATCCAAATGGGATATTAATGTTTTATAATAATTAGTGGTTTTTTTAGTTATGAAGTATTTTCCTATCTAGTTTGAGAATGCATGCAAACTATTTGATATAATGTCTTTCCGGGAAAATAGTCATAACTTTCAAATTCCTTAATGAAAATGGATGAAATTTGGAACATATGATCCTTGTAGATATTTCTAGAAGCTATCAAAATTGTGGAACAATTGGGCTTGTGCAGAAAAAGATATACATGACATAAATTATGTATGCAGATTGTTTTCTCTTGAAACAAAGTTTTACATGATGAAGATGGAGGATCAAGTCTTTACTTGTCTACAGAATGAGAATATTATTAAAGGATATCAAATCATTAATTTCAATGTAGGTTTGAAAATATATAAAGTGAAGAAGGTCAAGGTAAGCTCAAATCAAGGTAAGCAACATGCAATCAAGTAAATTAAGCTTCATAGAGGCATAGTGCACACTTATCCCATTTCAAACAAAGAATGTAAGCATGATGGAAGGATAATTTAAATGATGGTTGAGTATAACATATGCAGGCTTGAGTGATTGAAAGGTTTGGAATGAGCCAAGATATAACTGTGGGTTAGTGAAATTAATCTTACATGTTGATATGAGAATAAGCTGAGCTAAGATTGACATCAAAAAAATAACCCCTTGTGTAATAGTGTCCTCATGTTTACTTTTTTAAAACAGACATTGGAGAAGAAGCTTCCTCTAAGGTTGGTGTTAGATGATAATTTGATGAGTCTTCTCCTAGTTCGATGTCATCAAGGGAACGAATGTTTTCATCAATACGATCATCTCGAAAAACATTAGTTTTTGAATGTGTTTGAGAAATGTCTACATATAAAAGTGTTATAGAAATATAGTATTAATTATTTAATAAAGAAGAGTATAGGAAACATACAATATGGAAAATATAATAATTAAAATTCTGTAAATTAGTAGATAGTGCATACCTATATTTTCTGCAAATCCTGACACCAATTTTATTTTTTGTGAGTGGCCAAAATAGCCAAATAATGTCTTGTTACTTTTTTGAACTGGCAGTAACCTTCTTACCCTATTTTCCAAAATCCATGAATATGTCGTAGATATTGATTTTTTGCAGACGGCAGTGGTTGGACACTACATGCCTTCACGGGAGAGGGTTGGGCAATAAAGACTTACATAACAAGGGTAGGATGGCAAGACATTAGACGAACAAGGATAAGACAGCCATGTGTTGGACAAACATGAGTAGGATAGGATAGGGGTTGGATGAATACGGATAGGATGGATTGGATTGCGATGGATTGGGGTTGGGAAAAGAGGTCAAAACACATCCTACGGGGTGGATAGGTTGAGGTTAGACGAAAAAGGTTGTTCGGATTGAGGTTGGATGATAGAGGTTAGACAAATTGAGGTTCGACGGAAAAGGTTGGATGGATTGAGGTTAGATGGAAGAGGTTGGATGGATTGAGGTTAGAAGACCAAGGTTGGACTATAAAGGTTGGAAATAAAGTATCAAAGAAAGTATCGAAGTAGGACGATAGTTCATTGTAAATTGTAAAATAGTTTGGATGATCATCTATGAATTATACCTCAGTGATATGTATAGTATTATAACTTGGAGAATATGATCATAGTTTGATTCAAAACCTTGGTGAAATAAATGCATAAGTTCTTTTCCAAGTGTAAATAGTAGGTGAATGGAACCATGCAAATGACTTGTTAGCTGAAATTATTGGGGAATTGGGTGGTAGCTGATTATTGCATATTCTCCATTTCCTACTTCTAAAACCTCTAATATTCTTGAGTTTACGAAAATTCTCCAATAAAATTTTCCCTAAATATAGCTAGGAAAAGACATGGATGGTTTGGATTCTTTTCATGGTTGTGAAAATAAAAATGTAGAAAAAAATAGCAAAAAAATCTAAACAATTAAAGATGCATTCTTGCACACATTCGCAAGACGCTTCTTTCATTATTATCTTATTGTTGCAATTAAGAAATCAAATCATATTATATATAGTTAGAAAATTATATTTCCTCCAAACTAAGATTTGCTTAGATTATTTAACACTTTATCATATTGTATTTAATTAAAAATTTATATTACCTCTAAAGTACATTTTCACTTCCAATTATTCATCTCACAAACTATATTATATATTCTCAATAACATTGACTTAGCAAAAATTAAAAACTTATAGTCGCGGGTTTACAAAATGCATCCATGTGCATACATTCCACATATTAATGTACCCTATTCATATCTTACATAATATTGTAATCATTCCACAAATACATTTTAAACATGGTGGTGTGTGTATGCCTTCAAACATTCAAACAAAAATAAACAAATACTTAGTAATTGTAACATTTGGAATACACCAAGTGGTTTAGTCTCCTTAGGAAGATTCAGAAGCATGCACACTAACCCCTACACCAAAGAAAGGGACTTAGATTTTTGTAGTATGATTAAATTTTCTGCGTATATGTTTTGAACACGGTGGTATATGTATGGTTTTAACCATTCAAACACAAAATAAACAAATACTTATTAATCATAATAGCTAGAATGCCCCAAGTAGTTTATGCTCCTTTGGAACATTCAGAAGCATAAACATTGACCCAACCCCTTTTGTGGGACATGGAATTTTGAATTTTGTTTAAATTTTTTGTGGATATATTTTAATCATGGTGGTGTATGTGTAATGTTTACCATCTAAACACGAATAAACAAACATTTATTACTCACAACTACAATGCACCAAGTTGTTCAATCTCATTGAAAAGGTCAAAAACATGTGCATTGACACCAACCACCATAGGACCCGACCATTTAAATTTTATTCAATTTTTCTACATATACCTTTTGGAAACGGTAATGTAGGTATACTTTTAACCATTCAAACACAAATAAACAAATACTTATGGATCACAATCACACAATACACCAATGGTTTAATCTCTTAAAAATGCTGAGAACCATACACGTTGACCCGGCCTTTTGAATTTTGATTCAATTTTCTGCTGATACGAGAGTGATGTAACATTCAAATACAAATTAAAAAAAAAAACTTACCACTCACAACAGTCGGAACGAATGAAGCCTCTCCATGTGATGTCATTGGAGGGACACGGTATTATTATTGGCTTTGATTTTTCTCCGTGTTGATTAGTATTAGTATTATTGGCTATGAGAGGAACGCAGCGTGGAAATAACCACAAAACACATTGGGATTCAATAATGGCTGATCCTGGTTTCATCTCTGGAATGATTGGTTACGCCATTCAGCTGGCATTAAACCAGATTGTTGCTCACATCAACATTGCTGTTCGCTGCCGGAAAGAGTTGGATGCCCTCAAACATCTGGTGGAGCGAATTCACTCCATCAACATGGAAATGCAGGAATATCGAAAGGCTTTGAACTCTGGCAAAATCAACGCCTCCTCTCACCCTCCTTTGTCCTCTGCGGTGAATAGCTGGTTGAATAAATTGAATGAACTTCTCGAGGAAGCTTCTGATTTGGCCCAACTCTGCACTGTGCCATCTTCCTATCACCTGATTTCTCGTTATCGAACGAGTAGAAAGATCACTCATCTGATTTCAGTAATGGAGGAACATCTAAACTCCACTCCTTCCATTGCTTTTCTCCACCAGCTGCAACAAGATGTGGCCAATCGGCAAGGACTGCAGCAGATTAGAGACAGGATTGAGTCTCTCACGCTTCGGACAACGCCAACACCACTTGCATCCACTTCTTCAGCCCCGCCGAAGATTCTGAGGTATATTGAGGACCCTCTCATTGTAGGACAAGATTATGTCTCCAAGAGAGTTGAGGAATTGATTCATTCTGCGCTGCACAAAAATGTGTCCCGGATCGGCCTTGTTGGCATGGGCGGATCGGGCAAAACGCTCCTCCTCAAAAAGGTTTTCAACAGCACCCAGGTACAGACTCTTTTTTCCCGTGATGGCGTAATGCTTTGGCTTACCATTTCAAAAACTCCCTCTTTCGAATCTCTCAGAAATGATCTTGTCAAACAAATAGCTCTTCAAATAAATGAAAGATTGGAGAGCAAAGAGGAAGAGGATGTCAAAATATGGTTAAGTGGGAGGTTGAGTGAAAATAAGTTCGCTTTGTTTTTAGATGATGTTTGGGAAACAAGTGCAAACTCCTTGTTAACCGAGTTGTGTGTGCCTCTCATCTCTCCACACCACAACTCCAACATCATCATTGCCACTTCCAGAAGCAACAGCGTGCTCAAACAATTGGGAGTTCCAGATGCATCCACCGTCCAAGTGGAACTATTGACAGAGGATGACAGCTGGCGGTTGTTTTGTTTCCATGCTTTTCCACATAGTGATGGAATTCTGCCCACCAGCATTGACCATGAGACAGCGAGGCGTGTGTGCAGCGAGTGTGGAGGCCTTCCTTTAGCTCTCAAAGTGATTGGACAGGCAATGGCGGGCGTCACCCACTCAAATGAATGGGAATTTGCATTGAAGAGTTTGCAGAATGCACAGGATACGGTGATGTTACAGAGAAGCTCTATGGTAGGCTCAGATTGAGCTATGATGCTTTGGCCGACTTTGACATTTCTTTGCAATTATGCTTTCTTTACCTCTCTGCCTTCCCAGAAGATGAAGTCATCTTTACTTCGATTGTCAGCCAGTTATGGATTGGAGAAGGGTTTGTGACCGGACAGGATCCTCTCCAAACAGCACAGAGATTCGTCAATTTGTTAGCTGAACGTTGCCTTATTGAGCCACTCCTTAAGTATTCAGATGGAAGTGTGGGCTGTTTCAGGGTGCATGATGTATTGCTCGATTTAGCACAACAAATTGCTGAGAAAGAAGAGAGATGCTTCTTTCGTGCAGGCAGACATTTACAAGAGTTTCCAGATGACTGTTCGGCACGCGTAAGAATTTCATTGATGTTCAACAGTTTGACTAATGTTCCAAACACATTCGGATCTTCTCATATCCGCTCCTGGTTAATGCCGAGCAATCTTTATTTGAAGGAAATTCCCCAACAGGTGATTGGGAGAATGATCTCTCTGAGGGTGCTGGATTTGTCACGGACTGCCATCCACTCCTTGCCAGAAAACATAGGATGTTTGAAGCATTTAGTTTGCCTCAGGTTATTGCATGCGCCCATCAAGAGACTCCCCAACTCAATCAATGCTCTTACAAACCTTCAAATCCTAGATCTTACTTTAACAGATATTACAGAGCTTCCATCTAGCATTTCTAAGTTAACTTCCTTAAAACTTTTGTACATTGGAAATTGTAAACATTTGCAGTCCATAACTTATGCGATCTCACAGCTCACGTCTCTTGAATATCTGAGTATTATTAACTGTCCAAATGCATGGATAAAGAGAGGGCGAAATAAACGCAAAAGACAGCTACTCTCAATTAATGATTTGGGAGCCCTCAATCAACTGAAAAGGTTAGCGCTTGGAAACAATGGTGAAATAATTCTGGAGGGAACTATGGGAAGCATGAAGCAGATGGAGGTTCTGAATTTGGATCTCACAAACATGGAAAGCCTGCCCAATGACATGATTTCCATGTCAAAATTGAGGAAACTTTGGTTAACATGCCCTCAATTACTCCAGATAGAAGATTCATTTTGTGCATTTCAACATCTGAGCTATATTAGTTTGTTAAGATGTGGCATGTTGAAACGAGTACCTGCCTTGCACAAGCTTGTGAATCTCAAACAGCTTGAGATTGTTTCTTGCTCCAACATAGAGAAGTTACCAAAGGAATTTGGTGAGAGGGGAGCATTTCCCAAGCTGGAAGTATTTTCAATGGTTGGCCTGGAGAAGCTAGAGGAGGTGCCAATAGTAGAGGAAGGAGCAATGCCTTCACTCAAAACATTGACAGTAATGGACTGTCAGGTGTTGCGGATGTTGTCAGAGAGTTACTGGAATTTGAAAAGCATGGAAAAGATAAGAGTGTATGGTTGTTCAATGGTTCTCACTGCAATGCAAGAAAATTTTATCAAGACAGAAAACAAAGTGCAAACAGTAACATTGTCTACTACAGACACTAGAACATTGACAAACCGCTTCTTTGAAATGATTGCTAGGCATGAACAATTTATTTACGGGGAATTCTGGTCCAACGAGTTCTTTCATTTTTTATCAGGCATTTATTACGCTGATAAACATTCTTTATTACGTCGATAACTATCCGACGGTGCTGGTTATTTCTGCTGGCATCGTAAAAAACAATGATAGATTCTTTGTCTTTTGTGTCTCTTTCTCTTGAAGTCTTTGGTTGATTGACGATCCATTACAGTCGTTGTTGTCTTACTTTCCAAATGTTTTTACTCTGTCGTGTCTATCATTCATCGAAATTCACTGCAAATGTTCATTATTTTTGTTCTGACTTGAAACAAAGGACCCGTTTCTATGTATCAGCGGTCGTTTGAATACATCCATCTTTACTAAGTTCATAGCTTTATATTCATAATTCTGTTGTTCTATTACTGTTGTATATTCTCTTTACCATGTGAACAAATTATATCTATAATCTCACATTTCTCAATATTTTTCTTCACAAATAATGTTGATGTTGACAAAGTAATATGATGCATCATAAGATTTAGCAAAAAAATCTGAATCTTGGGTGGATTCCAAATTTGTAAATCATATTCATGCATTTGGACTTCTTTAATTTGTGTTTGTTTGAAAAATGCATTTCCTATGGATGATAATGTAAGAAAGGGCAGAAAAATATCCCTTTTATTGTATCCATTGATAAACTAAAATGTGCCCATTTATTGACCTATATGGATCTATTGGTCCTAGATTGCACGTAACACCTTATTGCCTACATTTCTATCCTTGGATTAGGAAATGTTGGCACAAACAATGAAGCTTGTTCTTCTTTGTAGATGCTATACTAACATACGAATTCATAAAATCTCTCATAATGATTTTTAGATTCCGACTTGTTTTTCATGACATGTTATAGCATGGAAGATACATCTGTCAGTTACAAAGGAAATGTTGAAATTGTAAATGGGTCAAACTAGACATCCTTATAATATAGATTATTTTCTATATTTTATTTGAAAGCCTACATGACATGAAACTTTATGTCATAAAATTCATATCATTTATTTTTGCATCCCTTCAAATTAATAATAAATATATTTGATTTTTCTATGTTACATGGAAGATATTCGGTGACTACTTATGTATTATAAGAAATCGATAGTGTAAATACTATATTTGTATCATCCACCATGTGTACGAGACACAACCAAATATTGAATTTACTCTTAGTATAAGCATTTCTTTAACTTGAGTAAGCACAATAAAGACCTTGGTTATTTTCTAGGGTCCATGATATTCCATTTACAGAAGTGGTGAACATTCTTATCTTGAATTACATCTGAAGCAAAACATGGTTTCCATGAAATAGTCTAATATATAAATTCTTGGATAGGATTACTTTAAAATGGAGCATATGTTCATGTTTGAGAGTTATTCTATCCTCTCAAATGACCTACGATGTAGTAAGGTATTTCTTGAGCTATGAACTTTATGTTGCACAATATGAACTTGGGAAATAGTATTAGTAAATTAGCATTGTAAACCATTTGTGTAATTTGTGTACTATAAATCAATTGATTATCAATGTGCTTATTGTTGTAGAATTTATTAGTAGTAGGTGGTGTCCCAAAAGGGAGTTGTGAATAGATATCATGATATTGTGCTTTTATGCTACGTAGTGAATAACAAACTATTGTTTTTATAGTGTAGAATTTACACTTAATGTTTTGACGAAGCTATAATTTCACTAGGAAATAAAGGAATGTTATTGATGTTCATATTATTTCATATTTCTCTCATTTACATATATGTGGCACCTTTTCACTATCAATAACGGATGCATCAAATTTACCTTTTCATGTACCTTTATGGTGTGTTTTACATTTATAGGTGCTCATTGGGTAGGTGATTTTCAATTTCAAGTTTTTTTAAACACCATCAACAAATATATAGCATTCTCCCTAATGATAATTTAGTCATGTCATTTGGTCTTTCAAGTATTTTACCAAGGACTCTAGAGCCAAATCCATAAAAAAAAAATGTAGCTAGGAAAAGACATGAATATTTTGGATTCATTTCATGGTTATCAAAAACAAAAATGTATAAAACAATAGAAAAAACTATCTAAACCATTAATAACACACTCTTGCACACATTTGTAGGTGTAGGTGGAAGCCTACATGAAGCCATGAAGTATTGTGGAAGTTTCACGACACTTGCATACATGCATTATACCTATATGAAGCCATAAATGGTATTTTAAATCACAAATATCACTATCATTACCATTAGAAATCCGTAAAATCTAAAAAAGAATAATTGATTAGGATATGCACACATGAATCACCTATCAACATCACTATAGTTGTGAGCATGCACACATGGACCTTGATCCATCCTACACGACCAAAGACCACGTTGTTAATCCCAATTAGACAAAGAGAAATATTTTATAAGATCAATGACTAACCACGTAAAACATGAGAGTATATTTATCAAGGGGTATTTATCTATATTTCAGATCTTTACTCTCCTTTTGATCACATATTCATTCTATATATAGAAGGGAGGTACATAATTAAAAGGAATATTTAATCCCTAGAAGATCATTAATCTTTATTTTGAGGGTTAGAAGTATGTTTTTAGGCTAACACGGATCTAAGGTGGCCATCCTTGAAATTGGGATCCGAGTCTAGTTCTTTAGAAGCTTTGTAGTTTCCATAAGCTTAAGATAGATCTAGGTTGGGAAGTTATTAGTGGAAATACATGTGTAATCTCATTTTTGACTATCATGTGATTTAATCCGTAAGTAATAGAAAGCTTGTTTTTTTCCATTTTGAAGCTACATGCCTAATATATTTCCATTTTGTGAGGTCTACTTTGACAAGGGATGCATGGTGGAAATGCACCCTATCATTGGGAACCCTAATTGCAACTACCTCCTTTTATGTTATATTCATTAATCAAACACAAATGAATATGTGGCCATTTAATGATAGATATGACTCTATTGGTTCTTAATTACATGTAAGAACTTATTTTTACATTTCTATCCTTTCATTAGGAAATGTTGCCACAAATGATGAACCTTATTCTTCATAGTAGATGGTAGAGTCACTTTTGCAAAGTCATAAAATACCTCATAATTATTTTCAAATTTTTGCATGTTGTTCGTGACATGTTAGAGCATGGAAAATGCATTTTTCGATTGTAAAGGAAATGTTGAAATTACATGTGGATTAATCTCAACATCCTTATAATATGGATCATTTGTTATCTTGTATTTTAAGGCCTACATTAAAAGACTTTTTGCCAAAAGATTCATATGATTTATTTTCCTATCCATACCTTCTAATAGTAAATAAATTTCACTTGTTGTAGTTGACATGGAAGATATTTGCAGATTGTACTTATGTCTTGCAAGAAACTAATAGTTTGGCCATTGTATTGATATTTTCCACGGTTTGTTTGAGATCCCAAAAATATTGGATTTACTCTTATTGTGGTTATTTTCTAGGGTCCATGTTATTCCATTCGGAGAAGTGGTGAATACTCTTCTATAAATCACATCTAATAGAAACATGGGTTTTTTAATAATAGTATAATATAAATGTTTGGATACGATTACTTCCAAATGAAACCTATTTTCATATTTGAGAGTTATTATATCCTCTCACAAAACCTCTCGATGCGGTAAGATGTTTCTCAATCTATGAACTTCATGTTGCACAATAGGTACTTTGCTAGAAATAGTATGAGCATTAAGATGTTCAACCATACGTGTGATTTGTGTGCTAAAGGGTAACTAAGTATCAATGTCCTCATTTTTATAAGATTGATTACTAGTAGCTAGTGTCCGATAAAGGAATTGTGCAAAAGTAGCACCCGTGATATTGTGCCTCTACATTCCATAGCAAATAAAAACTATTGTTTTGATAGTTCGTGCATATACAATTGATGTTTATGGAAAAGATATTATTTCCTTGAGAAAAAAAGGTATGTGATGCATTTTCATATTATTTTGTATTTCTTTCCTCTTTATATATATGGTATCTTTCCATTATCGATAATGGATGCATTAAGTTGACCTTTTCACATCTCCTTATTGTGGTTTTTGCATTTGCGAGATGCTCATTGGATAGGTGATCTTCCATTACAAGTCATGTCTAAACACCGTTGATAAACATATAACATTATTCGTAATGATAATTCATTTATTTCATTGAGAGTATTGCACTATTTTACCAACATGGAAATGTGGGAATATCAAAAGGATTTAAACTTTGGAAAAATCAACGCCTCCTCTCTCTAGTGCCCACTCCTCTTTGACACTATTTTCATTATGATAATATTATTGTTGGTGATATTTAGACATTTTGATTATTATATTTTGAGCATTAGATGATATACTATGTAAATATTTTGACTATTGATATGTTGTGATTCACATTTTGATTATGATACACTAGATGACACTAGTAGATAGTTTGATATATGTTGATTTGCATTATTTGGATTTTATACTAACACGTTATACTCTGGATGTTCTGAGTAGAATTATGATCTCATGGATGTTAGAATTGAATTATTTGATATGTTGATAGATGATAGAATTACTTAATTTTGGATGGCAATTATTGATTTCTATGTATATATTATTTCTCGATGTTTTTGATGCGGTCGTGAGGCTAGAGAGGTATTTTTTTGTGTTTGTAGGGAAATTATATCATACATTGAAAGGGGATAGGGGACCAACCACATAAGAATGTTGGGTGTTTTGAAACATGGCCAAATTAGATAATGTAGTGCCCACTCCTCTTCGACACTTATTATATTTTGATTTTGATTATTGTTGACTATAGACATGGATATTATTATATCATTTTGGTTTAGCATGATGTTAGATGATAGATATATTCTGACTATTGATGGATTGTGATTCATAGTATGATTTGTGTGGATTCTTAGAGACGTAGAGAGACATTTTATATTGATGATGATGATGTGTTTTTAGCATATGTATGTATTGACATGGTTGGAATTCTCATCATGTTGACTATGATGTAGCATTAGAACTAATATAACTAAAAAAATGGAATTAACTAAATAACTACTCTAGATTTAGAGTGGAAACCTCTACAATCATCAAATGGAATACATTACTATAATAAATCCATAAACTAAACTAAACTAAGCTTGATCCTAATGAATCCCTTCATGGCTTCTTCCCTCCTTGCTTTCATGGCTTCCATTCCTCCAACCTGCAAATTAAAGAAAAGAAAAGAGACCAAATGAGGAGGCTAGGGCAAGAAAAAGGATTTAATAAAATTCCATAAGGATGGTTAGGGTTAGCTTGGAACTCTAAGATCTAGTGGCCACAATTGATTTGATCCAAGGGTTAAGAATCAACCCTATAATTGTTAGGTAAGAATGAATATTATGAAGCTTTAATTAATTTTGATGTATGTAAAAATGGGTGAATGGGGTCACTTAACACCCTTGTATGTTAGGTTAATTGTATAACTCTTCTATTATGTTGTTAATAAATGATTCAATGGAAATATTAAAGCTAGAAATTAAAGGGAACTAAGGTAACTAAGGTTAAGGGTTTAATTATTGTGGGTTTGAATATTAATTTGAGAAGGGGAAACTATTTAACCAAGTAAAATAAATTATTGGACACTTTTCTAATAGATTGTAAATGTATCGACCTTAGAAACGGATCAAGAATATTTAATTATTAATCTAGACTTGTTCCATTTAATGTAATGTAGTAGATTTTTGGTAGGAGTTAATTAAACGTATTATAGGGTTGGCATCCTTGTAATATTTTAAAACAAAAAAAATTGCCGCAACTTTCTAGATAATTATTAAGGTTTAATGTGGTTTTAGAACATCAAAAATTGTGGGCATTCTGGACAACTTGTGTCTAATGTTTATGTTTTGTTATTGCATGCCTAGTTAGGAGGTTTCCCATGGGGGCTAACCTCACATGTGTGGCCATGGGGTGTAATTTTTTTCCCTTCTTTTAATTTTTTTGTGTTTTATTTTTGTGCTATATATATTTGATTATTAGGAAATTTTAGTCACTTTATTAGCAATTATTAATGTGTCTTAATTAGCCAATCCAACTAAATTTGTTAACTAAAATAAGGATGTGACAATTGGATAATTATGAGGGTAGATGGTCCTTGAAATCTTGTGGATATAAATTAGATTTGTGTTGGGTTTTTTGTTGTGTACTCCTTCCCAACTTCAAAATTTGGATTTTGACTTGGGAGGCATATGGGACAAGCTAAGTTTGTCTCATGCCTCTTAAATTCATCCAACAACCATACCTATGGTATGAGAAGTTAATTTCAGGCTTAATTATGTATTTTGGAGTGTAAAAGGGTAAATAATTGCACTTGTTACTTACCACATTTAAGTTTGTTCTTGATAGGCATGGTGTGCAAGTTGGAGTGTCATGTGGGCATGTCATAAGTCTTACATGTGCATTTAATTTCTTTGGGTTTGGTGTTTGACTTGTGTGTTGGAATGGAGGAATGATGAAGTGGCATCCTACATGGAGCCACTTCATCATCCTTGCATCTCATTTTTATTTATTGATTGAATTTTAAGGATTTTGGGTTACTTGTCTCATTTCTTCTCTTGCACTTTTGGAAATTTGGTCTTGAGTTGAATGCTTAGAGAATTTTTGGAGTTGCATTTTAGATTGTGCTTGGTTTGAAGGTGTTGAAATATTTTTGGAGTGAAGATTTTGGAGGTTTAATGGAGAGGTAGAATATCCACCTTTGTTTTTTCTTTATTTATGTTTGTAGGTGTGAAAATTGTGTTTGTATGAGTATTTGTATGGGTGTTGTGAATGTCATATATTGGGGTTGGGTAGCTTGCCTTAAGAAGGGATTGGGAGATGGAAGTATGGGACTATTGGAGAGGAAAAAGGGAGTTGTGAGGCATGCACTTTAAAGGGGGTCTGATTAGGAGTTCCACCTATGGGGAGTGAAAAGCAAAACATGGACATATTCTTGATTATTTGCAAAGGGAGAGATAAGGATGTATTTAAATTTTTTGTATTGTACACATGGAGGCTTTTGGGTGGAACTCCTACTTCACTTGGGAGGAAAAAGGATGTGGCTCCCATATTATTTTCTCCTTTTGGATTGATTTCAAGCCTATGTGTTTATGGGAAAGTGTAAATATTGTTGATTATGTCCATTTGAATGTGTTGTATGTTTTGTAGAAGCCTCTTGTAAAAAGTTGTCAAATGTTGCTCAAGAATCCTCATTATTCTTTGGTTGGGATCAGGGGCCAATAAGGAGGATGACTTATCCTCTTATTGGATTAAAGGTTGGATGAGAGTGTCACCTATCCCATTTTCTTTGTATTGTGATCCAAGTTTTTGAAGAGTTGATGGATGCAAGTTTGAAAGCTAAAAGTTGGGAGAAGACATTGAAATGAAGATTTGTGTTTGAACCATTGGAAGAATCTCTATGTTGTAATTTTTCCATATTGTTCCCACTTAGAGTGGAATTTTGTAAATCTTGTATTATCAAAAGAAGGCTTTGTATATTTCATTTATTCAAATTTGTAATGTTATAGTGAAAGGAGAAATCTTAAGTTGTATAGTTTGCTTGAAATGAAACTCTCCTAAATTTGTATGTTATTCAAAGTTACAATGTCTACAATGTGTGTGTGTGTGTGTGTGTGTGTGTGTGTGTGTGTGTGTGTGTGTGTGTGTGTGTGTGTGTGTGTGTGGAAAAGAAATATGTTATTGAAAGGAATTTTTGTTGAGTTCTTTGTTGTTTTGTTGGAAAAATTGAATATGTGAAAGAGAATGAATTGTAGTTGATGTTATACTCAAATTTTACATTTTATTGCAAAAGAAAGAATAGAGAAATGAGTTGATGTTTATGTAATTTTGAGTTATGAAACTAGATATATTATCAATCTATCAACTAATGAATGGAAGACACCTTAATTAAAATTAATGTTGCATTAAACACCAACCTAAGTAGAAAAATTGTTGAAAAATGTATATATATAAGGATTATTTTTTGGAAACATAAACCGCCCCTATGCAAGGCGGTTTTAAAAACCACCGCCCAAGATAGAGCGGCGGGTTGATGAAGCCACCCCCAGGAAGGGGGTGGTCACATGACCACCATTTATATAGGGTGGAGGTTTCGTCACTTTTGACAAAAAAATAAAATTCTGATTGTGAAAACCTAGATTGAAATTTAATTGAAATCTAAGCTTTAAACCATAAAAATGAAACTACCAACAACTAGTAATTAATTAAATTTAATTTTTAAGCCTTTCAATCCTTTTATGGGCACCCAAATGTGTAAAATTCATAGATTAAATGAAATGGGGTTTTTCCCCAATTGTTGAACTCAAAGGATGTTTACATTAAATAACAAAAATAGATCCATGGTGGGATCTCTACATTAAGCAAATGAGAAATCTACAATAGTAAACCCTTGCCTAAGCTAAACTATGGAGAGAAGAATGGAGGAAGATTTCTCCATTTACATCTAAACCAATAAAATTTCTCCATGGTTGCACTTCTTGCTCTCATGGCTTCTCCTCCTCTTCCAAAACTGTAAAACAAAAATGAGCAAATGAGGTTGTTTTGGGGAAAATAGAAATAAAAAGGAAACCCATAAGGATATTTAGGGAAACCCAAATCTAAGGGCTAGGATAGATTCAATCAATGGCCCAAATTAAACCCTACCTCACTTAAGTGGGAGGTATTTTGTGGGAATGAAATTTAATTAAAAAAAACATGGGTAATGGGGTGAATGGGGCCACTTAGTGGCTAGGCAAAATAATTAAACTTTTGTGTTAGAAAATAAAGGAATCTTGGTGCATGATAATTAATTAAACTTATGGAACTTGGTAAATGTATTGTTTTAAACCATAAATATATTTTAGGAAGTAAATTAATAATATTTAATTATTAATTTAATTCCAACTTTCACAAGCTTGTGTAGAAATACTTTAACCAAGAAATTTATTAATTGTGGAAATGTCTAACCTTGCAAACCCTTTTAAAAAAAAAAAAAATTATTACCATAAATTTTGACTATTAAATTATTAGTTCTATTTTGTTTTGAGAGTAGAAATTTGAGGTGTTACACTTGGTATCAAGAGTCATGGGTTCAACACTTGGACCCAAGCACACTTGGAAACACAAAACACAACAAGAAAACCTAGCACAACTCTAAACCTAGAACACACAACATTGCATGATGTTTTAAAAAATGTAGAAAACTTAGAAAATTGAAACAAATCCTAGATGATGATAAACTAACTCCCATCTTGGTTTGTGTAGGAGGCATGAACTAGAGAGAGAGGGTCCTTACACATGAACCTAGATCTACCACCCCCAGATCAAGAAGTAGCAACTATATTGCCTCAGATACTACAGACACTACAGATGTTAATGCCACTTTATGTGAGAGGATATTTAGGAGGGAAAGCAGAGATGAGGATGGAGAGCCATCAGTGGAGGCTCATGCACCGTCACGTGTCTTGAGGATATAGGTAGAGCAAATCCCATGGAGTCGGTTGGACATGAGTCACCACCTAGAGAGCACAAAGATAGAGCTTTGGGACACTAGAGACAGATCTAGGAGCCCTAGGCCGAGGGATGTTCATGTGGAGAGACCTAGGCCGACAGATAGATCGACAATGGCAGATCACATTAGAGAGATATTGAAGTTACATCTACCACATTTTTTGGAGACATGGGAGGATTTTAGATGAGGCATGGTTGGTTAGCTTGAGTGGATGCTTCAAGCTATGTCCTTGTACTAGAAACATGAAAGCTCATGTTGTTATCCACCTTCTGAGAGATAGAGCCGAGTTTGGTGGAGGGGATGAGGAGTAAAGCTCCATGTAGATTCTGAGACAGTTACTTGGGAGCTCTTCGAGGAGCATTTTAGGAGTAGATACATATCAAGAGATTCATCCAACAACGGATCGATGAGTTTCATGATCGTGATAGGCCTCCATGATGGTAGCAGAGTATGAGGGTTAGTTTTTGGATCTACTTCAGTATGTGGACTACATGCGGCAAGATGAGTAGGTTAGGGTTCACAGGTTCATCAAGGGCTTGAACTTAGACTTGGTGGGGAAGGCACATTCATTATCTCAGAAACTCTATCGAGGCCATGGAGAAGGCCTATATTGTAGAGGAAACTAGGGGAAGACTCTTAGCAGGATCGAGACAAGAGTGAGGATCCACATATACTGATAGTTGTAGGATAGTAGGTCGAGGATCAACTCCTCCTCCTCCTCATGGAGGACACACTTCAACATAGTCTTCCTTTAGCCTCCTCCTCCTCCATAAGTAAAAAGACTCGACCACCCTTTGACCTCCATAGTGTCATGATGCTCGAGAGGGGCGTAGTATGGGACCTCCAGTGGGGGCCCAATAGGACTCAGGATCCACCTCACACATAGTCAGTAGGAGTACATCCACCACAACACCCACAAAGATATATGGTAGGATCATCAAGTTCTACAACATGGACCGAGCCACGGAGAGGTATATCTCTTAGTGGAGAGAGGACCTAGGTAGTTTTTTATGGGTGGTGTACATGGTCATCATTGGAGAGAGTGCCTCAGAACCCTGCTAATCAAGGTAAGGCACTTGTTTCTGAGCCTACATGATTGGTGACATGGCAGAGCCACAAGATTTATGTTGTGGTCGAGAACCACCTACAGGAGAGAGCACAAGGCAATGGTGATTGAGACCACATGTAGCATTGGTGGTATTTCTACCCCTATCTTATTTGATTAGGATCTCATTCAGATTCTTTCATTTCTCCATCTTTAGTAGAGTGATGCAAGTTGGTGGCAGTTAGGTAGGGCCTTAGTTGGGATGTTGAGATGGCTTCTGGAGCCAAACTCTTAGTGGAATCCTTAGTTAAGGAGTGTGTAGTGGACCTAGGACCCTTCACCATGACTTTGGATCTTTGTATCCTTCCCTTGGGTTCATATGGAGTTATCTTGGGCATGGATTGGTTGTCTGCACATAGAGCTAGAGTTTATTGTTACAACAAGGTTATATCTTGTGCAGATGATTTGGGAGTGGAGTCAATGATTTTGGAGTTAGGAGACCCATCTCTATTTGCACCATATCCATGCTATGCAGTTGAAGCGGTGTGTGCGATGGGGTTTTCAGTTATATGCCATCATTATTAGTGACCGATCAGAGGATGAGACTCATGGACCATCACTTGATGACCACCCCATTTTGTAGGATTTT
Source organism: Taxus wallichiana var. yunnanensis (assembly GCA_018340775.1). Classification (NCBI taxonomy): domain Eukaryota; kingdom Viridiplantae; phylum Streptophyta; class Pinopsida; order Cupressales; family Taxaceae; genus Taxus; species Taxus wallichiana. The sequence continues at coordinate 796,804,582 of CM031240.1, read as the reverse complement.
TTGATGTTTTTCCTAGTGATTTTCATTAGGTTACCTCCCCCATGTGAGATAGAATTTTGTATTGATTTGGTTCCGGGAGCGGAGCCTATCTCATGCGCACCATATAGGATGACCACACCTGAGCTATGTGAGCTCAAGTTGCAGTTGGAGGGCCTTCTTGAGAAAGGCCTAATCCATCCTAGTGTATCTCCTTGGGGTGCACCAGTGATCTTTGTGAAGAAAAAGGATGGATCTTGCATTTGTGTGTGGACTACAAAAATTGAACAAAGTAACGATCAAGAATCATTACCCCCTTCCATGGATAGATGATTTATTTGATCAGATGAAGGGGACACTATATTTTCTAAGATAGATCTTAAGTTAAGATACCATCAGCTGAGGATTGTGAAGGTAGATATCCACAAGACAACTTTCCACATGAGATATGGCCACTATGAGTTCACAAAGTGGTACCATTTGGTTTGATGAACCCCTGTAGTATTCATGAGTTTGATGAATGGGGTGTTAGGAAATTTTTGGATCACTTCATGCTCATGTTTCTTGATGACATTTTGATATACTCATGTACATGTGAGGAGCATGAGGAGCACCTTTTGACAGGTTCTGTAGTGTCTTCGTGAAAAAAACTACGAGAACCCGGAGAAGTGTGCCTTTTTCAAGTCAGAGGTTCAATACTTAGGTCACATTATTTCTGGGGAAGGTATCATAGTCGATCCTTCCAAGATTAGAGCTATTATGGATTGGCCAACACAACCAATGTGACCGAGGTGCATAGTTTCATGGGGTTGGTAGTTACTACAAGATATTTTTCAAGACTTCTCTCGGATTACACACCCCATCACTTCCCTTCAGTGGAAAGGGAAGAATTTTTTTAGTCGATGGATGTGAGAAGGCCTTCAGTACACTAAAGGAATGCCTTATGAAAACATCGATTCTTGTAGTGTCAGATCCTTGAGGGATTTCTTTGTGTGTATAGATGCTTCTTTGGTAGGATTAGGAGGTGTTTTGATGCAGGATGGCCATGTAGTTTCCTTTGAGTCTCGTAAACTCAAGGATTATGAGCTCAATTATCTAACTCATGACCTTGAGCTTATGGTAGTGGTGCATGCTTTGGCATTGGCATCATTTCCTTCTTGGCAAGGAGGTTCATTAGGACAGACCATTTGAGCTTATGTCACCTCTTCACGTAGCCCAATCTCAACGCTCATCAATGGCGTTGGATGGAGTTGTTATGTGAGTATGACATGGAGATAGATCATGTGAAGGGGAAGGAGAATGTGTTATAGATGCTTTGAGTGATGGAGACATTTGGTTATGGCTACTTCAAGTGGGTATAGACTTGCATGGAGTAGGATTTTGTGACAACTTCCACATGATAGCTTCTACCTTGCAGCTAGAGCAGAGATTGAGTCTCAGAGACCCCTTGAGGGAAGTTTGATGGATTTACATTAGAGTTAGATGGAATTTCAAACACAGAGGTTAGATCTATGTACCTAGGGATGGAGGTTTGAGACAAGATATCTTGGCAGAGGCTCATCATGCACCTTATTCATCCCATCCAGGGGTGAAGAAGATGCACGCCACCTTGAGAAGTTGTACCATTGGAGAGGTCTTGGAGAGATGTAGCTCATTTTGTGTCACGTTGTTTGGAGTGTAGAGGGTGAAGGTCCAAGCATCAACATCTAGCTAGCCTTCTCTACCCGCATGTTATATTGGAGTGGAAATGGACACCATTTCCATGGATTTCATAGTAGGGCTACCGACGTCGAGATACCACCATGATGCCATCATGGTCACGGTGGATAGATTAATGAAAGTGGCTCATTTTTCTCTGGTGAAGACCACCTATATAGCTAGTGCGTAGTGGTGAGTATACTTAGATGATATTTTAACTGCATGAGATCTTTAGAAGATTATTTATGACCGCGATCCCTTATACACCTCTCATTTTTGGACTACCATGCAACATGCCCTTGGATGAGTATCAACTTCAGTACAACATATCATCTAGAGACAAGATGGACAGACGAGTGGGTGAACCATATTTTAGAGGACATGCTTCAGATGTACATCATGGACCATCAGTCGAGGTGGGAGGAGTATTTGTACTTGGTGGAGTTTTCTTATAATAAAAATTTTAGAGTTCTATTGGTATGGCTCCATTTTAGGAACTTTATGGTAGGGAGTGTAGGACACCACTGAGTTGGGACAAGATTGGAGGACAAGAGTATCTCTTGGGCCAACTTTGTTACAAGACATGGAGCAAGTAGGTTGTTTTGATCAGATAGAGACTTAGGAGGCACATGATAGACAAAAGAAATATGCAGATCAGAGGAGAGTTGACCATAGCTATGAGGTGGGCATGAAGGTGTTTCTTTGTGTCAGACCTCATAAGAGCCCTATCCATTATGGAAAAGGCTCTAAGTTAGCTCCTAGATTTGTGGGTCCATTTGAGATCTTGGAGTGGATCGGTCCCTTAGCTTATCATCTAGCCTTGCCACCCAACTTGTCTCACATCCATGATGTATTTCATGTTTATTAGGAGATACATTCCAGATCCCTCTCATGTATTGGATTGGACCACATTGCAGGTGTAGGAGTAGGGAAGGTGACTATGGAGCCCATGCACATCATAGAGTGCAAGACCCTGGGCCTTGAGGCCATGAGATTGACTAGGTGTGAGTCCAGTGGGATAGGTATGATGAGACTGCAACCACATGGGAGGATGCTACTTTGTTATGGGCCCAGTTTCCACACCTATTTAGTGACTTCCAAGAGGAAGTCGAGTCTAAGGGGAGGGGGATGTAGTGCCCACTCCTCTTCGACACTATTTTCATTATGATGATATTACTGTTGGATTGATACTTAGACATTTTGATTATTATATTTTGATCAGTAGATGATAGACTATGCAGATATTTGGACTATTGATATGTTGTGATTCACATTTTGATTATGATACACTATGATGACAATGATGGATATATATATATGTTGATTTGATATATTTGATTTTGCATTATTTAGATTTTATATTGACACATTATACTCTTGGATGTTTTGAGTAGAATTATGATCTCATGGATGTTAGAATTGAATTATTTGATATGTTGATAGATGATAGAATTACTTAATTTTGGATGACGATTATTGATTTCTATGTATATATTATTTCTCGATGTTTTTGATGTATCCATGAGGCCAGAGAGGTATTTTTTTTTGTGTTTGTAGGGACATTATATCATACATTGAAAGGGGATAGGGACCAACCACAAGAAGAATGTTGGGTGTTTTGCAACATGGCCAAATTTGACAACTTGTGTCTAATGTTTATGTTGTGTTATTGCATGCCTAGTTAGGAGGTTTCCCATGGGGGTGACCTCACATGTGTGGCCATGGGGTGTAATGTTTTTCCTTTTTTAATTTTTTGTGTGTGTTTTATTTTTGTGTTATATGTATTTAATTATTGGGAAATTTTAGTCACTTTATTAACAATTATTAATGTGTCTTAATTAGCTAATCCAACTTAATTTGTTAACTAAAATAAGGATGTGACATTGGATAATTATGAGGGTAGATGGTCCTTGAAATCTTGTGGATGTAAATTAGATTTGTGTTGGGTTTTTGTGTTGTGTACTTTCCCAACTTCAAAATTCAGATTTTGACTTGGGAGGCTTTTTTGGAGGCTTGTGGGACAAGCTAAGCTTGTCCCATGCCTCTTAAATTCATCCAACAACCATACCTATGGTATGGGAGTTAATTTTAGGCTTAATTATGCATTTTGGAGTGTAAAAAGGGTAAAATAATTGCACTTTCCTACTTACCACAATTAATTTGTCCTTGATAGGCATGGTGTGCAAGTTGGAGTGTCATGTGGGCATGTCATAAGTCTTACATGTTCATTTATTGTTTTGGGCTTGGTGTTTGACTTGTGTGTTGGAATGGAGGAATGATGAAGTGACATCCTACATGGAGCCACCTCATCATCCTCACATCCCATTTCTATTTATTGATTGAATTTGAAGGATTTTGGGTTACTTGTCTTATTTCTTCTCTTGCACTTTTGGAAATTTGGTCTTGAGTTGCATGCTTGGAGCCTTTTTGGAGTTGCATTTTGGATTGTGCTTGGTTTGAAGGTGTTAAAATCTTTTTGGAGTGAAGATTTTTGGAAGCTTAATGGAGAGGTAGGATCTCCACCTTTTGTTATTTTTTTTTATTTATTTGTAGATGTAAAAATTGTGTTTGTATGAGTATTTGCATGGGTGTTGTGAATGTGATATATTGGGGTTGGGTAGTTTTCCTTAAGAAGGGTGTGGGAGATGGAAGTATGGGACCATTGGGGAGGGAAAAGGGAGTTGTGAGGCATGCATTTTTGAGGGAGTGTGATTAGGAGTTCCACCTATGGGGAGTGAAAAGGAAAACATGGACATATTTTTGCATATTTGCAAGGGGAGAGATAAGGATGTATTTGAATGTTTTGTATTGTGCACATGGAGGCTTTTGGGTGGAACTCCTACTTCACTTGGGAGGAAAAAGGAGGTGGTTCCCATATTCCTTCTCCTTTTGGCTTGATGTCAAGCCTATGTGTTGATTGGGAAAGTTGTAAATATTGTTGAGTATGTCCATTTGAATGTGTTGTATGTTTTGTGGATTGTATGTTTTTGTGGAAGCCATTTTTGTAAAAGGTTGTCAAATGTTGCTCAATACTCCTCATTGTTCTTTGGTTGGGGCTCGGGGGCCAATAAGGGGATGGCTTCTCCTCTTATTGGATTAAAGGTTTGGGTGAGAGAGTGTCACCTATCCCCCTTTATTTGTATTGTGATCCAAGTTTTTGAAGAGTTGATGGATGCAAGTTTGAAAGCTAAAAGTTGGGAGAAGACATTGAAATGAAGACTTGTGTTTTGAACCATTGGAAGAATCTCTATGTTGTAATTTCATCATATTATTATTCCCACTTAGAGTGGAATATTGTAAATTTTGTATGTTTGAAAGAAAGTTTTGTATATTTCATTTATTCAAATTTGTAATGTTATAGTGAAAGGAGAAAGCTTAAGTTGTATAGTTTTCTTGAAATGAAACTCTCCTAAATTTGTATGTTATTCAAGTTTTTTATATATATGTGTGTGTGTGTGTGTATATATGTGTGTGTGTGTGTGTGTGTGTGTGTATGTGTGTGTGTATATGTATATATGTGTATTGAAAAGAAAGATGTTATTGAAAGGAAAGTTTTGTTGAGTTTTTGTTGTTTTGTTGGAAAAATTGAATATGTGAAAGAGAATGAATTGTAGTTGATGTTATACTCAAATTTTACATTTTATTGCAAAAGAAAGAATAGAGAAATGAGTTGATGTTTATGTAATTTTGAGTTATGAAACTAGATATATTATCAATCTATCAACCAATGAATGGAAGACACCTTAATTAAAATTAATATTGCATTAAACACCAACTTAAGTAGAAAAACTTTGAAAAATGCATATATATTTAAGGTTTTTTGGGAAGAAAAACCACGCCCCATGCAGCAGAGCGGTGGTTTCAGAACCACCACCCAACACAGAGCGGTGGTCGATGAATGAACCCCCCGTAGGAAGGGGGGTGGTCACAGGACCATCGGTCTATAGGGTAGGGGGTTTTCATCACTTTTTGACAAAAAATAAAATTTCGACTATGAAAAACCTAGATTGAAATTTAATTGAAATCTAAGCTTTAAACCATCAAAATGAAACTACAACAACTAGTAATTAATTAAATTTAATTGTTTAAGCTTTTCAATCCTTTTATGGGCACCCAAATGTGTAAAATTCATAGATTTAATGAAATGGGGTTTTTCCCCAATTGTTGAACTCAAAAAAGAATGTTTACATTAAATAAAAAAATAGATCCATGGTGGGATCTCTACATTAAGCAAATGAGAAATCTTACAATAGTAAACCCTTCCTAAACTAAACTGGAGAGAAGGATGGAAGATTTCTCCTTTACAACTAAAACCAAGAAAATTTCTCCATGGTTGCACTTCTTGCTCTCATGGCTTCTCCTCCTTCTCCTCTTCCAAAACCCAAAACAAGAATGAACAAATGAGGTTGTTTTGGGGAAAATAGAAATAAAAAGGAAACCCATAAGGATATTTAGGAAACCCAAATCTAAGGGCTAGGATAGATTCAATCAATGGCCCAAATTAAACCCTACCTCACTTAAGTGGGAGGTATTTTGTGGGAATGAAATTTAAATAAATAATTAAAAAAAACATGGGTAATGGGGTGAATGGGGCCACTTAGTGGCTAGAAAAATAATTAAACTTTTGTGTTAGAAAATAAAGGAATCTTGGTGCATGATAATTAATTAAACTTATGGAACTTGGTAAATGTATTGTTTTAAACCATAAATATATTTTAGGAAGTAAATTAATAATATTTAATTATTAATTTAATTCCAACTTTCACAAGCTTGTGTAGAAAGACTTTAACCAAGAAATTTATTAATTGTGGAAATGTCTAACCTTGCAAACCCCTTTAAAAAAAAAAAAAAATTATTACCGTAAATTTGACTATTAAATTATTAGTTCTATTTTGTTTTGAGAGTAGAAATTTGTGGTGTTACACTTGGTATCAGAGCCATGGGTTCAATGCTTGGACCCCAGGCACACTTGGAAACATGAAACACAACAAGAAAACCTAGCAGCAACTCTAAACCTAGAACACACAACATTGCATGATATTTTAAAATGTATAGAAAACTTAGAAAATTGAAACAAAGCCTAGATGATGATAAACTAACTCCCATCTTGGTCTATGTAGGAGGCGTAGACTAGATGAGGGGTCCTTACACGTGAACCTAGATCTACCACCCCCAGATCAAGAAGTAATAGCTATATTACCTCAGATACTATAGACACTAAGATGTTAATGCCACTTTATGCAGAGGATATTTAGGAGGGTGACCTAGTAGACAAGATGGAGAGCCATCAGTGGAGGCTCGTGCACCATCACATCACAAGTGTTGAGGATAGGTAGATCAACTCCCACATGGAGTCGGTTGGACATGAGTCACCACCTAGAGAGCACAAAGATAGAGATTTGGGACACAAGAGATAGATCTAGGAGCCCTAGGCGAGGGATGTTCATGTGGAGAGACCTAGGGGCCGACAATGACAATGGAAGATCACATCAGAGAGATATTGAAGTTACACCTACCACATTTTTGGAGACATGGGAGGATTTAGGATGAGGCATGGTTGGTTAGCTTGAGTGGATGCTTCAAGCTATGTCCTTGTACTAGCAACATGAAAGCTCATGTTGTTATCCACCTTCTGAGAGATGGAGCTAGAGTTTGGTGGATCGAGGAGAAAAGCTCCATGTAGATTCTGAGACAATTACTTGGGAGCTCTTGAGGAGTGTTTTAGGAGTAGATACATATCCAAGAGATTCATCCAACAATGGATCGATGAGTTTCATGATCTGTGATAGCCTCCATGATGGTAGCAGAGTATGAGGGTCATTTTTTGGATTTGCTTCAGTATGTGGACTACATGTAGGATGAGTAGGTTAGGGTTCACAGGTTCATCAAGGGCCTGAACTTAGACTTGGGTGGGGAAGTGTGCATTCATTTTCCACAAGACTCTATCAAAGGTCATGGAGAAGGCCTATATTATAGAGAGGAAACCAGGGGAAGACTTAGCAGGCTCGAGACAGAGTGAGGAGCCATACATACAAAGTTGTAGGATAGTAGGTCGAGGGGATCAACTCCTCCTCCTCGTGGTGGACACACTTCAACACAGTCTTCCTTTAGGCCTCCTCCTCCTCAAAAAAGCAAAAAGACTCGACCACCCTTTTGACCTCCACAAGTGCCATGATGCTCAGAGAGGGCGTAGTATGGGACCTCCAGCTGGGGGGCCCAATAGGACTCAGGAGCTCCACCTCACACATGTCATCAACAGAGTACATCCACCGTAGCACCCACAAAGATCTATGGTAGGATCATCAAGTTCTATAAACATGGACTACTCGAGCCACTGGAGGAGTATCTTGCTCAGTGGAGAGGACCAAGTAGTTGTTATGGGTGTGGTGTACATGGTCATCATTAGAGAGAGTGCCCTCAAAACCTTGCTAATCAAGGTAAGGCACTATTTTTTGAGCCTACGGTTGGTGACATGGCCAGGAGCCACAAGATTTATGTTATGGTTGAGAACCACCAAGAAGAGCACAAGGCATGGTGATTGAGACCATATGTAGCATTGGTGGTATTTCTACCCCTATCTTATTTGATTCAAGCTCATCAGATTCTTTCATTTCTCCATCTTTAGTAGAAGAAATGCAGTTGGTGGCAGTTAGGTAGGGCCTTAGTTGGGATGTTGAGATGGCTTTGGAGCCAAAACTCTCAAGTGGAATCCTTAGTTAAGGAGTGTGTAGTGGACCTAGGACCCTTCACCATGACTTTGGATCTTTGTATCCTTCCCTTGGGTTCATATGGAGTTATCTTGGGCATGGATTGGTTTCTACACACAGAGCTAGAGTTGATTGTTACAACAAGGTTATATCTTATGCAGATGATTTGGGAGTGGAGTCAGTGATTTTGGAGTTAGGAGACCCATCTCTATTTCACCACCATATATCCTATGTAGCAGTTGAAGCGGTGTGCGATGGGGTTTTTTATTTATGCCATCATTGTTAGTGACCGATCAGAGGATGAGACTCATGGACCATCACTTGATGACCACCCCATTTTTAGGAGTTTTTTTTTGATGTTTTTCCTAGTGAGTTTCTAGGTTACCTCCCCATGTGAGATAGAATTTCATATTGATTTGGTTCGGGAGCGGAGCCTATCTCACGCACGCACCATATAGGATGACCACACCTGAGCTATGTGAGCTCAAGTTATAGTTGGAGGGCCTTCTTGAGAAAGGCCTAATCCATCCTAGTGTATCCTTGGGGTGCACCAATGATCTTTGTGAAGAAAAAGGATGGATCTGCATTTTGTGTGTGGACTACAAAAGATGAACAAAGTAACGATCAAGAATCATTACCCCTTCCATAGATAGATGATTTATTTGATCAGATGAAGGGGGCCACTATATTTTCTAAGATAGATCTTAAGTTAGGCTACCATCATTGAGGATTGTGGAGGTAGATATCCACAAGACAACTTTTCACATGAGATATGGCCACTATGAGTTCATAGTGGTACCTTTTGGTCTGATGAAACCCCTACAAGTATTCATGAGTTTGATGAATGGGGTGTTCAAGAAATTTTTGGATCACTTCATGCTCATGTTTCTTGATGACATTTGATATACTCTCACATATGAGGAGCATGAGGAGCACCTTTGACAGGTTCTGCATAGTGTCTTCGTGAGAGTAACAACTATATAGGAACCTGGAGAAGTGTGCCTTTTTCTAGTCAGAGGTTTAGTACTTAGGTCACATTATTTCTGGGGAAGGTATCATAGTCGATCCTTCCAAGATTAGAGCTATTATGGATTGGCCCATGCTAACCAATGTGACCGAGGTGTAGTTTCATGGGGTTGGTAGGTTACTACAAGAGATTTTTTCAAGGACTTCTCGGATTGCACACCCATCACTTCCCTTCAAGTGGAAAGGGAAGAATTTTTTTGGTCTCGATGGATGTGAGAAGGCCTTCAGTATACACTAAAGGAATGCCTTAAAAACACTAATTCTTGTAGTGTCAGATCCTCAGAGGGATTTCTTTGTGTGTATGGATGCTTCTTTGGTAGGATTGGGAGGTGTTTTGATGTAGGAGGGCATGTGTAGTATCCTTTGAGTCTCACAAACTCAAGGATTATGAGCTCAATTATCAACTCATGACCTTGAGCTTGTGGAAGTGGTGCATGCTTTGGTGTGTTGGCATCATTTCCTTCTTGGTAGGAGGTTCATTCTTAGATAGACCATTTGAGCTTACGTCACCTCTTCACGCATCCCAATCTCAACGCTCATCAATGGTGTTGGATGGAGTTGTTATGTGAGTATGACATGGAGATAGATCATGTGAAGGGGAAGGAGAATGTGGTTACAGATGCTTTGAGTCGATGGAGACATTTGGTTATGGCTACTTTGGGGTATACTTTGTGGAGTAGGATTTTGTGACAACTTCCACATGACAACTTCTACCTAGAGCTAGATCAAGAGATTGAGTCTCAGAGACCCCTTGAGGGAAGTTTGATGGATTTTCATTAGAGTTAGATGGACTTCTCAGACACAGAGGTTGAGATCTATGTACCTAGGGATGGAGGTTTGAGACAGGATATCTTAGCAGAGGCTCATCATGTGCACCTTATTCAGCCCATCCAGGGGTGAAGAAGATGCACGCCACCTTGAGACAGTTGTACCATTGGAGAGGTCTTCAGAGAGATGTAGCTCATTTTGTGTCATGTTGTTTGGAGTGTCAGAGGGTGAAGGTCGAGCATCAACATCCAGCTGGCCTTCTCTACCCCTGCATGTTATACTGGAGTGGAAATGGGACACCATTTCCATGGATTTCATAGTAGGGCTACCAACGTGAGATACCACCATGATGCCATCATGGTCATGGTGGATAGATTGATGAAAGTGGCTCATTTTTTTCTCTGGTGAAGACCACCTATACAACTAGTGCAATGGTGTGAGTATACTTAGATGATATTTTCAGACTACACATGGGATCTACAGAAGATTATTTATGACCGTGATCCCTTATACACCTCTCATTTTTGGACTACCATGCAGCATGCCCTTGGGATGAGTATCAACTTCAAGTACAACATATCATCTAGAGACAGATGGATAAGATGAAGTGGGTGAACCATATTTTAGAGGACATGCTTTGGATGTACATCATGGACCATCAGTCGAGGTGGGAGGAGTATTTGTACTTGGTGGAGTTTTCTTATAATAATAACTTTCAGAGTTCTATTGGTATGGCTCCATTTTAGGCACTTTATGGAGTAAGGAGTGTAGGACACCACTGAGTTGGGACAAATTAGAGGACAGAGTATCTCTTGGGCCACTTTGTTACAAGACATGGAGCAACAGGTTGTTTTGATCAGACAGAGACTTCAGGAGGCACATGATAGACAAAAGAAATATGCAGATCAGAGGAGAGTTGACCATAGCTATGAGGTGGGCATGAAGGTGTTTCTTCATGTCAGACCTCATAAGATCCCTATCCATTATGGAAAAGGCTCTAAGTTAGCTCCTAGATTTTGTGGGTCCATTTGAGATCTTGGAGTGGATCGGTCCCTTAGCTTATCATCTAGCCTTTCCACCCAACTTGTCTCGTGTCCATGATGTATTTCATGTTTTGTTCTTAGGAGATACATTCCATATCCCTCTCATGTATTGGATTGGACCACATTGCAGGTGTAGGAGTAGGGGAAGTGTGACTATGGAGCCCATGTGCATCATCAGAAGCACAGACCCTAGGCCTTGAGGATGTGAGATTGACTAGGTGTGAGTCCAATGGGATAGGTATGATGAGACTGCAGCCACATGGGAGGATGCTTTTTGTCCATTGGGCCCAGTTTCACACCTATTTCAAGTGACTTCTAGGAGGAATTGAGTCTAAGGGGAGGGGGATGTAGTGCCCACTCCTCTTCGACACTATTTTCATTATGATGATATTATTGTTGGATTGATACTTAGACATTTTGATTATTATATTTTGACATAGATGATGAGAGACTATGTGAGATATTTGGACTATTGATATGTTGTGATTCACATTTTGATTATGATACACTAGATGATAACACTGGTATATATAATTTGATATATGTATATTTATTGATTTTATTTAAGAGATTTTATATTGACACATTATACTATGTTGGATGTTTTGAGTAGAATTATGATCTCATGGATGTTAGAATTGAATTATTTGATATGTTGATAGATGATAGAATTACTTAATTTTGGATGACGATTATTGATTTCTATGTATATATTATTTCTCGATGTTGTTGATGCTGTGAGGCCAGAGAGGTATTTTTTTTGTGTTTGTAGGGACATTATATCATACATCGAAAGGGGATAGGGGACCAACCACAGAAGGATGTGGGTGTTTTGCAACATGGCCAAATTTGACAACTTGTGTCTAATGTTTATGTTGTGTTATTGCATGCCTAGTTAGGAGGTTTCCCATGGGGGTGACCTCACATGTGTGGCCATGGGGTGTAATGTTTTTCCTTTTTTAATTTTTTTGTGTGTTTTATTTTGTGTTATATGTATTTAATTATTGGGAAATTTTAGTCACTTTATTAACAATTATTAATGTGTCTTAATTAACTAATCCAACTTAATTTGTTAACTAAAATAAGGATGTGACAATTGGATAATTATGAGGGTAGATGGTCCTTGAAATCTTGTGGATGTAAATTAGATTTGTGTTGGATTTTGTGTTGTGTACTCTTTCCCAACTTCAAAATTTGGATTTTGACTTGGGGGATTTTTGGAGAGGCTTGTGGGACAAGCTAAGTTTGTCCCATGCCTCTTAAATTCATCCAAACAACCATACTATGGTATGGGAGTTAATTTTAGGCTTAATTATGCATTTTGGAGTGTAAAAGGGTAAATAATTGCACTTTCCTACTTACCACAATTAATTTTTCTTGATAGGCATGGTGTGCAAGTTGGAGTGTCATGTGGGCATGTCATAAGTCTTACATGTTCATTTTTTTCTTTGGGCTTGGTGTTTGACTTGTGTGTTGGAATGGAGGAATGATGAAGTGGCATCCTACATGGAGCCACCTCATCATCCTCACATCCCATTTCTATTTATTGATTGAATTTGAAGGATTTTGGGTTACTTGTCTTATTTTTTTCTCTTGCACTTTTGGAAATTTGGTCTTGAGTTGCATGCTTTGGAGCCTTTTTGGAGTTGCATTTGGATTGTGCTTGGTTTGAAGGTGTTGAAATCTTGTTGGAGTGAAGATTTTTGGAGGCTTAATGGAGAGGTAGGATCTCCACCTTTTTTTTTTTTATTTATTATTTGGATGTGAAAATTGTGTTTGTATGAGTATTGCATGGGTGTTGTGAATGTGTTTATATTGGGGTTGGGTAGTTTTCCCTTAAGAAGGGTGTGGGAGATGGAAGTATGGGACCATTGGGGAGGAAAAGGGAGTTGTGAGGCATGCAATTTTGGAGGGAGTGTGATTAGGAGTTCCACCTATGGGGAGTGAAAAGGAAAACATGGACATTTTTTTACATATTTGCAAAGGGAGAGATAAGGATGTATTTGAATTTTTGTATTGTGCACATGGAGGCTTTTGGGTGGAACTCCTACTTCACTTGGGAGGAAAAAGGAGGTGGTTCCCATATTCCTTGATTTCTCCTTTTGGCTTGATGTCAAGCCTATGTGTTTTGAGAAAGTTGTAAATATTGTTGAGTATGTCCATTTGAATGTGTTGTATGTTTTGTGGATTGTATATTTTTGTAGCCATTTCTTGTAAAAAGTTGTCAAATGTTGCTCAAGATCCCTCATTGTTCTTTGGTTGGGGCTTGGGGGCCAATAAGGGGATGGCTTCTCCTCTTATTGGATTAAAGGTTGGTGGAGAGTGTCACCTATCCCCCTTTTTTTATTATTATGATCCAAGTTTTTGAAGAGTTGATGGATGCAAGTTTGAAAGCTAAAAGTTGGGAGAAGACATTGAAATGAAGATTTGTGTTTTGACATTGTTGAAGAATCTCTATGTTGTAATTTTCATTCCATATTGTTCCCACTTAGAGTGGAATTTTGTAAATCTTGTATTATCAAAAGAAAGTTTTGTATATTTCATTTATTCAAATTTGTAATGTTATAGTGAAAGGAGAAAGATTAAGTTGTATAGTTTTCTTGAAATGAAACTCTCCTAAATTTGTATGTTATTCAAATTTTACAATGTGTGTGTGTATGTATATGTGTAAACTTTCAAATGTGTGTGTGTATATATATATATGTATATATGTTATGTGTATATATATATATATATTGGAAAAGAAATATGTTATTGAAAGGAAGTTTTGTTGAGTTTTTGTTGTTTTGTTGGAAAAATTGAATATGTGAAAGAGAATGAATTGTAGTTGATGTTATACTCAAATTTTACATTTTATTGCAAAAGAAAGAATAGAGAATGAGTTGATGTTTATGTAATTTTGAGTTATGAAACTAGATATATTATCAATCTAAACCAATGAATGGAAGACACCTTAATTAAAATTAATTGCATTAAACACCAACTTAAGTAGAAAAATTGTTGAAAAATGCATATATATTGAAGGTTATATTTTTGGGAAACAGAACCACCACCGTATACAGAGTGGTGGTTTTAGAACCACCACCCAACATAGAGCGGTGGTGATGAACCACCCCCAGGTAGGGCGAGTGGTCACATGACCACCGGTCTAAGTAGGGTGGTGGTTTTTCACTTTTGATGGAAAAATAAAATTTTGATTGTGAAAACCCAGATTGAAATTTAATTGAAATCTAAGCTTTAAAACCATCAAAATGAAACTACCAACAACTAGTAATTAATTAAATTTAATTGTTTAAGCCTTTCAATCCTTTTATGGGCACCCAAATGTGTAAAATTCATAGATTTAATGAAATGGGGTTTTTCCCAATTGTTGAACTCAAAAATGTTTACATTAAATAACAAAAATAGATCCATGGTGGGATCTCTACATTAAAAATGATGAAATCTTACAATAGTAAAAAGCTTTAGAAAATGGAAAATTTCTCCATATACAAAACTAAAAAATTTCTCCATGGTTGCACTTCTTTGCTCTCATGGCTTCTCCTCCTCCTCCTCTTCCAAAACCTGCAAAACAAAAATGAGCAAATGAGGTTGTTTTGGGGAAAATAGAAATAAAAGGAAACCCATAAGGATATTTAGGGAAACCCAAATCTAAGGGCTAGGATAGATTCAATCCAATGGCCCAAATTAAACCCTACCTCACTTAAGTGGGAGGTATTTTGTGGGAATGAAATTTAAATTAAAAAAAAAAAACATGGGTAATGGGGTGAATGGGGCCACTTAGTGGCTAGGAAAAATAATTAAACTTTTGTGTTAGAAAATAAAGGAATCTTGGTGCATGATAATTAATTAAACTTATGGAACTTGGTAAATGTATTGTTTTAAACCATAAATATATTTTAGGAAGTAAATTAATAATATTTAATTATTAATTTAATTCCAACTTTCACAAGCTTGTGTAGAAATACTTTAACCAAGAAATTTATTAATTGTGGAAATGTCTAACCTTCAAACCCCTTTGAAGTAGAAACTATATTGCCTCGATACTACTGTAGACACTACAGATGTTAATGTTGCTTTATGCATGGAGGATATTTAGGAGGGAAACCTAGCGGTGAGGATGGAGAGCCATCAGTGGAGGCTCGTGCACCGTCACGTCACAATGTTGAGGATAGGGTAGATAAATCCCATGCGGAGTCAGTTGGATATGAGTCACCACCTAGAGAGCACAAAGATATTTAGGGCTTGAGACAGATCTAGGAGCCGTAGGCTAAGGGATGTTCATGTGGAGAGACCTAGGGGATGATAGTTGACAATGGCAGATCACATTAGAGAGATATTGAAGTTACATCTACCACATTTTACTGGAGACATAGGAGGATTTCAGGCAAGAGGCATGGTTGGTTAGCTTTAGCGGATGCTTCAAGCTATGCCCTTGTACTAACAACATGAAAGCTCATGTTGTTATTCACCTTCTAAGAGATGCAGCCAGAGTTTGGTGGAGAAATGAGTAAAAATCCATGTAGATTCAAAGACAGTTTGGGAGCTCTTCGAGGAGCATTTTAGGAGTATATACATATCCAAGAGATTCATCCAACAGCGGATCGATGAGTTTCATGATCTTTGATAGGCCTCCATAATGGTAGCAGAGTATGAGGGTTAGTTTTTTTATTTTATTCAGTATGTGGAGTACATGTAGGATGAGTAGGTTAGGGTTCACAGGTTCATCAAGGGCTTGAACTTATACTTGGGTGGGGAAGTGTACATTCATTATCTGCAGAAACTCTATCAAAGGCATGGAGAAGGCCTATATTGTAGAGGAAACAGGGGGAAGACTTAGCAGGTTCGAGACAGAGTGAGGAACCACATATAATAGTTGTAGGATAGTAGGTCGAGGGGATCATATCCTCCTCCTCATGACCGAAACACTTGGCACACATGATCTTCATTTAGGCCTCCTCTCGGGCAGTAAGCAATAGACTCAACCACCCTTTGACCTCCATAGTGTCATGATGCTCGAGAGAGGACGTAGTATGGGACCCTCAGTGAGGGGCCCAATAGGAATTAGGATCCACCTCACACATAGCCATCAAGGAGTACATCCACCACAGCACCCACAAAAATATATGACAGGATCATCAAGTTCTATAAAGCACATGGACTACCGAGCCACTGGAGGAGTATCTACTCGGTGAGAGATGATCGGTATTTGTTATGGGTGCGGTGTATATGGTCATAATTAGAGAGAGTGCCCTCACAACCCTACGTTAATCAAGGTAAGGCACTTGTTTCGAGCCTACAATTGGTGACATGGCCAGGAGCCACAAGATTTATGTTGCGGTCGAGAACCCTGTCAAAGGCTAAGCACCGAGTCAAGGTGATTAAGACCACATGTAGCATTGGTGGTATTTCTACCCCTATCTTATTTGATTCAGGATCATCAGATTCTTTCATTTCTCCATCTTTAGTAGAGAATTACGGGTTGGTGGCGATTAGGTAGGGCCTTAGTTGTGATGTTGAGATGGCTTTCAGAGAGCCAAACTCTCAAGTGGAATCCTTACTTAAGGAGTTTATAATAGACCTCGGGCCCTTCACCGTGACTTTGGATCTTTGTATCCTTCCCTTAGTTTCATATGGAGTTATATTGGGCATGGATTGGTTCATTCTGTACAAAAGAGCTAGAGTTTATTGTTACAACAAGGATATATCTTCATGAGAAAATTTGGGAGTGGAGTCAATGATTGTTGGAGTTAGGAGACCCATCTCTATTTGCACCATATTTGCTATGCGTTGAAGCGGTGTGTGCGATGGGGTTGTCAGTTATATGCCATCATTGTTAATGAAAAATAAGAGGATGAGACTCATGGACCATTACTTGATGACCACCCCATTTTGTAGGATTTTTTGATGTTTTTCCTAGTGATTTGCTAGGTTACCTCCCCACATGTGAGATAGACTTTAATATTGATTTGGTTCGGGAGCGGAGCCTATCTCACACGCACCATATAGGATGACCACACCTGAGCTATGTGATCTCAAGTTAGTTGGAGGGCCTTCTTGAGAAAGGCCTAATCCATCCTAGTGTATCTCCTTGGGGTGCACCAATGATATTTGTGAAGAAAAAGGATGGATCTCTCCATTATGTGTGGACTACAAACAACTAAACAAAGTAACAATCAAGAATCGTTACCCCCTTCCATAGAAATATGGTTTATTTTATCATATGAAAGGGGACACTATATTTTCTAAGATATATCTTAAGTTAGGCTACAATCAGCTGAGGTTTGCGGAGGTAGATATCCATAAGACTACTTTCTACGTGAGATATGGCCACTATGAGTTCACAGTGGTACCATTTAGTTTGACAACACCCCTACAGTATTCATGAGTTTGATGAATGGGGTGTTCAGGAAATTCTTGGATTGCTTCATGCTCGTGTTTTTTATGACATTTTTATATACTCATGTACATGTGAGGAGCACGAGGAGCACCTTGACAGGTTCTCAGTGTCTTCATGAACATGAAAGCTATACGAAACCCGGAGAAGTGTGCCTTTTTAATTCAAAGTTTCAAGTACTTAGGTCACATTATTTTTGGGGAAGGTATTGCAGTCGATCCTTCCAAGATTAGAGCTATTAAGGATTGGCTTGTACTAACACATGTGACCGAGGTACATAGTTTCATGGGTTTGGCGGGTTACTACAAGAGATATTTTTTCAGACTTCTCTCGGATTACACACCCCATCACTTCCCTTTAGCAGAAAGGGAAGAATTTTGTTTGGTCTGATGGATGTGAGAAGGACTTCAGTACACTAAAGGAATTCCTTACGAAAACACTAATTCTAGTAGTGTCAGATCCTCATAGGAATTTCTTCTTGTGTATAGATGCTTCTTTGGTAGGATTAGGAGGTGTTTTGATGCAAGATGGCCATGTAGTAGCATTTGAGTCTCGTAAACTCAAGGATTATGAGATCAATTATCCAACTCATGACCTTGAGCTTATGGTAGTGGTGCATTCTTTGGTGTATTGGCATCATTTCCTTATTTGCAAGAGGTTCATTCTCGGACAGAGACCATTTGAGCTTATGTCACCTCTTCACGTAGCCCAATATCAACGCTCATCAATGGCGTTGGATGGAGTTGTTATGTGAGTATGACATGGAGATAGATCATGTGAAGGAAAAGGAGAATGTGGCTATAAATGCTTTGAGTGGATGGAGACATTTTTATGGCTACTTCGGTGGGTATAGACTTGCATGGAGTAGGATTTTGTGATAGCTTCCACATGATAGCTTCTACCTCGCAGCTAGAGCATAGATTGAGTCTTAGAGACCCCTTGAGGGTAAGTTTGATGGATTTGCATTAGAGTTAGATGGACTTCTCGAGACACGAGAGATTAGATCTATGTATCTAGGGATGGAGGTTTGAGACAAGATATCTTAGCATAGGCTCATCATGCACCTTATTCAACCCATCCAGGGTGAAGAAGATGCACGCCACCTTGAGACAGTTGTACCTTTGGAGATGTATTGAGAAAGATGTATCTCATTTTGTTTCACGTTGTTTGGAGTGTCGGAAGGTGAAGGTCGAGCATCAACATCTAGCTAGCCTTCTCTACCCGCATGTTATCTTTGGAGTGGAAATGGAACACCATTTCCATGGATTTAATATTAGGGCTACCAACGTCGAGATACCACCACGATGCGATCATGGTCACGGTGGATAGATTAATGAAGGTGGCTCATTTTTCTCTAGTGAAGACCACTATATAGCAAGCTAGTGTAAATGACATGAGTATACTTAGATGATATTTTCGAATACACGGGAATCTTTAGAAGATTATTTGTGACCGCGATCCCTTATACACCTCTCATTTTTGGACTACCATGCATCATTCCCTTGGTATGAGTATCAACTTCAGTACAACATATCATCTAGAGACAAATGGATAGACGAAGCGGGTGAACCATATTTTAGAGGACATTCTTTATACATCATGGACCATCATTCGAGGTGGGAGGAGTATTTATACTTGGTGGAGTTTTCTTATAATAATAGATTTCAAATTTCTATTGGTACGGCTCCATTTCGGGCACTTTATGGCAGCGAGTAGGACACCACTTTGAGTTAGGACAGATTAAAGGACATGGTATCTCTTGGGCCAACTTTGTTACAAGACATGGAGTAGTAGGTTGTTTTGATCAGATAGAGACTATAGGAGGAATATGATAGAAAGAAGAAATACACAGATCAGAGGAGAGTTGACCGCAGCTATGAGGTGGGCATGAAGGTGTTTCTTCATGTTAGACCTCATAAGAGCCATATCCATTATGGAAAAGGCTCTAAGTTATCTCCTATATTTGTGGGTCCATTTGAGATCTTAGAGCGGATCGATCCCTTAGCTTATTGTCTAGCCTTTTCACCCAATTTGTCTCACATCCATGATGTATTTCATGTTTATGTTCTTAGAGATACATTCTAGATCCCTATTGTGTATTGGATTGGACCACATTGCAAGTGCGGGATGGGGAAGGTGACTATGGAGCTCATGCGCATCATAGAGTGCGAGAACCCTAGACCTTCAACGACGCAAGATTGACTAGGTGCAAGTCTGTTGGGATAGGTATGATGAGACCGCACCCACATGGGAGGATTCTAATTTAGTACGGGCCCGGTTTCCACACCTATTTCAAAGTGACTTCCGGGAGTAATTCGAGTATAAGGGGGAGGATGTAGTGCCCACTCCTCTTCGACACTATTTTCATTATGATGATATTAATGTTGGATTGATACTTAGACATTTTGATTATTATATTTTGAGCATTAGATGATAGACTATGCAGATATTTGGACTATTAATATATTGTGATTCACATTTTGATTATGATACACTATATTACTTTGTTGACGATTTGATATATGTTGATTTACTTTATTTAGATTTTATCTTGACACATTATGCTCTGGATGTTTTGAGTATAATTATGATCGCATGGATGTTAGAATCGAATTATTTTATCGGTTGATAGATAATATAATTACTTAATTTTGGATGACGATTATTGATTTCTATGTATATATTATTTCTCAATGTTTTGATGCATTCGTGAGGCCAGAGAGGTTTTTTTGGTGTTTGTAGGGACATTATATCATACATTGAAATGGGATAGGGGACCAACCAAAGAAGAATAATGGGTACTTTGCAACATGGCTAAATTTGACAACTTGTGTCTAATGTCTATGTTGTGTTATTGCATGCCTAGTTAGGAGGTTTCCCATGGGGGTGACCTCACATGTGTGGACATCGGGTGTAATGTTTTTCCCTTATTTTAATTTTTTGTTTGTTTTATTTTGTGTTATATGTATTAAATTATTGGGAAATTTTAGTCACTTTATTAGCAATTATTAATGTGTCTTAATTAGCCAATCCAACTAAATTTGTTAACTAAAATAAGGATGTGACAATTGGATAATTATGAGGGTAGATGGTCCTTGAAATCTTGTGGATGTAAATTAGATTTGTGTTGGGTTTTGTGTTGTGTACTCCTTCCCAACTTCAAAATTTGGATTTTGACTTGGGAGGCTTGTGGGACAAGCTAAGCTTGTCTCATGCCTCTTAAATTCATCCAAAACCATACATATGGTATGGGGAGTTAATTTTAGGCTTAATTATGTATTTTGGAGTGTAAAAAGGGTAAATAATTGCACTTGTTACTTACCACATTTAAGTTTGTCCTTGATAAGCATGGTGTGCAAGTTGGAGTGTCATGTGGGCATGTCATAAGTCTTACATGTGCATTTAATTTCTTTGGGTTTGGTGTTTGACTTGTGTGTTGGAATGGAGGAATGATGAAGTGGCATCCTACATGGAGCCACCTCATCATCCTTGCATCTCATTTTTATTTATTGATTGAATTTTAAGGATTTTGGGTTACTTGTCTCATTTCTTCTCTTGCACTTTTGGAAATTTGGTCTTGAGTTGAATGCTTAGAGAATTTTTGGAGTTGCATTTTAGATTGTGCTTTTGGTTTGAAGGTGTTGAAATATTTTTGGAGTGAAGATTTTTGGAGGTTTAATGGAGAGGTAGAATATCCACCTTTGTTTTTTCTTTATTTATGTTTGTAGATGTGAAAATTGTGTTTGTATGAGTATTTGCATGGGTGTTGTGAATGTGATATATTGGGGTTGGGTAGCTTTCCTTAAGAAGGGAGTGGGAGATGGAAGTATGGGACCATTGGGGAGGGAAAATGGAGTTGTGAGGCATGCACTTTAAAGGGGAGTCGATTAGGAGTTCCACCTATGGGGAGTGAAAAGCAAAACATGGACATATTCTTGATTATTTGCAAAGGAGAGATAAGGATGTATTTAAATTTTTGTATTGTACACATGGAGGCTTTTGGGTGGAACTCCTACTTCACTTGGGAGGAAAAAGGATGTGGCTCCCATATTATTTTCTCCTTTTGGATTGATTTCAAGCCTATGTGTTTATGGGAAAGTGTAAATATTGTTGATTATGTCCATTTGAATGTGTATTGTATGTTTTGTAGAAGCCTCTTGCAAAAAATTGTCAAATGTTGCTCAAGAATCCTCATTATTCTTTGGTTCAGGATCAGGGGCCAATAAGGAGGATGACTTATCCTCTTATTGGATTAAAGGTTGGATGCAGAGTGTCACCTATCCCCCTTTCTTTTTATTGTGATCCAAGTTTTTGAAGAGTTTATGGGTGCAAGTTTGAAAGCTAAAAGTTGGGAGAAGACATTGAAATGAAGATTTTTTGTTTGAATCATTGGAAGAATCTCTATGTTGTAATTTTTCCATATTGTTCCCACTTAGAGTGGAATTTTGTAAATCTTGTATTATCAAAAGAAGTATTTGTATATTTCATGTATTCAAATTTGTAATGTTATAGTGAAAGAAGAAAACTTAAGTTGTAGAGTTTGCTTGAAATGAAATTGTCCTAAATTTGTATGTTATTCAAAGTTGCAATGTCTGTGTGTGTGTGTGTGTGTGTGTGTAAAAAGTGTGTGTGTGTGTGTGTGTGTGTGTGTGTGTGTGTGTGTGTGTGTGTGTGTGGAAAATAAATATGTTATTAAAAGGAATTTTTGTTGAGTTATTTGTTGTTTTGTTGGGAAAAAAAGAATATGTGAAGGAGAATGAATTGTAGTTGATGTTATACTCAAATTTTACATTTTATTGCAAAAGAAAGAATAGAGAAATGAGTTGATGTTTATGTAATTTTGAGTTATAAAACTAGATATATTATCAATCTAGAAACTAATGAATGGAAGACACCTTAATTAAAATTAATGTTGCATTGAACACCAACCTAAGTAGAAAAATTGTTGAAAAATGTATATATATAAGATTATGTTTTTGGGAAACATAATTGCCGCCCTATGCAGGGCGGCGGTTTTAGAACCACCGCCCAGCATAGAGCGGCAGTTGATGAGCCTCCCCCCAGGTAGGGCGATGGTCACATGACCACCATTCTATATAGGGTGGAGGTTTCGTCACTTTTGACAAAAAAATAAAATTTTGACTGTGCAAAACCTAGATTGAAATTTAATTGAAATCTAATCTTTAAACCATAAAAATGAAACTAACAACAACTAGTAGTTAATTAAATTTAATTTTTTAAGCCTTTCAATCCTTTTATGGGCACCCAAATGTGTAAAATTCATAGATTAAATGAAATGGGGTTTTTCCCCAATTGTTGAACTCAAAGGATGTTTCCATTAAATAACCAAAATAGATCCATGGTGGGATCTCTACATTAAGCAAATGAGAAATCTTCAATAGTAAACCCTTGCCTAAGCTAAACTATGGATAGAAGAATGGAGGAAGATTTCTCCATATACATCTAAACTAATAAACTTTCTCCATGGTTGCACTTCTTGCTCTCATGGCTTCCCCTCCTCTTCCAAAACCTGTAAAACAAAAATTAGCAAATAAGGTTGTTTTGGGGAAAAGAGAAATAAAAAGGAAACCCATAAGGATATTTAGGGAAACCCAAAGCTAAGGGCTAGGATAGACTCAATCCAATGGCCCAAATTAAACCCTAACTCACTTAAGTGGGAGGTATTTTGTGGGAATGAAATCTTTAAAAAAACATGGGTAGTGGGGTAAATGGGGTCACTTAGTGGCTAGGCAAAAATAATTAAACTTTTGTGTTAGAAAATAAATGAATCTTGGTGCATGATAATTAATTAAACTTATGGAACTTGGTAAATGTATTGTTTTAAACCATAAATATATCTTAGGAAGTAAATTAATAATATTTAATTATTAATTTAATTCCAACTTTCACAAGCTTGTGTAGAAATACTTTAACCAAGAAATTTATTAATTGTGGAAATGTCTAACCTTGCAAACCCCTTTTAAAAAAAAAAAAAAATTATTACCATAAACTTGACTATTAAATTATTAGTTCTATTTTGTTTTGAGATTACAAATTTGAGGGTGTTACATTTGGTATCAAAGTCATGGGTTCAACACTTGGACCCCAAGCACACTTGGAAACACAAAATACAACAAGAAAACCTAGCGCAACTCTAAACCTAGAACGCACAACATAGCATAATATTTTTAAAATGTAGAAAACTTAAAAAAATTGAAACAAAGTCTAGATGATGATAAACTAACTCCCACCTTGGTTTGTGCAGGAGGCGCGAACTAGACGAGAGGTCCTTACACATGAACCTAGATCTACCAGCCCCAGATCAAGAAGTAGAAACTATATTGCCTCTGATACTACAGACACTACAGGATGTTAATGCTGCTTTATGCAGAGGATATTTAGGAGGGAAACCTAGCAGTGAGGATGGAGAGCCATCAATGGAGGCTCGTGCACCGTCACGTCACAAAGGCTTGAGGATAAGAGATAAATCCCATGAGGAATCGGTTGGATATGAGTCACCACCTAGAGAGCACAAAGATATTTAGGACGCAGACAGATCTAGGAGCCGTAGGCTAAGGGATGTTCATGTGGAGAGACCTAGGGGCTGACAGTCGACAATGGCAGATCACATTAGAGAGATATTGAAGTTACATCTACCACATTTTACTGGAGACATAGGAGGATTTCGAGGCAAGGGCATGGTTGGTTAGCTTTAGCGGATGCTTCAAGCTATGCCTTGTACTAACAACATGAAAGCTCATGTTGTTATTCACCTTCTAAGAGATGCGCAGCCGAGTTTGGTGGAGAAATGAGTAAAAAATCCATGTAGATTCAAAGACAGTTACTTGGGAGCTCTTCGAGGAGCATTTTAGGAGTATATACATATCCAAGAGATTCATCCAACAGCGGATCGATGAGTTTCATGATCTTTGATAGGCCTCCATAATGGTAGCAGAGTATGAGGGTTAGTTTTTATTTTATTCAGTATGTGGAGTACATGTAGGATGAGTAGGTTAGGGTTCACAGGTTCATCAAGGGCTTGAACTTATACTTGGGTGGGGAAGGGAACATTCATTATCTGCAAACTCTATCAAAGGCTATAGAGAAGGCCTATATTGTAGAGGAAACCAGGGGGAAGACTTAGCAGGATCGAGACAGAGTGAGGATCCACATATAATAGTTGTAGGATAGTAGGTCAAGAGGATCATATCCTCCTCCTCATGACCGAAACACTTCAAAGACATGATCTTCATTTAGGCCTCCTCCTCCTTGGCAGTAGCAATAGACTCAACCACCCTTTTGACCTCCATAGTGTCATGATGCTAGAGAGGACGTAGTATGGGACCTCGGTGAGGGCCCAATAGGAATTAGATCCACCTCACACATAGCCATCGGGAGTACATCCACCACAGTACCCACAAAATATATGACGGGATCATCAAGTTCTATAAAGCACGGACTACCGAGCCACGGAGGAGTATCTACTCGGTGTAGATGATCGGTATTTGTTATGGGTGCGGTGTATATGGTCATTATTAGAGAGAGTGCCTTCACAACCCCGTTAATCAAGGTAAGGCACTTGTTTCGAGCCTACATTGGTGACATGGCGGGAGCCACAAGATTTATGTTGCGGATCGAGAACTGTCGGGCTAAGCACCGTGTCAAGGTGATTAAGACCACATGTAGCATTGGTGGTATTTCTACCCCTATCTTATTTGATTCAGATCATCAGTTTCTTTCATTTCTCCATCTTTAGTAGAGAAATACAGGTTGGTGGCAGTTAGGTAGGGCCTTAGTTGTGATGTTGATATGGCTTCTAGATACAAACTCTCAGTGGAATCCTTACTTAAGGAGTTTATAATAGACCTCGGGCCCTTCACCGTGACTTTGGATCTTTGTATCCTTCCCTTAGTTTCATATGGAGTTATATTGGGCATGGATTGGTTGTCTGTAAAAAGAGCTAGAGTTTATTGTTACAACAAGGATATATCTTGCGCAGAAAATTTGGGAGTGGAGTCAATGATTGTTGGAATTAGGAGACCCATCTCTATTTGCACCATATTTGCTATGACGTTGAAGCGGTGTGTGCGATGGGGTTTTCAGTTATATGCCATCATTGTTAATGATCAATGAGAGGATGAGACTCATGGACCATTACTTGATGACTACCCCATTTTGTAGGATTTTTTTGATGTTTTTCCTAGTGATTTGCTAGGGTTACCTCCCCGTGTGAGATAGACTTTAGTATTGATTTGGTTCCGGGAGCGGAGCCTATCTCATGCGCACCATATAGGATGACCACACCTGAGCTATGTGATCTCAAGTTGCAGTTGGATGGTCTTCTTGAGAAAGGCCTAATCCATCCTAGTGTATATCCTTGGGGTGCACCAATGATATTTGTGAAGAAAAAGGATGGATCTCTCCATTATGTGTAGACTACAAACAGCTTAACAAAGTAACAATCAAGAATCGTTACCCCCTTCCATAGAAATATGGTTTATTTTATCATATGAAAGGGGACACTATATTCTCTAAGATATATCTTAAGTTAGGCTACAATCAGCTGAGGTTTGCGGAGGTAGATATCCATAAGACTACTTTCTACGTGAGATATGGCCACTATGAGTTCACGGTGGTACCATTTAGTTTGACAACACCCCTACAAAGTATTCATGAGTTTGATGAATGGGGTGTTCAGAAATTCTTGGATTGCTTCATGCTCGTGTTTTTATGACATTTTTATATACTCATGTACATGTGACGAGCACGAGAGCACCTTCGACAGTTCTGCAGTTGTCTTCATGAATAGAAGCTATACAGAAACACGGAGAAGTGTGCCTTTTTTAATTCAAAGTTTCATGTACTTAGGTCACATTATTTTTGGGGCAGGTATTGCAATCGATCCTTCCAAGATTAGAGCTATTAAGGATTGGCTTGTACTAACACATGTGACCGAGGTACATAGTTTCATGGGTTTGGCGGGTTACTACAAGAGATTTTTTCAGGACTTCTCTCAGATTACACACCCCATCACTTCCCTTCAGCAAAAAGGGAAGAATTTTGTTTGGTCTGATGGATGTGAGAAGGACTTCAGTACACTAAAGGAATTCCTTACGAAAACACCGATTCTAGTAGTGTCAGATCCTCAAAGGGATTTCTTCTTGTGTATAGATGCTTCTTTGGTAGGATTGGGAGGTGTTTTGATGCAAGATGGCCATGTAGTAGAAATTGACTCTCGTAAACTCAAGGATTATGAGATCAATTATCAAACTCATGCCCTTGAGCTTATGGTAGTGGTGCATTCTTTGGTGTATTGGCATCATTTCCTTATTTGCAAGAGGTTCATTCTTAGGACAGACCATTTGAGCTTATGTCACCTCTTCACGTAGCCCAATATCAACGTTCATCAATGGCGTTGGATGGAGTTGTTATGCGAGTATGACATGGAGATAGATCATGTGAAGGAAAAGGAGAATGTGGCTATAAATGCTTTGAGTGGATGGAGACATTTTTTTATGGCTACTTCAGTGGGTATAGACTTGCGGAGTAGGATTTTGTGATAGCTTCCACATGATAGCTTCTACCTTGCAACTAGAGCATAGATTGAGTCTTAGAGACCCCTTGAGGGTAAGTTTGATGGATTTGCATTAGAGTTAGATGGACTTCTCAGACACAGAGATTAGATCTATGTATCTAGGGATGGAGGTTTGAGACAAGATATCTTAGCATAGGCTCATCCTACACCTTATTCAACCCATCCAGGGGTGAAGAAGATGCACGCCACCTTGAGACAGTTGTACCTTTGGAGATGTATTCAGAAAGATGTATCTCATTTTGTTTCACGTTGTTTGGAGTGTCAGAAGGTGAAGGTCGAGCATCAACATCTAGCTAGCCTTCTCTACCCGCATGTTATATTGGAGTGGAAATGGAACACCATTTCCATGGATTTAATATTAGGGCTACCAACGTCAAGATACCACCACGATGCAATCATGGTCACGGTGGATAGATTAATGAAGGTGGCTCATTTTTCTCTAGTGAAGACCACCTATATAGCTAGCGCAGTGACATGAGTATACTTAGATGATATTTTCTCGAATGCACAGAATCTTTAGAAGATTATTTGACCGCGATCCCTTATGCACCTCTCATTTTTGTACTACCATGCATCATTTCCTTGGTATGAGTATCAACTTCAAGACAACATATCATCTAGAGACAAATGGATAGACGAAGCGGGTGAACCATATTTTAGAGGACATTCTTTATACATCATGGACCATCATTCGAGGTGGGAGGAGTATTTCTACTTGGTGGAGTTTTCTTATAATAATAGATTTCAAATTTCTATTGGTACGGCTCCATTTCAGGCACTTTATGGCAGCGAGTAGGACACCACTGAGTTAGGACAGATTAAAGGACATGGTATCTCTTGGGCCAACTTTGTTACAAGACATGGAGTAGTAGGTTGTTTTGATCGAGATAGAGACTATAGGAGGAATATGATAGAAAGAAGAAATACACGATCGAGGAGAGTTGACCAGCTATGAGGTGGGCATGAAGGTGTTTCTTCATGTTAGACCTCATAAGAGCCATATCCATTATGGAAAAGGCTCTAAGTTATCTCCTATGTTTGTGGGTCCATTTGAGATCTTAGAGCGGATCGGTCCCTTAGCTTATTGTCTAGCCTTTTCACCCAAATTTTCTCACATCCATGATGTATTTCATGTTTATGTTCTTAGGAGATACATTCTAGATCCCTATTGTGTATTGGATTGGACCACATTGCAAGTGCAGGATTAGGGGAAGGTGACTATGGAGCTCATGCGCATCATAGAGTGCAGAACCCTAGACCTTCAACGACGCAAGATTGACTAGGTGCAAGTCTGTTGGGATAGGTATGATGAGACTGCACCCACATGGGAGGATTCTAATTTAGTACGGGCCCAGTTTCCACACCTATTTCAGTGACTTCCAGGAGTAATTCGAGTATAAGGGGGGGAGGATGTAGTGCCCACTCCTCTTCGACACTATTTTCATTATGATGATATTAATGTTGGATTGATACTTAGACATTTTTATTATTATATTTTGAGCATTAGATGATAGACTATGCAGATATTTGGACTATTAATATATTGTGATTCACATTTTGATTATGATACACTATATTACACTGTTAGACAGTTTGATATATGTTGATTTACTTTATTTAGATTTTATACTTGACACATTATGCTCTGGATGTTTTGAGTATAATTATGATCGCATGGATGTTAGAATCGAATTATTTTATCAGTTGATAGATAATATAATTACTTAATTTTGGATGACGATTATTGATTTCTATGTATATATTATTTCTCAATGTTTTTGATGCATTCGTGAGGCCGAGAGGTTTTTTGGTGTTTGTAGGGACATTATATCATACATTGAAATGGGATAGGGACCAACCAAAGAAGAATAATGGGTACTTTTGCAACATGGCCAAATTTGACAACTTGTGTCTAATGTTTATGTTGTGTTATTGCATGCCTAGTTAGGAGGTTTCCCATGGGGGTGACCTCACATGTGTGGACATGGGGTGTAATGTTTTTCCCTTATTTTAATTTTTGTGTGTTTTATTTTGTGTTATATGTATTTAATTATTGGGAAATTTTAGTCACTTTATTAGCAATTATTAATGTGTCTTAATTAGCTAATCCAACTTAATTTGTTAACTAAAATAAGGATGTGACAATTGGATAATTATGAGGGTAGATGGTCCTTGAAATCTTGTGGATGTAAATTAGATTTGTGTTGGGTTTTGTGTTTGTACTCCTTCCCAACTTCAAAATTTGGATTTTGACTTTGGGAGGCATATGGGACAAGCTAAGTTTGTCTCATGCCTCTTAAATTCATCCAAAACTATACCTATGGTATGGGGAGTTAATTTTAGGATTAATTATGTATTTTGGAGTGTAAAAGGGTAAATAATTGCACTTATTACTTACCACATTTAAGTTTGTCCTTGATAGGCATGGTGTGCAAGTTGGAGTGTCATGTGGGCATGTCATAAGTCTTACATGTGCATTTAATTGCTTTGGGCTTGGTGTTTGACTTGTGTGTTGGAATGGAGGAATGATGAAGTGGCATCCTACATGGAGCCACCTCATCATCCTCACATCTCATTTCTATTTATTGATTGAATTTGAAGGATTTTGGGTTACTTGTCTCATTTCTTCTCTTGCACTTTTGGAAATTTGGTCTTGAGTTGCATGCTTAGAGAATTTTTGGAGTTGCATTTTGGATTGTGCTTGGTTTGAAGGTGTTGAAATCTTGTTGGAGTGAAGATTTTTGGAGGCTTAATGGAGAGGTAGGATCTCCACCTTTGTTATTTCTTTATTTATGTTTGTAGATGTGAAAATTGTGTTTGTATGAGTATTTGCATGGGTGTTGTGAATGTGATATATTGGGGTTGGGTAGCTTGCCTTAAGAAGGGAGTGGGAGATGGAAGTATGGGACCATTGGGGAGGGAAAAGGGATTTGTAAGGAATGAGTTTTGGAGGGAGTATGATTAGGAGTTCCACCTATGGGGAGTGAAAAGGAAAACATGGACATATTTTTTCTTATTTGTATTTGAATGTTTTGTATTGTGCACATGGAGGCTTTGGGTGGAACTCCTACTTCACTTGGGAGGAAAAAAGAGGTGGTTACCATATTCCTTTCTCCTTTTGGCTTGATGTCAAGCCTATGTGTTAATGGGAAAGTGTAAATATTGTTGAGTATGTCTATTTGAATGTGTTGTATGTTTTGTGGATTGTATGTTTTGTAGAAGCCTCTTGTAAAAAGTTCTCAAATGTTTCTCAAGAATCCTCATTGTTCTTTGGTTGGGGCTCAAGATCCAATAAGGAGGATGACTTATCCTCTTATTAGATTAAAGTTTTAGCAGAAAATGTTTCCTATCCCCCTTTCTTTGTATTGTGATCCAATTTTTGAAGAGTTTATGGGTGCAAGTTTGAAAGCTAAAAGTTGGGAGAAGACATTGAAATTAAGATTTATGTTTGAACCATTAGAAGAATATATATGTTGTAATTTGTCCATATTATTCCCACTTAGAGTGGAAGTTTGTAAATCTTGTATTATCAAAATAAGGCTTTGTATATTTCATTTATTCAAATTTGTAATGTTATAGTGAAAGGAGAAAGCTTAAGTTGTATAGTTTTCTTGAAATGAAACTCTCCTAAATTTGTATGTTATTCAAAGTTACAATGTGTGTGTGTGTGTGTGTGTGTGTGTGTGTGTGTGTGTGTGTGTGTGTGTGTGTGTGTGTGTGTGTGTGTGTGTGTGTGTGTGTGTGTGTGTGTGTGTGTGTGTTTTGAGTTATGAAACTAGATATATTATCAATCTAGCAACCAATGAATGGAAGACACCTTAACTAAAATTAATGTTGCATTGAACACCAACCTAGGTATAAAAACTATTGAAAATGTATATATTTAAGGTTTTGTTTTGGGAAATAGAATTGTCACCCGTGCGCAAGCGCAGCGGTTTCAAAGACCGCCACCAAAGCCTGAGAGCGGGGGTCGATGAACCGCCCCAGGTAGGGTGGCGGTCATAGGACCGTCGTATACATAGGATGGTGGTTTCGTCACTTTTGACGGAAAAATAAAATTTTGACTATGTGAAAACCTAGATTGAAATTTAATTGAAATATAAGCTTTAAACCATCAAAATGAAACTACTAGCAACTAGTAATTAATTAAATTAAATTTTTTAAGCCTTTCAATCCTTTTATCGGCACCCAAATGTGTAAAATTCATAGATTAAATGAAATGGGGTTTTCCCCAATTGTTGAACTCAAAGGATGTTTACATTAAATAACAAAAATAGATCCATGGTGGGATCTCTACATTAAGCAAATAAGAAATCTTCAATAGTAAACCCTTGCTTAAGCTGAACTATGGAGAGAAGGATGGAGTAATATTTCTCCATATACATCTAAACCAAGAAAATTTCTCCATGGTTGCACTTCTTTCTCTCATGGCTTCTCCTCCTTCTCCTCTTCCAAAACCTACAAAACAAGAATGAGAAAATGAGGTTGTTTTGGGGCAAATAGAAATAAAAAGGAAACCCGTAAGGATATTTAGGGCAACCCAAATCTAAGGGCTAGGATAGATTCAATTCAATGGCCCAAATTAAACCCTACCTCACTTAAGTGGGAGGTATTTTGTGGGAATGAAATTTTAAAAAAACATGGGTAATGGGGTGAATGGGGGAAGGCAACTTTGTGCCTAGGAAAAATAATTAATTTTTTGTGTTAGAAAATAAATGAATCTTGGTGTATGATAATTTTATTCCAACTTTCATAAGCTTGTGTAGAAATACTTTAACCAATAAATTTATTAATTTTGGAAATGTCTAACCTTACAAACCCCTTTTAAAACAAAAATATATATTATTACCATAAATAGTTCTTTTTTTTTAGAGTAAAATTTTTGGTCGTTACACTCTCACCATCCATTGTCCTCTACAGGTGAATAGGTGGCTGAAAAAACTTAATGATCTTGCCAAGGTGCTTATGATTTAGCCCAACTCTTCATGATGTCATCTTCCTATCACCCTGAATTCTCGTTATTGAATGAGTAGAAAGATCACTCATATCATTTCAGTAATGGAGGAACATATAAATTCCACTCCTTCCATTTCTTTTCTCCACCACCTAGAGCAAGATGTGGCTAATCACCAAGGACTTGTAATAGATAAGAGACATGATTGAGTCTCTTACGCTTGGAAAACACCATCACCACTTGTAGGAACATCCAGAGATTGTGTTCCATCCACTTATTTAGCCTCGCTGAATATTTTGAGGTATATTGAGGAACCTCTCATGTAGGACAAGATCATATCTCCAAGAGATATGAGGAATTGATTCATTCTGTGCTGCACAAAAATGTTTCCCTGATTGACCTTGTTGGCATGGGTGGATCAGAAAATGATCCTCAAAAAGGTGTTCAACAACACCAGTGCATGCACTCTTTTTTTGTGATGGTTTAATGCTTTGGCTTACCATTTCAAAAACTCCCTCTTCGAAGCTCTCATAAATGATCTCGTCAAAAAAAAATCTTCAAATAAATGAAATATTGAGAGAGAAGAGGGAGAGGATGTCAAAATATGGTTGAGTAAAAATAATTTTGCTTTTTTTTATTATTTTTAGGAAATAAATGCAAACTTGTTGTTAATTGAGTTATATTTTCATCTCATCTCTCCACACCAAAATTCTAACCTCATCATTTCTACCTCCAAAAGTAACAAAGTGTGCTTTAAATTTGGGAGTTCTAGATGCATCCACATCCAAGTAGAAAAGTTGAAAGAGGGTGATAGTTGGTGGTTGTTTTGTTTCCATGATTTTCCACACAGTAATGTAAATTAGAATTTTTCCCACGAGCATTAAACATGGAATAGTGAGGCGTGTGTGTAGGGAGTGAAGAGGCCTTCTCTTACCTCTCAAAGTTATTGAACAAGTGATGGCGGTAATTATCCACTTAACTAAATGGGAATTTGTATTTAAGAGCTTGCGAGTAATGCATAGGAATATGTTGATGATGCTATGATGCTTTGGCCAACTTTTACATATTTTTACAATCATGTTTTCTTTATCTCTATCCCTTCCTAGAAGATGTAGTCGATCCGTACAGCAAATGTGATCCAGTTATGGATTGAAGAAGGGTTTGTGACCAGACTAGATCATTTCAAAACAATAGAGATATTTGTCAATTTATTAGTTGAACACTTCGTATTAAACCACTCCTTAAGGAATCGTGGAAATGTGCATTTTTGCAGGTGCGTGATGCATTGCTCGATTTAGCACAACAAATTGTTGAGAAAGAACAAAAACTTTTTTGTTTAGGATGACATTTACAAGAGGTTTCAAATGATTGTTTGGCACACGTAATAATTTCATTTATGGTCAACAATTTGACTAATGTTCCAAACACATTCAAATCTCCTCATATCAACTCCTGGTTAATGCCAAGCAATCTTTATTCAAGTAAATTTGAAATAGGTGAGTGGGAGAATATTCTCTCTTAGGGTGTTGGATTTGTCATGGAATGACATCCATTCCTTTATAAAGAGCATAGGATGTTTGAAGCATTTAGTTTACCTCAAGCTAATCTATGCACCAATAATGATACTTCGCAACTCACTTAGTTCTCTTAAAAACATTCAAATACTAGATCTTTATAACTCAAATATAACAGATCATACATCTAGTATTTCTAAGCTAACTTCCTTAAATCTTTTGTACATTGTGAATTGTAAACATTTGCATTCCATAACTTATGAAATTTCATAACTCACGTCTCTTGAATATCTTAGTATTATTAATCGCCCCAATGCATGAATAAACATAGGGAAAAATAAATGTAAAAGATGACTAATCTCAATTAATGATTTTGGATCCCTCAAACAACCTGAAAAGGTTGGCACTTGGAAACAATGGTGAAATAATTTGGAGGAAACTATGGGAAGCATGAAGCAAATGGAGGTTCTCAATATGGATCTCACAAACATGGAAATCCTTCCCAATGACATGATTTCCATGTAAAAATTTGAGGAAACTTTGGTTAACATGTCCTCAAGTATTCAAGATAGAAGATTCATTTTGTGCATTTCAAGAACTGAGCCATATTAGTTAGTTAATATGTGGCATGTTGAAACAAGTACCGCCTTACACAAGCTTGTGAATCTCAAACAACTTGACATTGTTTATTTCTCTAACATAGAGAAGTTACCAAAGGAATTTGGTGAGAGGGGAGTGTTTCCCAAGCTAGATGTATTTTCAATGCTTGTCCTAAAGAAGCTAGAGGAGGTGTCAATGGTATAGGAAGGAGCAATTCCTTCACTCAAAACATTGACAATAATGTCTTGTCAGTGTTGTGGATGTTGTCAAAGAATTACTAGAATTTGAAAAGCATGGAAACGATAAGATTTTATGGTTGTTCAATGATTCTCACTACAATGCAAGAAAATTTTATCACGATAGAAAACAAAGTGCAAATAGTAACATTGTCTACTACTACAGACACTAGAACATTGACAAACTACTTCTTTGAAATGATTGTTCGCAAGAATAATTTATTTTCACATAATTTTATTCCAACAAGTTGTTTCATTTTTTCTTGAGCATTTATAACATCGAGAAACATTCTTTATTACGCAAAAGGCATATTCACCGGCGGAAATCCCCTACCTCGACACCGATAGAGATAGTTATGGAGGAGATCGATCAATTGATGATGTATGAAGTATTTGAGCCTTACACTTGGTGGTGAGCGGTTATTTGTGAGAGTTATAAAGTGATTGTATTATTATGCAAGGAAACCTGGCAGGTCCGAAACTCCATTTATATTATTATGTAAGGAAAATGGCATGTCTAAAATGTCATTTAGGATACGTCTCTCTTCCCATTCGCGCGGGTTTTGGGAGTGCCTAGTTGGGGTGGTGGGTTTTCTTTACATGGGTTTATTTTTCCCATTCAACGTTTATTGTGTTGTTAAATACATGGAGATTGTGGTTATAAATAGTAACAAAAATAAATAAATGTTAGTTATAAAAATGATGTTAATTGTCTTCAACAAAAATAAAAGTGTCACTTTATTTTAAATAATCGCATAAAATAAAATTTAATTTATAATATATTAAAATTATGTAGATGTAGAAAGTGGTTTTACATTAAAATGCACTTGAGTGATTTTTATATATTTTATTTCCAAAATTAAGGAATATCTATATTGAATGCCCATCGACTAAGTCATATCATGTACATAAGATTGATCGACGATAATTTTGAATCTATTTAATTCATATATTATATTTTCGACCGTAATATTTTCAAACTAAGGAATATCTATATCAAATGCCCTTAAAAACAAATCTAAAATGTGTACTAACTTTGCATACCCCGATTTTCCTACAAAACTTGTTCTATTAAGAAAATAATGATAATGGCGCACAACATGACGATAAATCTAAAAAATTTGTAACTTGGAAATCTTAAAATTCCATTATGTTGAAAGGTGTTTGCACATGCGGGCAGTCCACCCCATCGATAATTGATGAGACATGGAAGCAAGTGATGAATCGATCGAGAAACATGGACTTGTATATGCCCTTCAAGTGGTGGCATACAACAGTTAAATCTTTCCGGAAATAAGAAATAAATCATTTTTGCATGTGCCTCGCTCGATTATATTTTCTTGAATTCATTAGTCAAGGGTTTTGGAGCAGAAGTGAAGGCCACCATGGTCTCTATGTATTTTTCTTGCTCAACTATCTCGTGGTGACAACGATAGTAATTGTTGCGGCGGTGTGAAGTCCACAAACATAGTCCTCTCGAGTGAGTGTATTCATTTGAACGGATCCTACCAATTTTACTCGGGAATGAACTCAGGCACTTACGCATAAACTTAGTTGAACGACATGTTCTTTTCAAGAGAAACCACCGACGATGATGCCTCTGCTTTGAGTTAGGAGGTAAAATTTTATAGATTTTCATGGGTAATGATTACATCACCTGATTGCATTGTAAATGCATTGATGGTTTTCATGGATGCTTTGAGCTTCCCCTTAGACCCCATGCCCAAAAATATCATGCTTTTCCAGATGGCGGAAGGGGCGATGAACTTGCAAAAAATATTAATTTAAGCAAAGAGAATGAAGAGTGAGAAACAAAGAAAATTACCTGAGCACCATTACATCTAAGGTCCATTTAATTTTGATCTCTAGCCATCCGATTTCCAAACATCCTAAGTTTTAATCAAACTTGATCACACACAATGCGTGAAGATAAACAGAGAAGAATTTGTTCAAGGTGGAGCAACGAGGTTAATCGAGAGGTGTCGAGTGAGTAGCGAAGCGAGTGTACCATTAATGGATCGGTGGAAGGAAAGGATGATGTGAGCTTTGAAGGTGAGGGAGTGCATAAGGGAGCTCATGCTCTTTATGGTGTGCTCTCCTCTAGCCCACATGTGTTCAGGATGTCATCACCCAGAAAAATGTCGAAGATGGATTTTTAATAAACTCCTTTTGGGTCATATCCAAACATGGTTTTAAGAATGTGCTTGTATTTTTGGATCCATGGTGACCATAGAAAATAAGTTAGCCATCCATGAAGGCCTGATCGAAGTGTGTGATGCAAAAAGAGAGAGAACAGAAATAGGAGTAAAAGCATCGGAGTGATGTAAAGAAGAAAAACAAAACAAAAATAAAGAAATCCTGTATTTTCCTAGCAAGTATGAGTACTGATAGCAATTGATGATCAACTGGACAACCACAACCTTCAATTGTTGAAATCCCTTTACTCTCTCATTGCCAATTCCACCAGAATACTAACTCATGAGAGGTTGATTATGGTTCACTTGCAACACAAACTTGTTCTCTGCATCGACCAAAAAGTCATGCTTTGCACAAATTTGTAGGTTGAAAAATGTCTTTTGAATGGTGTTACTGGCTCTATCATCGACATTATTTAGGACAATTCATTTCATCCACATCATTTTCCTTTATTTATCGTCATTAAATTTGATTGATACACGCTTCTTTTTGTCTTTTACAATTTCCTTTTCCGTTTTCCATTATTTCTCTTTCGTCATCAACATCACACACGTATCATGCGATTACTAGTAGTAAATATTGCGCTACTACTCCTTTTGATCATGGTCAACTATTTGACAGTTGTTGGTTATTTCCATCTATCGGCATCGCAAAAACAATGATAGATTCTTTGTCCCATTTCATAGACTTTTTGTCACTTCTCCATGGAGTAGAATATTAATTGTTTAAGAAGTAAGCAAATATGTGATACTTCATATGCTCCAATGGCATGTTCTACATATGTATTCATAAAAGGAAGTATAAATTGATGTGATATGCTTTTTGTTAAGTCACTTTGAGTCAATTTATAAATAATTGGTTAAAATTTGATTGACGCCAGTATCATAACAATCACCTTTATATCTTCAACTTTGGTTGTTTCTCTTATTCTCCTTGTCTACATTTAAAATTATGTTTTCCTTTTTTATCATGGTGAGTAGTGACACTTTTACAATTGTCATTTAGTTATGGTGCTTAGTATGAAAGATTTATTTTACAACGTCCAAAGAGAATTTCATCTAATTTGTAGACTCGGTTTTTCAAAAATTATGTCTTTTATTAAATTATTGTAGATGTCAAATTAACTTGAAAATTATTTTAATAGATAAAACACTAATAAAAATTTGGTTTCATTATGATTTCTATTTGATTTATATATTGTGTGGTCAATATTTTTGACATATCTTTGGTTTATTCAATATTGTTTAAACGGTTAAGGGGTTATGAATGAATTCCATACCCAATTTCAATTATCATTTTGGTTGGTATAATACAATACTAAGATTTAATTTTGGAACATAAAAAAATCTTAAATTTTTCTTAGTTTGTGAAAATGTGACCATTAGACGATGTCTTTAGGAGAAAAGTGAAATTTAGAGATTTTTGTAATGAGGTTTAAACCATTTTCTGTGAGAAACATAATCCATGATGTGTAAACATTAATGTGAATCTTAATCTCTTAAATGATGGAATATTCCCTCTTTTTCTCCCAATAGTCCTATTGTGTAATGAATGAATGATGTGAAACCATGTAATTTTGTTCATGAGATAATTCCTAGAAAAGAACTAGTAGTCTCACGAGCATACAAATGTCCCTATTACAAAATGTGTTACAAAATTAATTGTAAAAAGGTATTTGAAACAAATTAAGTGAAACCATTTTAAGATGAATGTAAATGACTCGAGTGGATCCTATGTTTTTAGTTACCAACACATGAGAATATTGAGTTTTAATCCCTTAAACCCTCTCAAACAAGAGTGTCATCTTAGAAAGAAGTATCGAAGTTACCTTGAGTTACACAATGATTGTTGGAGCTAAGGGTGTTTAATTACTCTAGTTGTGACCTTAGTAGGGTGTATAAAATTATAATTAAATGTCTCCTTGTAACATGCATCTAATACTTAAATTTCTTAGGAATAATCTAATCTTATTGAGTGTGAAATCATACTTCTTAGGATCATGATGACTAAGTATTTAAGTAAAGTAGTTAGAATATACAATTAGTTGTAATAACTTAAAACAAAATAGTGTAACCTTAGTGATTAAATGCTAATATGAAAGGAACACGTAATTTATTTACTCTTGAACTAATAAACTTCCTTTGTTTCATGTGAACCTCCCTTGTTGCAACTAAAATAAATTGCAAAACTAAGAAAACATGCAACTTAGAAACAAATCCTTAAAAAAAAACTAGTAACCTCATGTGTGTATATATGTTCCTATCAACAATCAAGCTATATAATTCAATTGTGATAAGAGAAATGAGAAAAATCAGATGGAATCATTACAAGTAAAATGTTAAGAAAAATAAATAAAATGTAGTCTAGTTTAAAGAAGAATGAAGGACTACATGTTAAGTTCTTTTAAATAATTAAGGTCAATAATGAAATATGACTGTAATAAATAGGTAAACCAAGAAAGTGTCATGTCATGGATAGTGCCTATATATGGGAGTTTATATTATGGTTGAATTGTTATGTGTTGATTTGTCCTTTGGGGGAAATATGGCTTGATGTGCATCATGTGTTTTTAATTTTATATATATAGGTTCATGGCTGCGTAAATGTCCTATGTGATGTAGAGTTATCCTTTGTGATCAAGTGTGGTGTCATGTATTTAGTAATATAAGTCCAAAAAAAAAAATTATAGTAGTATTTTTGTTGTTGTATTTGTTATCAAAATGTGGGTGTGACACTTGGTATCGAGAGAAGAGGTTCATGTTTTTAACCCAGGATAGTTATTATTATGATGATTATACATGGTGGTGGATGAAAGAGTTGACGAATCATATCGTAAAAGCGTGCACCACGATCAAGTTGCACTCGTTGAATCATAATGGCTCCAACGTAATCACAAGAAGAATCGATCAATAATCGAACAATCTTGCATAATAAGTAAAAATATTGCACATAGAGAAAGGACAACGGAGTGTCTTGGCATGCTCATAAATCAATAGTAAAAGGGTACATATAGGGTGCTGAGTAACCCTAGTACATGACTCAATAGCAAACCCTAAACCTAACCCATGTGAGATGACCCTCCAATATGTGAGGACACATAGGATAACTCACACCAACACCCCCTTCATCAAAGCGGGGTAGTAGCTATGATGAGTCAGACTGAAAGAGAAGACACTCCTAAACAACTAAGAAAGATGTGTCAATGGGGCCCGAAAACTAAAGGCCTAATAAGGTGCCCATATACAAACAACATCTTCCTAGAAGAAGAAGAAGAAGAGAAATGGGTCCCGACATAAAGCTTGATGAGGTACCCATGCACAAAAAGAAGTCCCAAGCAAGTGAAGGAAAACCCAGTGGGAAAAAAATCCATCACGAGAGAACAAAAAAATACTCTCTAATCTAAGAAAGATGCCAAAGATGGGTCTTGACCATAGACTAGCTTGTAAAGGTACCCATGTATAAAGGGACAATATCTCGGAAAGATGAAAAAGAGAGAAGAAGAGGGAGATGAGATGGATGTGGAAGATGCCATGGATGGATCCGAGCTCGCAACTCTAAGAAGTCTCCCCGAGAATAATGTCGAAGATGAGATCCTCTGCCTCTGGATTGAAGAAGAGCGCACCATACTGTGTGTCTACCCTTAGGAAGGACAGAAAAGATGTGCTAGAAATCTACCCACTCCATGAAGGAAATTGAAGGTAGTAGCATGAAGAACTCTGAGTCTGGTCAACGAAAGTGTGACATAGGTCTAGCAAGCGAGTGCAAAGGAGCCGAGGGTAATGTCACGAGTGCGAATCGCCGAGTATGAAGGGTGAACACCAGTAGAAAGGATTTCTAACTGATGTGAAGGAAATAAAACATCCCCCATGACAAAAAATGGATCCACAAATAAGGGTGCATTAATGAAAGTCTTTGGAAAATTGGAAGTGGCAAGAGTCCTAGAGGGGGCACTCCCAACAACGAAGATGATGAACTCCTCCGAAATACCTGTAGATGGATGAAGAACCTGTAGTACATCACAAGTGTACTATATAGGAGACTACTCAATATCTGATGAGATGTGGGATGTGTCAATACTCTCTGGAATAGTGAGAGAAGGAGGGGAAGAAAGAGTGGGGTCCAACGAAATCTGAGCAAGTATGTCTCATATCCGAAGTATCTCCAACTAAATCTCCAACACTTTGCAAAGTTTTCCTAGCACAAAGAGGACTAGGAGAATCAAGCTCAAATTCAAAAGATTCTTCACTCGAGTGAGAAGGGACATAGTCCTCATCATCACTACTATCAGAATCGAAAGACTCAAAAGTCTGAGAGTCATGAAGAGGAGCACGCTCAACAACATCATCATATGAGGAGTTAGAGTCCGAATCAGAGAGCTGAAGAACCTCAGTAGGTAGAGAAGTAGAAGTCGAATAGGACTTAACGCTTCTCTCAATATCAAGCACAGAAGTGGGTGTCGAATCAGAAGTAAAGTGGGAAAAGGTATACAACCGTGAACGGTGATCTGCCTTTCCCTCAGCCACTGTAGTGTCATTGTTAAGCTCACGAATAATCACCAAGTTAGGACCAAATTCCACTCTCATTCCTTCACCAAGGTGAGTAATTTTGTAAACCGATAGGAGATTAGTAGAGAGATCAGGAACACTCAACACTTGGTTGAATGTTCCCCCATCTTTCTCTACCGATCCACTACTAAAGAATCGACACTTTCGTGTTATCACCCAACGTGATTTGGGACATATCACAAGGTTTGATCTTGGAGAACTAAACATTTGAAGAATCCAGGTGGTGCAAGGCACTGGAATATATAATCCATGTCAATGAAGGAGCAACTCGAGCTACGAGGGCCTTTCCTTTCTTCTTATCAAATTTAGAACCTTTTGCAGTGGAAGACTCGGCCTTCGGAGCATTTTGTTTTATGGATTCAGGAACACTTATTTTATTCTTCTCAAGTAAATGAGATAAGTGATCAATCTATTTCTAAAAATAGTGGTGCTCGTCGTGACCAAAATTCTTGCAATAGGAACACAAATACCTATCTTTCTGTGCTCTAGGCTCAGAAGTCGAAGTGTTCGTGTTAATTTTAGTTTTGGTCTTGGTTTCTTTCTTAGGTTGATCCTTTTTCTCTATCTCATTATCAGTATTCTTTTCCTTACTAGTACTTGCTACAAGGGCATGTGACTTGGACTTGAGAGACCCCATTTGAATGATTTTGTCCTATTCTCGAATGAGTTGGGATGAAAAATAGTCAAAGGAGGGCATATTCTAATCCTTTCCCAAGGCAGCTTTTGTAGCGTAAAAAGTTGACACAAAGACAGAATATTCAGGACCTAACTTAGAGAGAATCAACAAGATCAGTTGAGAATATTTCTTCTCTACTTGACATTCCTTTAACAATGATCTAGTGTGGACAAACTTCAAGAAGAATGCTTGTAGGTTTTCAAAATCACTAGGATTTAACCCTAGTAGTTTGTTTTCCAACTCATGTGCTCTCATGTCATCATGTTGTCTAAACATTTCATCTAACATTTTCCACGCAAACTTAGGTGTTTCAAATGACTCAATGTGGAAGAGCAAGTCAAGAGAAACAGACATGCAAAGAAGACCTAAAGCTTCATCACTACGGTTTAACCACTTAGATTTTTCGGAGTTCGTCATCTGGTTTAGTTATTGGCATAGCAATTGATTAACACAATGAGATCCCTCTCCACCATCAGTTCAAGATTTTGGTGTGACGGAAATTCATGTAGTTCTGATACCAGACAGTTAAGCGCGCCAGCCCCAAAGTAGTTCTGAGATGGGTGACCTCCTGGGAAATTCACATTGTCACTTCCTCCTAATCTTGTTGGGCCTGATTGGGTGTATACCCGACTCCATCATGCGAGAGGGTATTGGCATAGCAGCTAATTAACATTATGAGATCCCTCTCCACCATCGGTTCGAGCTTTTAGTGTGATGGCAAGTCATGCACTTTGATACTGGGAAGTTAAGCGTGCCAGCCCAAAGTAGTGTTGGGATGGGTGACCTCCCAGAAATTCCCGGTGTCACTTCCTCTTAATGTTGTTGGGCCTAATTGGGTGTATACCCAGCTCCATCGTGTGGGAGGGTATTGGTGTAGCAACTGATTAACATGATGAGATCCCTCTCCACCATCAGTTCAAGCTTTTGGTGTGATGGTAAGTCATGCAGCTCTAATACCATGAAAGAGTTGACAAATCGATCGGAAACTGTGCACCATGATCAAGTTGCACTCTAGTTGAATCGTAATGGCTCCAACGTAATCACAAGAAGAATCAATCAATAACTAAACAATCTTGCATAACAGAACAAAGCTTGCACATAGAGAAAAGACAGCAGAGTGTCTTGGCATGCTCATAAATGAATAGTAAAAGGGTACATATAGGGTGTTGAGTAACCCTAGTGCATGACTCAATAGCAAACCCTAAACCTAACCCTAAACCTAACCCATGTGAGATGACCCTCCAATATGTGAGGAGGACACATAGGATAACTCACACCAATAGTGGAGATAGCATGAGTAATGTGATATTATGTTGTGATGTGACAAACATTGTACTTGTGATATTATGAATGCACTGTTGTGCATACCGATGACAGTAGTTTTGTTATGATGTTGATGTGCTTGTGATGAGAGTATTCACTCTCTCTTTTGTGAATTCAATGTGAATTTCACATGTGATGTACTGCCTTGTTGTGTGAAAGGAATGTTATTGTGGACTACGAAGTGTTGGAGTGTTTTATTATTCTATGATATTTATGTGTGTTAATGTGTTGTATAAAAAAATTGTTTCGTAGTGAATGGATCATATTGTGATGCATCCACCATGTTGTGATGTATCGTGTAGTGTCACCATGTTGTATTGAAATTTTTATGTTGTGATGTTAATCATTATGTTCATCATACATATATTCCATGTGTTATGTGATGGATTCATGTTATGAACTAGGGGCATATGGTGATCGTGTGACCCCTATTGTATTGTACTTGCACTTTGGGTGCATTATGTGGAAACATGATGTATTGTAAACCGTGAAAGTAATGTTGTGTTATACCCTATAAATATACCATGTATAAGATGCTATGGTTTTGTGTGTGAATCACCATTGTGTTAGTAATGTAGTTATGTGTTATGTTATGAACCTTACACTAATCGACCCTAAGGGAATCAATCGATAAAAAGTGTATGTGTGGAGTGAGGAAATGAGTACCATTGACCAATCACATGGGTCGAGTATGATACAGGAACTAGAGTCTTACATAGACTGAAAATCCACTTTTGTTCATTTGGTATGCATGACACTTGCCCAATAGGCACCATTCATATTGTGTTGCGTGAACACCTTAGGCTTAGTAGATGATAACCTTTACCT
Organism: Taxus wallichiana var. yunnanensis; assembly: GCA_018340775.1. NCBI lineage: Eukaryota > Viridiplantae > Streptophyta > Pinopsida > Cupressales > Taxaceae > Taxus > Taxus wallichiana. The sequence continues at coordinate 796,760,480 of CM031240.1, read as the reverse complement.
TTCTCTCTCTCCTTATATAGTTTTCTTATAGATTACTTGTGTACCCAGTGTCTACTAACTAATCACTCGAGATGAATACAAGATAGGAAGTGGAGTCTTACATAGACTAAAAACCCACTTTTATTTGTTTGGTATGTGTTGATGTGAAGTCATAGCACCCCGAATGAAAAAAATTTATGGACTGGCGCATTTTGTGTGATTGCATAACATGGAGCTATCTTGAGTGAGGGACATTACAAAATGGCATAGCTCTCTGGAGAAGTTCGGTTTCTGCTCCTAACCTACCTGCCACTTACTACTCCTAATACGGGAAAACATTGACTAATCCTAATCTAATGCTTCCAAGGGGATAGGGAAAGAAGGATTGCATGAAAGAAACCTACACTACGAGCAATGATACACCAAGAAAGGAGTGTTGATCACTCTTCCCAGCCCTGTAAAATGGAGAAAGGGTGAATACTAGGGATGTTGGAAAAATGTAACACAAACCCAAGTTCCACCAATGTATTAAGGGAAGGATGGATCAGATACAACACAAACCCAAAATACAAAAAATTTCCATTCCTAATAAACACAAAAAACCATGCACTAACTATGAAATATGCACATAACACCCTGTTGTAATGAGAGGTAAGAGAGACAAAAATCATGCAAAGGTTAAAAAAATAACAAAAACATAATTTTTATTGCTCATGAAGTATGCATAGTACATTACATGTGGTAGAAAGGCATGAGGCCATTACAAAGTGTTTGGAAGAAGTCCTAGATCCCCAAGAAGAAAAGGGGTGCATGGGAGAAGAAAGATCAACAACCCTTTGTACATGCAAACCCCTTACAATTTATAGAGGAAGAAAATGAGGAGAGAGAGAGATATATATAAAATTTGAAAATACACTCCAATCTCCTACAAAATCCATCATTGTCCTTGTGGGAGTGATGGGAAAGTCTGCAAAGCCCATACTCCATTGTACCTTTCTTGTTGGGGAAGAAAAGAAGCCCATACCTCATCATTATGGTAGGTGAGAAATCGAAACCACTCCTCTAAAATGGTAGAATGTACTTCCACATTTTGGAATACTTAAATTTATTAAAATTAATAAATCTAGTTGTATTTGTGTAGAGGACACTAAGAGATTTCCAAAAAGTCTGATTTTATGTAAATCTGAGCTCCAGTCAAAATTTATGGCCATCTGAAGATGAGGGTGCCATACTGTAATAAATGTGAGTGGTTGGCTCTATTTTTCAGACTTCGACAATGCATCACATCCTCCAAAATCCAAAATTTCAAACTTTTGGGATTTGGAACTTTGGGCATTTTGATTTCGGAGTTCGAGTTACTGTTCATCTCTCAAGTTGGCTTGAGAGTTACATGACATTATTCATCGCTTGAGAAAAAAATTCTGAAATTCCAAAACTCCGAAGTTCAAAATTCAGACGTCGGGTTTCGAACCTTTGCACTTTCAAGATTTCAGGTTTCAAGATTTCGGGGATGTCGGGTTTGGGGTTTCTGGGACTTTGGGATTTTGGGTTTTAGGGTTTCATAAATTTCTGTGGTTTCTGTGGATTTCATGATTTCGGGGCTTCGGGGTTTTGGGGACTTTGGGATTATATTATCTACTTAAGCACATAAAACTTACGAAATCCTGAAAGCTCGAAGTCTAAATTTTGGACTTTGGGTTTCGGACTTTGACTCCCTTTTTGCATTCCTTTCCGTCAAGTCCCCGAATTTCACTTCGGCCTAACTCGAACAATCCCACCTCCGAAGTCTGAATTTTAGACTTTGAGCTTCTTCATTTCCAAAACTTCTTTGCAATGTGCTCGGCCCTCTTCAACTTATTCGGCCAATCCTAAAATGTGAGCTTTCATGGTCGAATTAATCCCTCGTTTACTCTCTGTGAGGTCTTGTTTTTCCAATTTCACCCGAGGGGCAAAATTGGATAACAGAGATGCATGGCATTTTCCCAATGGGCACCATGTTTATTGTGTTTCGTGAACACCTTAGGCTCAGTAGATGGTGACATGTACCCTTTCCATTCATACTATGTTGAGACTATGTTGAGCCTTGTGGGAGTATGGAGGGATGATTCGTAGAGATTTATGACAGTTATATTATTTGATCTGTTATTATATTATTTACGAGCCGAGTCTCAATATCCAAGTGCCAACAACTCGATGAGTACCCATTTGGTGGTCGTATAAGGCCACATAGTGATTGTGATGTGATATTTCTCTATACGTATTTTATTCATAAATTTGACTTTTATTTTCTCTTCCGTTTCAGAAACCAGAAAATTATTCTATTTAACTTTTGGTTGAGTTATTGTTTGCAATTTTAGGCATTTTATTTGATTTTTACACTAACATGATGATTTTCGCACTAACTGTGGCTAATTATCCATTTATTTTGCTTTGATTGAAAGTTAAATTTAAGTTAAAATTATTCCTTGAGTTTCAATTTATTTTCTCACTTGGCCCAAAGTGATTGAATTTGATGCCACTTGGAAATTTTTCTTATTGTTTTGGCATGTTGGTTCTAATGTTGTTATGTGTTGTAATAGGGACATGGGTTCACCAAGGATTGGTAGTACCTATGGACCTATTTCATGTATAGGGGTACACCCCAAGGAGTTACAAATAACTAGCAGGTTGTTGAACTATGGGTTATTATGTCACTTGGGTTAGAGGTGTCTGGAATCTATGTGCCTAGGACCATAGGTGACCGACCTCTTTAGTGGAGTGAAAAGGAAAAATTGTCTTTATTTTATTGCTTAAGAGGTATATGGAGTTGTTTTTTTATGCTTTGGGAGGTATATGGAGTTGTTTTGTGATGTTTTGGTAGGTATATGGAGTTGTTTTGTGTTTCCTTGGGAGGTATATGGAGTTGATATTTATGATTCATGAGTGTTCATGTGAGCCTGGTTATGTTTTGTGATGTTGAGGATTGATGCTCCTCATTGATGATATGATGTTGATCCCATTTTGACAATGTGTAGTTTTTGTTATGGTTTTGAGTTGTGTAAAACCTCTGTATGAATACTATTATGTTAGGGTGTGTGTGTGTGTGTGTGTGTGTGTGTGTGTGTGTGTGTGTGTGTGTGTGTGTGTGTGTGTGTGTGTGTGTGTGTGTGTGTGTGTGTGTGTGTGTGTGTGTGTGTGTGTGTGTGTGTGTTGAGTACTATGCTATGTGGATTGTATGTGTTCTTTCCATGGTTGGGTTGAGTTCTTGTGATGTGATATAGTCATGAAAGTATGTAGCATGATGTCTTATGGACCATTAGTGTTTTGTTTGGGCCTTGTGTGGTATCGTGATGTTAGTTTCTATTGGGCACCCACAAAAATAAATAAACTGAAATCCTAAACAATGAAATATTAAGAGATTGAGTTTTAGAAATACCTTAAAGGAGAAAGATTAACTAAGTAATAATGTAAATTGGAACTATCAATCTTCACAGAACATTAAGAAATTTATAAAACTTTCCTTCTTCCTTGTGATCATGCTTTAGTAACGAGTGTCTTTTCGCTGGTGACATGAGTTGTTGATTATTTTCTCCTTGCTCATGAGTACTTATTCCAACCTTGGATTTATGTCGCATTAAGGAAGATGCTCATATAAGGGGAGGGGGATGTATCTCCCTCTTGTTTTCACTTTTTCTTTCCCACGTTCCAATATCCTACCTATGTTCTATTAACAAGCCAAGGTGATCTCGTGTCATGTCAATGCGTTTGCACACGTATGTGTTTAAGAGACTTCACTAAGTCTTTGTACTTACCTCACCCAACACCTTGTAGGTGATCATATGAGTTTATGCAAGTTAACTATTAGTGTTATATGCTTCTTTTCCTTGATCTCCTCCATCTCGCATTTGCAAATATGGTTTAAAATAATAAAATGAAATAAAAAAATAAAGGAATTTTAAATATTTTAAACAATTAAAATTAATAATAATATTAATAAGTAGTAGTACGTTTAATTATATATATATATATATATATATATATATAATAAATGAAAGAATTATATATATATATATATATATATATTATAAATAAATAAATAAATTTGGAATGCCTTTGGAAGGGGTTGTTAGAGGAAGTGAATGGAAGATGCATGCAAGAGGAGTGGTGTGTGTAGATCTATGCTAGTATGTGGAGTATGGCAATGTGAAGGCATGGGCCTTCCTAACAAGGCACGTGGTCAGCCTAAACGGCCTTCAAACCTGTCATTTTCCTTACATAATAATACCAGCACTTCATTCAAAATCTAGAGGCGTTAACCACTGTGAAACCGAACTTGACATTGTAAATTTAGTAGTAATTGGATAGTTGCAACGAGTGCAGAGTCGAATCTTTGCTTACTAGCATTTGTAAATTAAGATTTTATACTCTCATAGTTAAATAAACATAAGATTGCAAGGAACTATGTTAAATGGAGCTCTCGCCTATAGCTGTCCTAAATCAATACCATTATGGGTTGAATCAGCCCTGCACACGGAGATAAATTTGTAAATCTAATATCTCCTCATTTTAATTTATACAAATTGATTGATCTAGGTCGTATCTCGTATCGGAAGTGGGCTCAATTTCCTATGAGAGGAGAGGATCTACCGTCACCAATGTATTGTTTGTTTTAGGTATAAAAAGAAGAAGAATGTCGAGGATTAAGAAGCACTTCACTTGGGTGTATTGTCTTAATGTATTGAATTTTCTTATTCTTCTTCGAGAACTTGTGCTATTGTATGGGTATACCATTCTTCGGCTACCTACCACTCATCATTGTCCCACTCTTTATATTTTATTTCGAGTATTTTTTTTATTGATTAAGACATTGGAAGATTCCTTTCCTATTATCCCACATATGTCTCTACAATATTTGTCTCTTTCACTCTTCCTCTGTGTGGAACCCTCTATTTGTCAAAAATTTCAAATGGATGGAAATCTCGGTAGTCTACTCTATCATATCCTAGTGGAAAGGCATGTTGGGGCATTTTCTAAAATTATTTTCGAATGCATGGGCAAAGATTTTAGTTTTCATAGACTCATCCTCTCCGAAATTCCTATTATAGGAACATGCTTCAAGGTCCATGTAAAGAGGTTGGCACTCCAAAGAGTCGCATTAGATATTGATGATGAAAATGTTATTAGTAAGGCAGAAGAGCTATGGTACTATCATATTTTATAGATATCATCCAAATATCAATAACAATAATGTTTTACGAGTTCTTGTAGTTGCATCATTTCTTGATCTATAGGATATTTGTGTGATATGTACTGATTTTATAATATCTAATATTTGGAGCTCAAAATTCCTAGTGTATCAATTATTTGTATAAAGGCAGGATTATCATATCCATGATGATCATGTCGAAAGACATGTTGGGGATATCTCGTGTCAAATGGGTTTCATGGAATTAAGAGCGACTCCTAAACTCTACACTCGAGACTCTCTCGCACTCTTTTAAAATCCGATCAAGCTGTGGGTGAAAAATGAAGAGAAGTGGTTTGAGCTTGCATTAAGAATTCTTTTTGGAAAGGGTCTTATTAGAAATCAATCATTCCAATTTGCCAAATACCTTAAAAGAATGCAGTGTATATACAAAATGGGTTGTTGATCAAGCCTTAGAATTTTCTAGAGAATGCAATTGGTAGCGAAATATATATCCATTATTTTATCACTTGTTGGACCATTGAATGGAAGGGATCGGAGGATAGGCTTGCATGGATTTTTGACAAAATTCCTTGTTGAGATGTGGATTCAACTCCCTCAATCTTGACCATTTTTTCTTACTACATGCATGTTCATCTTACCTTGTCTTTTATAATTCTCGTACATTAGTTTTTCATTTGTAACGGAATAAAATTTTAAACCCTATTATTTTAATATAATTGATTAAATTAAGTAAACTTGTTTTTCGAAACAATAAAACTTCATCTCGTAACGTACACAATCCAAATAACCTTTGGTAGTCAACCATAGATTTAAACCCCTCCTTCTAAAATGATTTGGAAAAAATTGTACCTAGACTAGATAGCCGCAACACCCTTTTATTGACAATTTTACTTTGAGTCCCTTGTAAACCCACCAACCATTCCCTTGTAAAATCTAGTAAATTGTGATTTTTTAGAGACTTGCACAGAAACAACATTGTGAACCACAAAAAAGAGATGTCAAGTTTCATCTATGTTCCTTTATTTTTAGGGAGTTACATCAAGCCTTAGGCTAACCCCGATTGACTACTTATGCTATTTTTTCTCCCCTATGGATCCCTATCACCCCGTTTTGCGCTTTAGGAAGCTGATAAAAGTGAAAAGTTGGGTTTCATTTCAGCTTGTCATTTGGACCCTGAGCGAAGAAATGATTATCTTCCTTCACAAACCTCTATTAGTTTTACCTGAAAATTTCCTACAATCCTTATTTCATATTAAAAAATCGCTAGTTAGTTTTATAGAACAATTTTTAGGCCTCCTGGCCGTTGTTTGACTAAGTAAAAACCAATTCAACTATGACCTGGGTGGCCCTAAAAACTAGTTGCCATTTGTAAATGATTTGCCTATTCTAAATTATGTCAACTCCTGTGAATTCTCAATATATAAAAGA